>UFQX01001477.1:74578-163902 GCA_900497675.1 Arapaima gigas | reverse complement strand
AAAAAAACAGTATACACGGATCTGTGAGGACCAGAGCCAGAAATTAATGCAACAAAAACCTGTGTGCATGTGCACATCTGCATACAAGCTTGTTTTTATTAACCTTGACAGGACAATCACGACAAAGTAAGCTGTAAAAACCATTGGGACCATTGGAATATATCCTCACAATTCAGTTTTTTTGATAAAGTTGCTATTTTAAATCCGATTCTGACTGTTCTGAGGTCTACTGCAATAAAAAGATAGTCAGCCATGAAATCCCCGAAATAAAATAAGTATTGGCACCTATGGGTATGCCTTTGTAGAACAAGCTTTAGTATCTGAGAAAGGTGTTTCTTTACAAGGGTAAACATGCATCTTACCAGCTCAGTGATCATGGTGGGCCACAGAGAGGTTAGGTGCTGAGGGGACATGCGCAAGAGCAGCACTCTGAAGAACAGGAACACCTGGGCATGGAGTATGGGCACCTGGGGCAGGCGAAGGCTCTCTACCAATCGCTCTGCCAAAAAGTGAGATAGGTGAATAAGAGGTAAGAATGCAGGTGTGAAGTGAAGGTAAGAGGCAGCTAAATCCACAAGATTCAATAACTCAGTAAGAAGAAAAGGTAAAAACAAGTTACTGAAAATATGTGTGAAACTGCTGTTCATGAGAAGAGACTGAGGTAGGCACACACAGCTTAGAACAAATTACATGTATATCATAAAGATCTAAAGAGACATATTGTGTATTTGTCACAGGTAAGAAATGCCAGAAGCAGTATATCAAACCTTGGATATCGGGCAGGTACTTCTGGTACTGGTCCACTTCACTGCTGTAGATGGTGAAAGCCAGGCGTTTGAGCAACATGGCTCTCTGCTCCAGCTCAGCATCACGGTTTGAGAAGAGATTCAAAGAGCTGCTTTGGGCCACAGCAACGCGTGCTATATGGAAACAAACACCGGCCATGCCATTGGCATTGGTTGGTATATGCAAGCACCCCAACCACTCCACTAAAACCGTGACCCTATTAACAATATACTGTACACACAAATGCAAGCAGACACACACTATCCAGCTCTTAACCACAAACCATAACAGTCACAATCCTTAATACTACACTTGATGTTACGAACACAGAGAGGACCAAAACTTTTTCCTATAAAATTTTTAATCAGCATTTTCATTGAGTTGCAAATCAAGATGCAAGCGAATAATTCATATGTCTCTCCTCCTATTAATGTCAAACAAACCCCTCTCTGTATCTGTTTGTTTGTTCTTAATGTACGGCTTTGTTTTTCAAGCCACAGACTTCAAATTTAGCACAAAGGTACTTCTCAGATTTTTGGTCAGGTTTTTGTGTAGTCCAGTTCATTAAACTCCAAAATGTTACATACTATTTTGAAATTTTAAAATTTGCTCTCTGACGAGGTTCAGAAAGGCAGGAGAAATGACGACACAGATTGCACATAGTAATATAACATTAAGTACAAAGTCACACTGGCAAATGGTTCGTTCCACACACACACACACACACACACACACACACACACACACACACGGAAGAGTTTTCACACACAAATTTTCTTTGCGTCCCATACACACTAATACACATTTTTGGCGATACACATTTAGTTTTTTCCTGTTCCATGTTGATTATGACTTGCATGTGCCTTACACATTGTGGTGTCTGCCAGTCTGACAGCACTCAAAATACTTTGTACTCAATACAATCACTTTAATAGTAGAACAGTTTGGTGATTATATAAATTCTTATTAATTTTTACCTTTCCACTGTTACACCTTTTTGACTCAGGCAGCTCTATTTGTAATTCAGCTAATAACAAATAAAAAATATCCTAACACTTCCATCCATCCATTATCAAAAATTGCTTCTTCACTGCAGTGTCAGTGAGGCCACAGCCTATTCTTGCCTATCCAAACAAAGCCAAGAAAAAATAGACTGTCCTACATGCCTTCTAAATGTCCATAATAATAATAATAATAATAATGATGATGTAATATAATATAGCAGTGATAATGGTGAAGTAACCAATTGCACATAACTGCAAAATATTTGTATCACACAAATTTTCATTATGAGGCACCAGCGTACAAATGTGAAAAAAACAACACTATCAAGAACATGTTCACACATCCCTACCCCATCATTATTTGCACATAAACACAAGATGCATGAAGAGGTGTGGGGAGAGGGGTACAGTACTCACTCATAAGGTCTCGGAAAGTGGTTTTGTCATGAGTCATCAGGTGGTCGATAATGGCTCTCCAGCTAAGGCCAGTAAAAAAAAAAAAGTCAGTGTCAGTTTGAGACTGTGTGCTTCAGGAATCCAGCTGCAGTAACACCACGCTTACTGGCTGACGCAGGACGAGTCCATGTGAAAGAAGGTGTGGTCCATGAAGAGGTCAAACGCCTCTTTCTTCCATGCGCGTCGTGTGTACTGGTACCCACTAAGGCTGCTCAGTAGCTGGATGCAGGCTCTGTAGCTGGGGACATTGTGGGTGCTGCAAAGATACAGATGGGAAAAGCCACAGAATTGTATTCTCGGTATCAAGATCCATTTGTGTAACTCTTATTGCCTGATGAAAACCCTTTTCAATTTATTTTTCATTGGTCATCTGCCAGATGTACTTCTTATTTAATTACTACTTGAAATTAAATGATGATTAGTGACTAAGTGTTATGAAACAAATATTTAAATAAGAGGGTGAAATTAACTTTCTATTTTTACATTCCATCCTTTGATGACCAGTACAGTTGCTGGACTTAAGACCACAGAATGTATGCTCTACAATGCAGGAAATGTTTTTTTTTAGTGATGGTAGCAGTAATTGCAGAGGTAAATCACACCCTCACCTGTGGTTACGGAGATAGGGCACAACATAATGCATGATGTTCACCAGCAGGGGGATCACTCTCTCCTTTTCATCACTGTAGAACACCATATCCAAAAGATGGGCCAGGACCTGCAGCAACAGGGCAGACAAATTAGGAACAACAGTGTAGTGAGAGTGTAGTAAAAGGGGTGGTGTAATCATCGCTGCGACAAAGGTACCTCAGCCAGCAGGGTGAGAGCATGGACGCTGTACAGAGAGGGCGTGAAACTGGAGGCCTCTGTTACAGTCAGCATCAGATCTGAAACAAAGACTAGCGTTAACCTGGAAGCACCCATACATGCAGACATAGAAACACAGGTATGAGACATAAAACACTGAGGACAGCCATACCTTCCACATCAGCCTCCAGGTTTGTACCATCAACTACAATCTGAGGAGAGGCCTTCACCTCCAGGTTCCTCCGTAGCCAGGTGGTCTGCTCAAGGGAGGAACCGGCAATGGTGCCCACTGCCTCAACAATTTTGTGGGTTACATCCTGGACAGTCAGAAAAAGGAATTATATAGCAAAAATGCTTAAGATACAGTACTCACAGTCACATCCCTCAGTGATTATTAGACTATGTATATGATAGAGAATTTGTTCATTAACTAAATTGTAACGTGTCTACAAACAGAAAAGTTTCTCAAGAAGATTATTATAAATTACACACAACATTGTGTTAAGAACAGTTTAGCAGACCTTTTCATTGTCATTGCACAGTTACCATTGTGGTTAAGGACCAAAAACACTGTCAGCGACTGCACTTTCTGTGCATGAGGTCCTAAAAGTGATACTGTTTTATTCAAACAGTTGGAAATAGTAATATAATTATTTAAGTATAAATTTTATGAAATAAGTAGAAGAGATTCAAAAATGTATTAAACGTAAAATATTTTAAAATAACGTGTAATAATTTTTTACCCTTTTTCCATGTCGTCATATGGTGCAGAACATGCAGTAAAGATTATAATGTATGATTTAGATCTTTATTTCCAAATATTTAATGAATATGCATGTAAGAAAAGCACATGTGCCAAGTGCACAGAGGCCAGTACTACAGGTAGGTTGTGGAGAATTCACTGATAGACATTAAGACATTAAGAAATACATACTTATGAGCATAGTCATTAAAAATGAACAACAGTGAAAATGGTCCAAAAATGACACGGTCATTAAAATGTGCTGTCATTGGTCATTTATGATGTTATCTGGGAATGTACAGTAATGTTTTGGATAGCTCCTCAAATGAAAAATTAGCTTTGCTATGATAGTATGATAGTACCAAAGAGAGTTCAAATGGGTTGTAGTTATGTAATGGAAGCAGGAAACAGGAAGTGGGATTTAGGATAAAGAGAATGAAATGTGCATAGTGTCACAATAAGCTCAATGACACTCGCTCACCTGAAGCTCACGTTGGTCCTTCTTGTTTTCCAGGTTTGGGTTCTTCAAGATGAACTCATTCAAAACCCTACAAAGAATGGATGTATATTTACAAGAAAAATTAAGTTGACCAGACTAAATATTAAATATCTTGTCTTTATACTGTTTGTGATCATTTTGAAATCATGGCATTCTGTTTTTATTTGCATTTTCCACACCATTCCGATTTTGCGAGTTGGGGTTGTAAATGATAATAAAAGTTAATAATTAATATCTGAACATGTGAAAATGTAAGCTGTTTCAAAAGGGAACACATTTGACATCTTTTAAGAGTTACATTAAATAATTTTACACAAACCACACATATATTGCTTAATATAGTCCCGGTAATGAAAGTATTGCCATAATTTTGCCGTTTTAGTTTTCAGAAAGTAAAATAAGACTGTGAAAATGACAAAAAGGAACATCATAAACAGTAAAAATGGACAAAATATCCAAACTATGTTTCAATGTTGCACATGACATACCCCAGGAGAAGGAACTGTCCTGGGGAAGGCAGTCCTAGCTGTATGGAGTCCTTCAAGAGGGCCAGTAGAGAGGGCCAGCTGTCCACCAGGCTGGACACGGGGATCCTGCAAAAGGAGGTGGGCAGTCAGTATGGTGTCATTCCCAGCATAGGCCCCTGGCTCAAACATACATTAGCCATAATCATCCCTAACAAGCAGGATCACTCACATCCACTCACCTCTGCACATAGGCGTAGAAAAACTGCAGCATACAGACCTCTAGTGACAAATGCTTCTAAGGAAAGAAAAAAGAAAGCAAATGTGCTAAGCTGATATCTCAGCTTACAAACATTTCCAGTTATACATTTTTGAAGATACAGATGTGTTCCCAGTTTATTTATTTTTATTGCATTTTCTTCACTGTTTTTCTAATTCTGTGTTGCAAAACAAAAATGACCAGCTTTTCTGCTTGCTGTTATTAGTTAGGAGCAAAAAGCAGTCAGATGAAGAAGAGACTCAAAGTGGATTACTACCTTCATTCCACACATGCAGTATTTACTGCTCATGTGTGATATTCCTGAGTTTAGTGATCAGTGACAATATGAGGAACAGTGCATATGTTAATAGAACAAATCATTCATTGATATTATTTCGATAAGTTTTTGTGAAGAGAAGATGTTTATTTTCAGGCATTTTTCAATTATTTTTAATATTTTAATTTAGTTCAAAATTAATAAAAATGTTAAGATTAAATTTTTCACAAACGGTTTTTTCTATGTCTATATGCAAGATACTAACAGAAACTTACCCATAAATAAATCAATGGACATGTGTTTTACGAACCTTTCACTGTTTGTGTTAGAGGTGAAAGTAGCCCTTAGCTGACAAACACTACACTTATGATTAAATGGTCATCTGGAATGAATAGGAGGTTGTGGAGATGATACATTTTACTTTTACTAACTTGAAGTGGCCGTTAATTTTAATGTAGCTTTAAAGTAAATAAAATAATAAGTGTTAATTGCAAAGTAGTGGCATTACATTGGAGGGGTGTATCCTATCTCATGCCCTTGGTTCCAGGAGAAGCTGCAGACAATACAACCCTGCACTGGACAAGTGGTGTTTGATAATGGATGGATGAAAGTGTTACCAATGCTTGGCTTAAGTTTTTACAGAACCTAACTTGTTTGAAAAGACATGCAGTTATTCACCTTTTAATGGCTGCAACATGATAAAAGTGTCTAGTGAATCAAGTTTCAGACTTCTGGCCTTCATTTTGTTTAAGTTCAGCACCCAGTATATTTTACTGCATTATCATTATATTAGCGTATAGGGGTTTCTGAGTTCAGATGACTGAGTCATCTAAGATCCGGCCATCAATAAACATGGCTGCCAAAGCAACAGAAGTAGACAAATAAAAGCTTATCATATAGAACTGTAACCTTAAAACAAAGAAAATCTTAAACTGTGATCAAATATAGTCCTTTAGAATTTTAAAATTGTTTTCAACATTTTTATTTAAATATGTCTAACCTTCTCTTTGGCAATAGCTGGTGGCTGTTTAAGAACCTCCTTGACAGTCTGCATGACAGTCTCGGTGCGCATGGCGCTGACTGACCGAACCAGCTCCACCAACAGAAGCTGCTCCTCGCTGGGTGTCGGGATCACCTGAACAACATACACATGCTCAGCCACCAAACTAAGTACTTAAAACTGACACAAACTGTAATGTACAGTAAAGTATGAATATAACCAAAAAAAAAGCCAACAGAAAATTGAAATTCACATGTTCTGCATGGATAAAAAGTCGCCACTGAAATAACAACCACTGTTGAGGAGGATATAACTTTAACCTTGTTTCGAATTGCGTTCTTTCCCATTTTCCTCTCATTCCACACGTAGGCTATGGCGGCCATGAAGTGTGGCCCATGGTTCATGGAAATGGGGCCCAGGAGTTCCAGGATCTGCTGACGAAGATTCTACATGGAAGAGAAAATGGGGTTAACTGCCAAACCTGACTCCACAAAAGAGCACTGGTGCACTGCACCCAACACCTTAAGTACAGCTATCATAAAAAGAAGACTGAGGAGAAATGACGGCAGGAACCTTAGTGGAGCCAAGGTTAATGTTGGACATGGAGGAACCAGAGGCTGCTGCTGGCCGTTCAGAGCTGTCCACCAGGTACAAGACGCTCCACAGCAGCGTGACAGAGGACATGATGGTGTGCAGGATAGACAGGATCCCAGAGCGTGCTTCTGCTAAATGCTTCTGATCAACGCCCACCTGTAGCTGAGGGACAATAAGGCCGTTTACACAGGTGTCCTCAATTGAGTCAGTACTGCACTTATTTTACCCTGAAACTGAAAGCTAGCCTTCCATACACAGGTGTAGACACCTGAACTGACAAAAATGCAAATATCTGCTGATGACTAACCATCAAGAGTTTAGGTCTACATGTTAATTTAGTTGCTGGCATGATGATGCTTGGTTTGTACATTTACTTTTAGCACCCAAAAGTGAATTCCACAGGGGTGGTAACTGTTTAATTGGACATTGGCACATATGGTGATTATCATTTTGCTGACATGTGCGAACCTGATGGTACTGGGATGAAGGGTCCAGGAGGCAGTAGTGGATAATGGTGGTCACTCCCTCTAGCATTGTCAGGAGCAGGTCAGGAGGAATGCACAGTGCCATCCATTGTGGTCTGCATTTCTCACACACACACACACACACACACACACACACACACACACACACACACACACACACACACACACACACACACACACAGTTCACAAGAGGTAAGAAATTTAATTGTGAGCTGATGCAGAAATTTAATTCACATTTCACTTTATTCTCAGTTCTCCAGGTGTTTATTGTAGATCCCGTTATATAACTATGCAAAGAGAATAAAAAGATAGACTTTTGTGCTTTTTTTATATAAAATAAAAAATTAATGAACTTTCAGACACAATACTGGTTTGTGTTAACAGCACCAATACTTGTTTTCTAAAGAACTGTTTCTGTTTCCCATGTCTAATTTATGTCTAAAAATACTAAAATGGGACAAAATCTCACTATGATTAGTACTACTAGTCAAAGACACTCTGATCTTGCACTTTCTCCTATTTACTTGTTTCTCAATTTATTAGGTGAATTTCATTACATAAAATTAGTTTACATTATTGCTTAAGAGGAATTTATAATGTGTCAGGAATTTTACCGGAGAACTATACCTGGTGTCAGAGAGTCCCATCTCATAACGATACTGCTGGATCAGATTGTCCAAGTTTCTACAGAGCTGCAGGGTTACTGAAGCCACGATACGGCGCAGAAGCCGCCCCATGTAAGGGAGTGCAGCTGTGATGAGGTTGATCCACTGTGGATGCATCTGGCAGGTGTAGTGCTGGTGGAGTGCTCGTATTACCGCACACAGGAACATGCCCTGTGCTGTGATTGGCTGGCCATGCAGGTACTGAAGGGATGTCATGGGCTGCTGCGGGTTCACATGGTCCACCTCTCCAAGGAGCTCAAACCCTGCTCCTGGTCCTGCCATGACTGTTGCCTCACCTCCATCTTCTGTGGGAATCAGGACATGGTGTTCCAGCACCACTAGGCTCTGCAGAAGGCGAAGTAGTTGGGACTGCACTGCACTGCAGCTGTCCATGTGGTCCTCAGACACGTTGATGATGCTGTCCTCAGAGAGCCCCTCCTCCACAGCTGACACATTGGTCCTTCCCACTCGCTGCTGATGCCACTTCTGGGCACTGAAGATGGCTGAGAGCAGGCAGTGCAGTACCACCTTCTGAACCTTGCACTTGGACAGCATATCGCAAATGAAACTGGCAAAGCCCTTGGCCGAGGCCTCAGTAACCTTGGAGAGCTCACTAAAAAGCATGGTCAGCACCTCAATGCTGGTCAGCTGCATGCTGCGGTTACCAGCCAGGTCCTGGGGTGTGGTGACCACGTGCACACAGTAGTAGCTGCGTAGGAAGTACAGACAGAGGGAAATGATAATCTCAATGAACATGGCGCTTCGGAAGGAGTGTGAGTGCGAGTCCTGAGGGATGAGGCAGTAGAAATCTTTCCCCATGACAGAAATGCGGTGTCGCGCTAACAGGTTCTGCAGTAGGGACAACTGGGGAGTATACGTGTTGTTGATGCTGGTGGTGGAGATAGCACTGACAAAAGCAGCAGGCACAGCCTGCAGCATGGCTGCGATGGAGGAGAGCGCATGTAGAGTGCGAGAGGAATCATATAGCTGCAAGTAGAGCAGCACATGCTGATAAAGTGGATGCACGTTAACACGTGGGGGTGATGCTGAGCAACGCTCGCCAGGTGAGCCCACATCACTCTCAATCTCGGAAACCTCACCCTCTCCGCAGCTGTACCAGTTTTCCAGGTCTAGACTGTCCCCAAAAAAGATACCAGATTGTTTGCTTCTCTCCACAGGCACCTGTCTTTGCCGCTCTTCCTTCTTCTTGCTTTTCTTGACTTTTGGCTTGGTTCCTGGTGAACGGTCACCCAACCGCTCCATAATCTTGCCCTTCAGACTGAGCTGGGTGCTGCTGTGGCTACGCCTGTGTACCAGCGAGCCTAGTGGGCCACCACCTGGATCAGCAACCGTGTCAGGCAGAGTAGCAATGGAAGGGGATGAACTATGGCGTGTGATACTTTCGGTAGGCTCCTCGTCTCCTCCATCAGAGGTTACTGAGAGGAACTCTGGGGTTGTGCTGGCCTCCCCTTCATGAGTTGGCAGACCACTGGGTTGAAAGGGGTCCTGGCCACAGGGTATAGTAGCAGATGACTCTGAGGAGTTGGAGCTGTCAGAGTCAGACTGCGGCCACACTGCTGCGAGCACAGGGCTGGTTCCAGTCTCCTCCACCATCTTCACTACCCTGTCTAGAACCTCATCCAGCACTGCTTTCACCACCTCATCCACAGGTTCTTCAAGCAGCATGGCCAGGTTGTAGACAGATGAACCTAGATTGCAACTGGGCACTTCTACAGGACCAGGAGGGTCTGGCTCTTCGAAGCTACAGTTATCGGTGGAAGACTGGGAAGCACCCGATTCTGAGCTCTGAGGCTCTCCCCGATGGTCTTGCAAGTGGAATTCTGAGCTGAGCTGCAGGTTCTCACTACTGATGCTGAGTAGTGACAGGCTGTCACTAAGTGGATTCACCGTTAGACTGAAGGGCTCCATGTCATCAAGTGGAAGGTCCCTGTCATGACCTGGTCCTGCCCTTGTCCCCAAGTCCTCTGCTGGAAGCTGGCAGAAGGCTGACAGAAGAGAGTGATGATTAGCAACCCAAGACTCCATCCCTAAAAATAATGCTTTAAACAAACATACAAACAAATAAATAAATAAATAGAAAGACACACAAGATAAACTCACTGTCAGAAGGGTCTGGATGTTGAGGTTCTGGAAAAGCACAGGTCCAGTGGAGCTGGGCTTGCACACGCTGGATGGAGACTCGATGGGTTTTGGGATGCAGCAGGAGCAGCAGCAGAGGTTCCAAGACTCGAGCAATGTCATGTCTTTGGAGAACCTGGTTCAGCCAGGCCCGACCCACAGCACTTGTAGAACTATCCCAGTAACTGAGACTATCTAACATGATGAAGAGTGATCTGGAAGTGGGAGGGAGAGAGACGTGGGGATGGTGGTCTTCAGAATTAGAAGAAACTGAACAACCAGATTTTAGGACATACTTGAGTTCATAGCAACATGAGCCCCATCTAGGGGCAAATCTGGTGGAACTTAGGGTCCAACAACTCCATCCTCTGTATAGCAAGCTTTTTAAAAATTTGCTGATCATTTGTAATGAATGGGATTTTAAATAGGTTATCTTTAAGGTTTCTGTTACTGTGTGTACAAGAAGGCAGATCAATATTTTGTTATATGCTGAATTTCGTGGCTTGCTGGTGCAGTAAGTAGTGTTGCTGCCTCAGAGCATCTGGACTCATTGGGGATGAGTTTGAATCAGGCTCAGTCTGTGTAGAGTTTGCATGTTCTTGCTATGTCTGTGTGGACTGGGGTGTCCCTGGATAAAAATGCTGTACAACTGAGAGAGTTACATGCAGAATTAATATTTTGTTTCATTTTATTTTAACTGTATCACCAGAAAGTCTGTACATTGTCACAATAAATCCCTATTTCCCTGGGCGGAGTGGTAAGACAACAGGAGGGGTCTGCCTTTAGATCTGGATGTGTACAAATCCTGTTTGTTCTCTTTGTATTTGTATGTGTTTCCTTTCACTGTCCAAAAACTGGTGACACTAAAATGTCCTTAGTACATGTGCGATTGTCGTGCATTGGACTGGGATTGAATTCGGATCATCGCCACCTTTAATACAATAACTTTCGTTATGCGCTCAAGGATCATTTCATGCCTTCTTTTAAAGGTGCTTCTGAAATTTCACCACATCTGCCATCTTATTAATAATACCATTACATTAGATGTTAGACATTAGATATTACAGCCCAGCAAAGATGTTTTGTTTGTTATAGATGGGGCGTGATGCATTTCAGTCTTCAGCCTCAAGCTTCCAACAGAAGCATTCACATTTCAGCAATGACAGCACTCTCAATATTTGTAATATGAATATTAAATCGGTACCTGAAAAAAACGTTACAGGAATGTGTGATAAAAAGTATAGATATCAATTAAAATATATACTCCCTATATATAACTATAAATAAAAATGTGAAGAAAATCCTGATCTATCAAACACAGACTGAATAACCAGAAGAGTCTTACCTGTCAAAAGTGCGGTTGAAAGGAGAAGATTTGGTCATATTTAGGTCTCTTGTCAGGTGCCAAAGTACTGAAAACTTCACGTGGGCTTCTAGACGTATTTTCTGGGAAACAACATATTTAGAACATATTCTTACATAACTGATATTCTACTTAGTGTAGTATAAACAGTAAGAAACATGCATTTCTATGTGTGCATGTGTACACGTTACATTTTTATGTCCATAAATGCACGAGGCTGTGCATTAAGTGCTTGAACATGTCTGTTATAGTACAAACCCCATTTTCAGAAAAATTCGGACATTTTGTAAAATGCAATAAAAACAAGAATCTGTGATTTTTTAATTCTCTTGAACCTTTATTTAACTGACAAAAGTACAAAGAAAAAAATTCCAATGTTTTCACTGACCAACTTAATTGTATTTTGTAATTATAAACAAATTTAGAATTTGATGCCTGCAACACACACAAAAAAGTTGGGACAGAGGCATGTTTACCACTGTGTTACATCACCTTTCCTTTTAATGACACTTTTTAATTGTTTGGGAACTGAGGATATTAATTGTTGCAGTTTTGCAAGTGGAATTTTTGCCCATTCTTGCCTGATACAAAACTTCAGCTGCTCAACAGTCAGTGGTTGCCATTGTCTGATTCTCCTCTTCATTATGCGCTATACATTTTCAATAGGAGACAGATCTGGACTGCAGGCAGGCTTGGGCCTGAGCTTGGGCCCAGAGAACTCAGCAGCATTTCTGCATAGAATTGACGTATGGCTTTCTCCTTGCGTAACAGAGTTTCAGGTTGCATTTTTTGATGCAGTGGCATACTGTGTTTAGTGACAACGATTTTTAAACATACTCTCAAGCCCATGTAACTATATTTATCACAGTAGCATGATTTTTTTCTCATGCAATGCCATCCGAAGGCTCAAAGGTCACACACATTCAACAGTGGTTTCCGGCCTTGCCCTACACGAACTGAGATATCTCTAGATTCCCTGAGTCTTTTCATATTATTATGTATGATAGATGGTAAAAGACCTAAATTCTGTGCAATCTTGGGTTGACAAATGTTCTTTTTGAATTGTTTGAGAATTCTGTTACAAAATTTGGCATAAAATGGTGAGCCACAACCCATCTTTGCTTGCAAAGACTGAGCCTTTGGAGCATCCAGTAATCATGATACCCTCACCTGTTACCAATTCACCTGCTTATTGTGAAATGTTTCAAAACTTGAATATTCTATGAACTTTTCACTCTTATTTTGCCCCTGTCCCAACTTTTTTTTGAGTGTGTTGCAGGTATCAAATTCAAAATGTGTTTATATTTACAAAATACAATCAAGTTGGTCAGCCAAAACATTAAAAGTCATTTCTTTATACTTTTGTCAGTTAAATAAAGGTTCAAGAGAATTAACAAATCACAGATTCTTGTTTTTATTGCATTTTACAAAATGTCCCAACTTTACCAGAAATGGGGTTTGTACTTCACGTTTCTTTTTGTTAACAAATGAAGGTGATACCGATAGGATAGATGTATGGGTATGAGCATAATGGTTTGTCTTTATATAGAAAAAAAAAAGTGATTTTTTTTTTTGTACACTGACTTGTTCGTGCACGAAAACAATTTGGGCTAGAAGTCTATATGTGATTTGTTTGTAAATCCAGCCAATATGCCACTATCAGCAAAAGTTAAACAGCGATTTACCTTGATTTATTCACAAGTTAGGTTTTTAAAAAAACATTATATATTTTATATCACTTTTATCCAGCACTAAAAACAACCTAATGAAATTCACTGGGTCACAGCATTCAATGCTGATAGTTGACAAATTCATCACATAGACACATGAATCGTTCATTAACATCTTGCCACTTTCAATTTGCTTTACAGTTGGTCCCCAAATTATGAACGCATTTTGAAAAAGTTTGCTGCATGTGTCTTGGAATGGACCAGAGACTCCTAATCAATTTTATATGCAGCTGCTCATGTAATGTATGCTGGCAAAACCAGTGGTAGTGGACAAACTCACGGTGATCTGAGAACAGTAATGGTACAAGTACCAGGTATAGACCTCCCCCATTGGGCAGACTGATGACAAGGGGACCGAATGGGCCGACAGATAGCGACCGCAAACAGTAAGAACTAGACAATGCTTGAAAAAAACCTCAAGGTAAACAAGCTGTACATAATCTTACAGCTTCCACATATAACATTTGCAACCCATCACTCAATTATCGATGCAGAGTTGTTGTCTTCAAATAAACAACATATATCGTGCAATGTTTTTTTAAATGTTAAATATTAAATATTATTGAATTTTGTATTAATTTTGTAAGATGCATGAGGTAGACAATGAGAAGGAGGAGCTATCAGTGAGTACCACTATCCTGGTCCAGTTCTTTATTGTACTTTCTTATCACACTGTTATAAATATTTATGCCAGGGACTCAAAATGTGCAGGTGTGTGCATGAGGCATCCCAGCCCAGCGGAAGCAGGGCCTATCTACCAGCCTGGTCTCCACTGCTCTGTTCCTGTCTGAAAAACCGCACTGCTACCTCCCACCAGCTGTCTGGATAGCTGACATTTACACTGCATATGGACATTTAGCAGTTTTCTGCAATGTACAACTCAGAGTAAGCACAAGGGAATTTCACAACACAGAGAGATACAGATGTAGACATATAATTCTCACACTGCAGAAACTTAGTCCAATATCACCATTTTTACCAGTGTACATAGCAAAAGTAGCTGCATATACAATTGACAATAAGCCTTGGGTGCACTCCGTGGCGTATTTGACTTAAAAACTTTAAAAACCAAGAGTAAACCAACGCAAACCAACTCTCAGTCCCAATTAAGTTTGCAAATGAATGCGTTAAGTGTGATTGAATACTAAAGTCACCTTGTCTCTGTGCATGAGTTGCTGACTGATGACATCCTCACAGATGCTGGAGGAGGGTACAAGGTTATGCAGCTGATAGAAGAGTTCTACACTGCGCTGATGGTGCTGGGGGGTGCCCTCTCCAAGCTGCTCCCACAGGATCAGGGCCACTTGCTAAGGAAATGATGCAGACTGTAAATTCACATCCTTATGATCTCCAAAACCTTCCATACAAAAACATTCCACATACCTGTATTTCAGTGCCCTACCTTGAAGAAGTTTGTCTTCTCTGCAATGAATTTCAAGATGCCCTGGGTAAGCGGTGGTCTGATCACCACAGCCACTCGGCCTTGGCTGGGACTCATGGGCTGGGCTGAGTCGGGACTGCCCACACGCTCCGCAGTCACTATGGCAACAGACTGCGTAAGGCCCACCAGATCCATGACCAGGGAAATAGCCACAGCCTGGATGCTAAAGTCTCCAGCCAAACAGCAGGCATCCATCAAAGTCTGCAACCAGACAGCTGGCTGCACATGACCACTGCCTGCAGTAAGGACACATAAACGGTCACGAGTTATGCCAGAGAAGACAACAAAATGTGTAGAGGCAAAGTGATGGGTGTGACATAGGTACCTGTCCAATAGGCAACTACCCTGTAGGGTGTGCAAGGCTTGACAATTTTTTCTGGTTGTTTACAGAACAGATATGTTACATTTCATTTGTCCCATAAAATTTTGCACCTATCCAATTTTGGAATTTGTTGGAAAGGCCTAATATGTAAATGTTTAATTCTCAAGTATCCTTTAATGAGCAGGAACTCAACAAAAACATTTATAGTTAAGTATACCAATTACATTTTCTATGTGATATGATCTTAAGCCTACAAAAAAAGAAAACATGATTCTTTGTCAGCCAAGTCAGGTGTATTTCTGCATATCGTGCCACTTTCACTGTCCTCCAGGTCAGGAAACAATTATTCCTTTTCTTTCAGTTTTCTTACATTTTCTGCTAAAATTTAACTCCCTTGCTCAAAAAAGCTGATTGTTTTTTCCCCTTTGTCAGCCATAATTTGTTTGATATTTTGATTATGTTGTATTACTAATAGCTTTTCCTTAAAAGAAATTAACTAAAACAGCAAGATATTGGGCCAATTTCATTACTTTATGATAAATTTGGATACATTTAAGTCAGAAATTGATTTTGACACAAAACGGTAGATCACTCGATGTCACGCTTTTTTCATAATGATGATGGTTGTCATTTTTTTGCAATTTCTTTAATATTCTAATCGACAGGTATCAGGACAATTCTTTCATTCCGGCTGGCAAAATTTAAGCAAATGACCTGTCCCGGACAGTCTGACAACTCTTAATGTCAAGCTCTGATGTGTAACACAAATAGCTATACAGATGAATGAGATACGAACACCAAAAAACATAACCCACTTGCTTGTTCCTCCATCGTGGGAGACGACTTCATATTGCCTTCAGCAACGTAGACAGGAAAACTGGAGCACTCCAAGAACAGCTGGCAAGTCGCAGAAAAAGCAGCTAGTCTCTGCTGTGTGCTGGAGGTGCTGAGTTGCCTGCTTAGCTGTGCCCCTTCCTGGCCAGCATCAGCTTTGCCTGCTAGCTCTGCCCTCACCCCTGGAATCACATAGAGCTTCACAAGGCGAGTAAGGAACTGCTGAAAGACCTCCAGGCAGCCCTGCATCACTGGCTTGTCCTGTGGCTTGTTTTGACCCATGTTGGCCCCAGGATGGCAGAGCCTAGTGGGGCCAATTTTTTGGGAGCTCAGTATCTCTGGCCCAGTGGACTCTGACTGCTCTGCCTGGTATTGGATGAATTCTGTGAAGCTTGTTTCCAAAGAGCGACTGCTAGAGCCATTCTCCTCCTCTGACACCTTTACTGCAGGAAGCTCTGTAGAAGCTGACAAGGCCTGTTGGAGCAGCGAAAAGAAGGAATCAGCTAGAACACAACACTGAAAAATGACCATAAACTGATGATGATGCAAACATGGTTCATTATTTATTATTATTATTATAAATATGTCCACAAAAAAGAGCAAAACCTCAGTAGCACAAAGGCAGCATATATTTTATCCTGGAATTTTAAAGTGGTGCAATGTTGTAACAAATTCTTACAACATTTTCCAGTGTGGCAATTCCCAGCATGCTTTTCATCTGTGGACTCAGATGGCAGCCTGCTTTTGAGTTTACCCCCTGGGAGAAAGGAGGCAAAGGTCTGGTGCAGGCAGAGAGGTACCCTAGAGAGGGGGTCACAGCTGTGCCCGCCCGTGACTTTAGGTATCCCTACTAAATTCATGGTTCATAAACAGTCAAACACACTGAGAAACAAGGGTTGGGCCCTTTGTACTCCCATCTGGGCCACCCCCCCCCCCACTCCACAGGGTTGGGCCTGGTCAAGTCATGCATTTGCTGTTAGAAAAAAATGTGTAGTTGTACACAAGGAGGCAGTGCCCTGCTGTTTGATATAAAGCTCTGATATGACAGTTACCGCCACTGCATTGGTATCAGCATCAGAGTTTTTTCTGTTGGAAGGACAAGAAAGTAAATGGCTTTAATTGCTATTTAAAGAGTACAGTAGCAATATAAACAATGCCTTCCTCCCCCGGGGGCAAACACATTAAAAGTCATTGGGCCAAAGAGGGGCTGAAGTCACATGGGATCCATGCTTTTAATTTTAACATTATCTACTGCCTGGAGACCAGACTGTATCTGCTGGCCAGCATCATCTGTCATCTGATGCCAGTCTCCTCCCATGTGTCATGTTTGAAAGGCATATGGCACACCTGCCATGGATCTTCCTTCCCATGCTCCACTGTACATCACTAGGAATAAATTTCTGGAAGCTAGGCTGGAGACTTTGCTTATATAATAACAACTACTTTCAGTAATAACTATCCATCATTAGACCAACATCACCAGCACAAAAAAAGTCTTTTGCTAGCAAAGCACACTATGGATGTGTGTCTTGGTGTCACGACTGGTATACTGAAGGTCCAGTATATCTAATAAAACACATTTGCGCTCACAACTGGTTTCACATCTCACATCTCGGCTATACCTCACCTTACCGGTTACAATATTGACATGTAACCCAATTACAGATGGATGCTGACATTTAATGGGTTTCTATAAGGAATGGAAGATTCCTTTAGCCAATCACACTAGCTCATCAACTTACAAACAAATCTGGGAGCAGAAGTCTGTTAAATTTAATATATTTTTAATCAAACCTCTAATATCACTTTTACCACTAAGTGACATTCAGTCAAAGCCCCTCATTTACAGTCTACATTTAAAGATACAGCTCAGGAATTTTGGGACAAAACATTTTTTTTGCTTAATTTACATTTTTGTTTAAGCAAAATTCTATTACAAGTTTTAATAAACTAAGGTATTGGCTATCAGACTTTATAAAGGGAGAGCGCATCATATTTAAAATATTTTTAAAATCCTATCTTTGCAGGTGAAGAGTAATTCCATGTAGGCCAAAAGTGCTTTGAGCATCATGAATCTTGTGACTTGAGCATCATGAATCTTTGACTCAGTTTCAGTCCTGATTGCTGTCTTCTGTTAGCTGGTATAGTACATTTCAGTGTGTAAATTCAGTTTTAGAAAAATCTGAAAAAAATAACAGGCTTCAACTTCTGACTGGTGCTTGTATCTGAAGGAGCTGTCATTGAGTTTGCAAAACTGTGAATGTTTGTTTTCTGACATTATATACAGAGCAGCCATCTTTTCGCCCCATTTATGAAAATGTTCATTCTAAGTTCTAATGTTGTACAAAAACATTTTAATACATTATGCATTTTTTTCAGAAAGACAATATTGACATCATATTTATAACATGGCCATTAAAAACTAATTATATTTATAAAAATGATATGTTTATTACCAATTCTATAAGCGTTTTGTAAAAATCTGAGTGTTGGTACTAATGCCAGGAAACAAAATTCACAGAAAAAAGCATCTCTATCACATGTGGCCAAATATAAACATTTTCAGGTACCCAATTACCCAATAAAATAGGATAAAAGAACACAGATATAAACAATATGATCTAAATATTAATTTAAAATTGTGTCCCATTTATCTATTCATTTTCAGCCATTTTAGAAGATTTTATTGGTAGCACAATTCTCAAAAATGCCTGAGCTATTAAATTGAAGATCGACTGTAAAACTAATTTTTTCCATTCTTTTGGAGCACAATAAAATTAAAACGAAGTGACTAAAAATAATGTGTTCACAATTTCCTATTAATGAACGTAAACATACTCAACATTTGTCATCTTGTTATTGATGATGGACATTCACAATCACCAAACCTAAACTGTGAAAGTGAATCATTTAAAGTAGTTATGTACTTCTATAGTATTTGGATTTATTTCAATGCCAACTATGAGCTGTGTGTTTAAAAAAAGAGTATGTTTGTTCCATTACAAATTGTAAAGTAGATAAGTAAAGAAAATGCAATCCAAAATAAATTGATATGCTTAAAATTTGGACATTTGTTATACTATGAGCCCAATGTAGTTTTTTATGAGCAGGGAATTGGTGTAAAAAAATAGTCTTAGCATCAACATGTGTTTGATCTTTGACCTGTTCACCATCACTGTGTGTCTACATACAGTAGTATATATAATGCAACTGTGGTCTAAGCTGTTGGATCACATAGTCACACTATAGCCTCCTCACAGCTCCATCCTGCTTTTTCTGAATTCACAGTGCCACATTCAAGCATAATAATTGTGTCATACCCGCTTCTCCTCCTTGAGGCAGGCTGAGGTGGGAGGCCCCTGGGTAGCTGCAAGTGGAGACACCAGTGGGGGCTGCACCTTGCTAAGGATTTTGGAGCAGAGCCGCAGACAGTGGGTGAGCTCACCCAGCTCGAGTGCCTCCAGGTTAGAAGTCAGTGCAGACACCATGCGCAGCAGCAGCTGAGGGAGGTGCTCTGTCTGGATTTCGATGTAGGTCTCCTGAAGGATGGGGATCAATGCCACAGATCAAAGGTCAAACAACCAAGATCAGGTGCTTCATATTCTATTCCTCTTTAACTCATTAGTATTCATTCAGTAGCAGCATCAGTTTTAGCATCTAGCGCTATCACTGCTAAAAATGTAAAAATACCAACGATGCCATATACCTTACCATATTTGCTACTAAAATCATATTCAGTACAAACATATATCACATTAAGTAAATTATGCATACTGATAAAAGGATTTCTGTTAAGAATCACAGCACATGCAAGATCACAGTAGATGGCGTTTCACTGGGCTGCAGTCAGTATCAACCTGTAGGTACCAAACTTTTGGAACTATTTTCAGTGACGGCTCTTCACAAACTACTTTACCTTTCTGTATCTCACAACTGACATGACTGACAGTCTGGCAGCCCCAAAGAAGGCGGTAAGAGGGCAAACAGAAGGTAGCCCTAGAAACCTCAGTGCAGGCCCAGGGAAGCGACAGAGGAGAGCAGGAAGGAAGAAATAGTAGTGTAGGAATACACTGTACCTGGCAGATCACGCGCATGCTTCTAGTGGGCTTGAAAGAAAGAAAGCAAAGTTCAAAAGAGAGGAGCAAGCACAGTACAGACTGGAACCTCACTGAAGCACACATCATATCTCTCAAACACACACACACACACACACACACACACACACACACACACACACACATAGAGCAATCCCTTGATCTACAAACATAATGTGTTCCTGTACAACCATTGGTTAAGTGGCAAATTGAAAACATACATCGCATTAATTTTAGTCATAATTATGTTTAAGAGTTCAGATGACTTGAGAAGTGAGACTGTGGAAGTGCAAATTTTATTTCTATACAGCATGTCTGACAAACTAGCACCCAGCGAGCATCGCAACATGCCAGCCCCTGAAATTCTCAAATGCAGTAAACACAGTAAGGCCCTGTATTAGTCCTGTAATGTAAAAAACTATTTGCTTCTGTTAGTTATAACAAGTGTTTTAGATCAAGCATTTGTAAATCAAGGGATGACTGTATAAATACAGTCATATGAAGTAGTAAAGACACGCACGCAGGCACACACGCACGCACACAGACAGTCAGAAAAAAATTGACAAAGAATGATCCAGACAAATCACACACTCACTCACATACACTAGCAGTGAGATAATTAACTCCTCAATTCCTACATTTACAGCAGAATCAACTGAAGCTTAAGAAACCTCCACATCCACAACATAAAACAGATATATACACATATTTTTGTCAACTGTATCTAATCATCTAATAATCATGCATTATATTTCATACAGAAAGTAAAGGCAGTGTACTAAATTCTGTTTTTAATGCAACTCTAGAAAGCATGACCACTAAACTGTACAGCATAAAGGACAAGTTTGAGTTATTTCCCAGCAAGAATTTTCAATCATATACAAAGGCACTTTGTTCTACTTTACATCAGTGAAACACAAAGAAAATGTATTTTCATTCTGTGTGTATGACAGAGTCATGGTCTGACTCTCTGTGTGTATGATTGTGTGCATCTCTAAGAAAGTGTGAAGGCAGGACCAAAGAAAAACATAGAGAACAAATATGTGTGTAACAAACTACATGAATTTGAGGTAAACAGACTCACCAGTGACACAATGTCCAACAAAAAGTCTACCAACTGACAGAATTCCACTAGTGAAGGATTTGACGCCTCTGAGCTCCCAGGTTGCCCAGTCTGAGACCTGTGTGTTTTCCTGGGTGGAAAGAGTTTAAAGTTACTCTGTTCTTTGCTAAGAGGCACATTAAGATACTACAGAACAACATATCTGCACAAGTACTAAACAACTTGGAAATGAAAGGTTTCCAATAACCATAATATCTTATTTCTTGCACTTCAGTGGAAAACAAATCTTGAAACTTTGGTAACCTGCAGCATTCGTGGGCTAAATTAACGTTAATTTAAAAACACACCAGCCTTTCACCTACAGGAGCAGACTGAGTTTTTTTTAGGGTTGAACACAGAACTGTAAATTAACACCAAGGACTTCAGACAGACTTACATTCCAAATACAGCAGCTCCTCAACTTACACAGCTGTGAGCAGAACAATATTTACAACTTGATTTGTTTGTAAATCCAAAATCCATTTTATCATTATGTCATGTAAAAACTTCAGATAAAACTATAATAAAGAAAAATACTCTTGAATCCATCCATTATCAATAAAAACTTTTACAGTGTAGGGTTATGATGGTCCAGAGCCTATCCTGGAACCATAGGGTAAAAGGCAGGGTACACCTTGGACAAAACGCTGGTGTGTCACTTGGATTTTTTAAATTAAGTTCAAACTACTATAAGCTCACTTAAGATTACTAAACTTATTTCCTTGTGCAAGAAGCTTGTTCAGGACTATTGGATTTTGGTCCTCTTCTCTCAAAGTTGCATGAAGCCTACTGAAGCATAGGTGGCATCCTCTCATCAAGCATTGGGCAAGACCCTTTACACTAAACCCAACATGAGTAATGGGGTTAACATCACGTGAAGAAGCCAATGCCATGAATTCCTTTTTTTATCAATTTTGCGATGTCCTGGGGTTGTTGTTCCCTGAAATCACCGGACTCAACTTGGGTATAGTCACCAGGAGCATAAGGACAGAGGTCCTCTCTTTTTTTGTACAAGAAAGGGGACAAGGCTGCTGCTGCTGCCAACTGGAAACAATGCTTTGCACTGTTTACAGTGCAAATCAGCAAAGTTGATTTCAAGGATCTTCATAAACTGTCTGCACCAAGTAATGGTCAACATGACCCTTCAACACCAGACTTGCAGGGTACCTAGGGGTTTGAAGATCTGGAACTTATACCTGATTTGAGATACTTGGGCCACGGGTAAAGGACCACTAGTTAGTCAGGAGTAGAAGAAAGCATTTGTCCAAGTGAATTGCTGTTTCCTGTTCCTCCTGGGCTAAAGCAGAAGCTTTATGGAATGGATGTCCATCCTGCACACCAAGGTCAATAACTAAGTTTACATCAGTGGCTCAGATCAGTGGGGTCTCCAGCTTAATGAAGTGAAGTAGGGGTGATCTCTCTACAGACTCCACTATGCTCTTTACATCATTCATCATGGGATTGATGGCCTGCTTACTGGGGAGCAGGGATGAAATGGTACACAGATGACACTATGTTATTTGTGTGATGTGACCAGTCACTTGGCAAGACCTGGTTCAGGTATTCAAGCATACAGAGTGCATCAGAAATTTTTGCCAAGGTGACAGGCTTCTGACAGTACCTTGATAAGATTGTGAAAGACTAGAGTGCTCCTTCCTGGTTAAAGCTTTGACCTTAAAGGTAGATATATGCCTCACACTGCTCTACCTTACACAGTATCCCCTGCCCTGCTTTATGTGCAGAGGCTTCACTAGAGATGCTTCTAGTCTCATGTAAAGGGAGGTAGATATGAGTATGTGAAAGAGAAGTTAGGCATCTTAAGAAGGAAGACAGGGAAGGGATGTCTTTGATATCCCTCTACAACTAGAATCTCTTTCTGTCACAACTCTGCAAGAACATCCCCACCGGTATTCTGCATGTTGGTTCCTCCTGCTGTTATAACTAGTGACATCTAGGTCCAACCCTTGCCTAAACACGTGGCCTGCTCACCATGTACAAGACAGTGATCGTGATGAGAGGTACCTCAAATCATTCTTCAGTTCAACAAGGACCCATATGACAAGATTCAGCGAAAGAGTCTGGACCACTGTCTGCCGGACCTGAACTGAAAATGCCTTTAAGGTAACCTGCCGACGGGATCAGTTTTGTATGAACTGTCTAGCCACCCTATCTGCCTATGACAGTGCACTGAGAACGAAATTGCCACCAAGTGGCCTTTTAGACTTGTTTCATAGATTTTACGGCCTTTGAATATGGCTTTGTTTTAACCATTCATCTACTGTACATACATTTGTTGATTTTTTCATTAAGGTTCTTCTGTTGTGCATAATATTGTTTAGTTATTTATGTACTAAATAAAAGGTTTATAATATGAATTAAATTAGACTTTATGAATGGACCAATTATAAATCTCTCAAACCTGTTCTATTTGGGTATGTTCTACTGCCAAATAATGGCTGGATTTGAAAATGTAATTCACTTTCACTCCGCAATAAAAAAAAAAAATTTAACAAAATAGAAGGATGAAGAAAATACAGCAAAGCCCCAGTTAGGGCTCAAGAAGGGTTTTAAGAAAGTGGACCTGAAACAATGAGAAATGAGGTGAGTTTAACATTACACCTTGTTAGACAAGTTACAGACACATGCGCACATGCGCATGCAGATATAGAAAAATACTCACACAAATAACATTCAGTTGTCTGAAACCCTAACCCAGTTAATCCTAATAAATTGCAGTAAAACTGAAGAAGAATTGGAAAAGCTTGGCTTTTGGTTGGACTAAATTCTTCCATACTGTAGTAAAAACTGATTTAAATTTCACATAGCGATAAGTTTTGCTTATTTATTAGACAGGTTTTTACTTAGCACACAGACACACACATACAAATACACACCTGCAGCAGTCCTCAAACCAGCGTGCCATATAGTCCCACATGTAGTATGGCTCAAATGAGTTGAACAGAAGGTTGGCTGTTTTTATCAACTCAGCTGTCTTTTTGTTTTCGCGCAGTTTACTAAAATAAATAGACAAACAAACCAACAACTGAATAAACATATCACAGCAGCAATTAAACATAAACAACACTAAAATTTGGAGAGGTTAGAAGTGTAATCCATATAATCACACATGCACACAAGCAGATCAACACTATAATATATCCACACAGATCCACAAATAAACATACAGGTTTGTATGTGTGTTGTTCACCTGCTAAGCTGTGTGTGGTCTTTGCTGAATGGACTTTGGTTTTGTAGGTCTAGCTCAGCTTGACACTGTGTGTATAAGGTCCGGAATACCTCAATCAAAACTTCTTCTAAGATGGCAGGTCCTGAAACAGAAATCATGATAAATTATTGACCTACATCAAAAGATTTGTGAGAAAATTTCAAAGGGTTCACAAAATGTATCTGTGTTAATGGCTTCTGCATTGTGATGTAATTTTTTAGGCTTTGGGCAACCACAGAGAAAAGGTGTTGAAGCTCATAAAACTACACATAAACATGGGTAACAAAACCATTTCTAGAGACCTGGGCCTCCATCAGACCGTAGTCAGGCAAAAAGTTCACAGATGGAAGAAGTTCAGTACTGCTGGTGCTCTCAAGATGAGTGGCCATCCTACAAACTTCTCTGCAAAAGCATACCATCCACTTCACAGCGAGGCAATACAGAACCATAGGGTGTCAGCTAAGGATCTGTAATTATCACTTGTCTGTATCCATGAGTGTATAGTAAGAAAACGGTACACAAGGGTGATATTTATGAGAGGTTACAAAGCAAACAACCTCTGCTTTTCAAAAAGAGGAAAAAAGTGTCTTACATTTGCTAAATAACACCTGGATGTTCTACTACTAGAAAAATCTTCTGTGACTAGATGAGAAAAGAGATTATCTTTACAATAAAAGATCAGAGTATTATTTTACAATAAACAAAACACTGCATATGAATACTACAGCTGCTTCCCCACTGTGAAGCATGGTGGAGGGAGCATCAATGAGGACGAATTAATTCCAGTTTCAAAAGAACTTTACCCATGCAGCATGTCATGACCCGAGAGGTGTGAATCAACAATAGAGTGGCTTAAAAGCAAATTAAAAAAAATAAAACAATTAAAAAAATCTACAATTTGGAATGGCTAAGTACAAGTTCAGAGTTAGTCCAATTAAAACACTGTGGCATAATCTGAAGCAAACTGTGACAGACATATAAATTAAACAAATGTGTAAAGAGGACTGGGCCAAAACCTAACTGCTACATAGGTGGTTACTGCAACTAAACAAGGTTCCAGCCATTGCTAAATCTTAGTGGTCAGATGTTTTTGCCCATCTTTGAATATTTAGTTTAAAATCCAGAAACTGCACTAAAAAACTTGAGTTACTCCCAACTGCACGTGAGCAGAAATTAATAGATAATTGATAATTACTAATTAATAAATACTATAGAATATTTAACTCAGTAGAATATTGTGGAAGTGTATCTCAGGAAAATAACAACAAAGTGAATTATTGCATTTCCTGTATATCATGCTACCTATCACTCTGGAGCAAGTGTGTGAGTGAGAGTGCAGACACATACCAAGCTCTGGCTTGTCCAGCAGGCTGATGAGGATTCGAAAAGGCTTCAGGTCATGCATTAAAACACTCTCGTCCTCCCCACCTCGAGCTTTCCCCTGCAGGATTCCCACCATTGCCTAAAACAGGTCCCCAGACAGACACTGTCAACACAGGGGTTGCAAAACCTGCACCCTGTCAACTCCTCCACCAGAACCTTGTCATGTTACTGACAGTCACAGAAGCCCACACACTGACCTAGCAGATTCACTTGCATGCACTTATGTGGACAAAACCCTCATTGAACTGGATGAACAGTTTTGTAACAGTTTTATTGTTAAAGCCAGAAAGTTTTTATCACTGGGGCTGAACTAACAGTACTTCTTGTACTTGTATTTATTCCGAGTGGTGACCTGCCTCCCTGGAGTGTGCATGCACATGAGTGCCATCTCCACACTCCAAACATCACATTAGCTGATGTGCACTGAAGTGTACACTCCCCGTCATACCCTGTGCTCCCCCTTATGCATGGCTATAAAGGGTGTTTTGTGCCATGGGGAGGGGTTTAAAACAGTATGTTCTCACTATATTTTTGCCCATATTTGTAACACGCAGTATGCATATTAGACGAGCATCCTATACCCAGTGACTGATTCAATTACATACAGAGTATGAGGGAATGTGTGTCTTCACCATGCAGTGTATAATATTCCAAAGCCTACCTGCACCAACATGTCCTTGGAGAAGGTGTTAAAGTAGTTTGCGGCATGTTCCTCAGGACTGCTGAGCCGGGTGTTTCGAGGTCCTGTTACCCCATTGTTATCAAAGCCTGAAAGAAAGTCCACATTCATTGATTACTCAGACTGCATGCACTAAATGCTCACACCTAACAAACATAAATGAAGTACACATACCTCAAACACATAAATCACCACATAGGTTTTACCTTTCGTTTGTACAAATATATTAAACAACATGAAAATACACCTACATTGACTATAGGACAAAAATATTACTTATTTTAAACTACATACCCCTTTCCATTAAAAGGAATTCAATACAACAGCATTTTGCCTGTCTTCTTACTGTCTCTAAGTACATCATCTTGGAAACAATGACTGCCAGTAGCAGAACTCAAATTGTGGTAGACTCCTCTTTTAATATAGGCACCCTGTCACATCTGATCCTGGAACATCTGATCCAGCTTATCAAAATATCACCATTCAGAGTATACCCCAACTCATTCCCCATATTTATGGACCAGGCTCAGAACTTCTGTGATCCCACATTGGACAAACCGTAAATGATAATGAATGAATGGAAACATAGCTTTAACTGACAAGATAGAAATAACAGTTTTGTCACAGAAGTTATTAAATATGTTGGTGTTATCTTTGTCATGCATATAAATACCTTTTACTCACTCACCATTATTAACCACTTGTTCAAGCCAGGGTTGCACTGTTACACAGCCTGTATCTGAAGCACAGGTGCTAGACTAATCAGAAAACACCTTCAACTTTTATTGTGGTATTTTAATCAGTTTTATGTGACTTTTTTGTCTACAAACCAGTATTTTTTTTTCCTTTTTAAGAAATAACAATAATTCCTCCCAACAGGAATCAGACAGGGAGATTAAAAAGGATATTTCATGGAATGAATGAATCCTATTATGTGAGGGACACGTACACATGAAAGTCACTAGATATTCACACCAATATAGCCAAAAAAAAAGTACAGCCAAAGGATATACAGATGCAAAATGACAGGAAAGAAACAGGTTAACCGTACTAAAGACCCATAAAACTTACCAGCCATTATCCAGAGTGATGTGCGAGGAGAAACAGCAAAAAGCAGGAAATAAATATGTTTCCTATACATATTATTCAAAGGCAAAACCCATGTCACATAAATATATAAAAGAATTTGCAAGTGTGCCTCACCCAGCACCCAGGCATACAGTCTGCGATTCAGTGACATGTCCCTTCGTAGAACCACATGCAACGCAGCTGACAGAATCCGGATCATGTCTGGACGGGTTGCCTGCATCAGCAGACCAAATATCAATTAAACATAACTTTGACTCCACTTCACATGTCATAAATGCTCATCACAGTAAGAAAGGGTACCTGGCTCATGTGGAACGGGAAACAGAAGAGAATGAGGTCCAGTGTACTCCTCTGTACCAAAACACTGGAGTCCTGTACTGACGTGCTAACTGCCTCCACCTGCAAATTATTACATAGCTGATGCCTTTGTCCAGGGCAACATACAATGTCAAACATGAAACCAAAGATTTTACGGGAACCTATTATTTTCTCAGCAATGGATCTAACAGCTACACTGCTGTTATGAACTACTTACTGTGCTTATATTAATAATATTCTAAGATTCATAAGAACAAACCAGTCCAGAGGGCAGAACTCATTAGGTTCCACCACCTCTCAATGTCACAATTTTATTTGTTTAGCTGACAAAAAATTAATTCTCTCAAAATTAATTTACAATGTTATGCTTCTAACAAATATTACAGCTATGAGCGTTAATTGAAAAGTTTTGAGATTATACCTAACATTCCACATCTAAAGATTCCTCGGAATTGGGGACATTCTTGAAAACATGCAGAAGCAAAATTTGGACACAGTCTTCAAGGCATAGGTATTTTCACCTCTTCATCATAAAATAAACAACAGTGCTTTACTGCCCAGATTGAATGTCATTACTTATTGCTGTGCTACTATCTTTGAAATGCTTCCATCTGACTACTATTGTCCTGTTCACTGTCTCAGTTGCTTGATTCAACATTTCAAAATTTTCTTGATCACTTTTTCCCATGCTTTACACACGTATTCAACCAAACGTCTTTCTTGCATAGTTGAAAGAAGTACTGAATATTCTGTATTCTGTATTTGTATGTGCATCACACTCAGGGAGTTGCAAAATCTTGTTATACAGTCATCCCTCGATTTGCATGTCTAATCAGTTCCTGAAAAATAAGCCTAAACGGACACAGCTATTTACATTATTTATTATAAGGAAAAATAATAATGTTTTCCAGCACATTTGAAAGCTCCCAAACCAACTTTCCCAAATATCACTGAAACACTTGTATCACGTAAACACCTTGTAGCATGCACACAGGGAATGGTCGCGCAGCACACATATCTGCACAAACATACACAGGCATGCACACAAACACAGGTATCATGCTGGTCAGCATAATTCACTTCAAATCAATTCAATTTATTATTATACAGCACTTCTCACAGTGTCTCAGAGCGCTGAACAGAAGATTAGGATAATGGAACAGCAAACAAGTATGTACTGAAGCTATATATAAAGGTTAAATGAGGTGGACTGATGTGAATGAAACATCTATTCATATTTGTAACAAACAAAAAGTTTATTGCGGGTGTAAGTTTATTAAATCGTCCGTTGGCCAATTATAACCAAGATATTTACTTATATGTTGCCTATTAAAGACACAGTAGCAAGAACTTGTTTCAACTTAACCAGTTGTGCATACGTGAAAATCACATCCGCCTTTCTCAGGATTTAACACTCCTTGTTATAAAATTGCCTGCATATAGGTATATACACTTTATACATAATGCCCATTATATAACATGCAATGCACACATGCATGCACACAGTGTCCAACTTATGTTTTTTTTTTTTTAAACACATTTTTACCCATTTGGATGTTGCACTTTTGGTGCGGGATTGTTTTTTTGACCCTGTCTTTTAGCTGAACTGCATTATATGAAGCAGATAGGTACGTAACTCAAGTAACAGTATTAGAAATCAAATTCTGTTCTAGCGAAAACGCATAAATAGAGCAATACCTGTACTTTTATTATGCCAAAAAATGTCGATTGAAATTAACTGAATTGAAAACTACTGGGTGGTATAATTCAAAGACTAAACAGAAACAGGTGTTATTGCTGGTGTAAAGTCACAAGAGCTTGACTTCACCACCACACAGCTGCAACACACACTGCAAGCAAACTGTTCAGTCACTCTCAAAAGTTTTCAATCAACTCTCAGATATATAATGCTTTACCCCTTTACCCTAAAGGCATTTATTTCAGTATGAGATGAGCCAAAAAATATGAGCGCCTACCATGAGCTCAATGTCATTGCCCATAACATAGAGCTGGTCCTCCATGGAAAGCTTACGATTGAGGTGGAGCAGGACAAAGGTAACGCCAGGCAGTCGCACTGCTGGGCTGGTCAGGATACTGCCCCAAAGGGCACTGTAGAAGGCACACTGCTCAACGGCTGCCGCCACTTTCTCCAAAAGGGTGTTAGTCCTGGATAGATATGTAAGCAGTTTAGATATTTATATCAGTACAAAACAGAGGGATAGTCTTTAAAATCAATAAGACATATTGACAGCATGACAGTAAATTTCCCTGCAGGGATTAATAAATTTCTGCCCTATTCTCTTATCCTATATTCATCAGCCGATCTCATCGCTATTCTTTATTTAAACAAAAGATATAGCACACAACTTATAAATATATTCTTGTATTCTGACCTGACTCTAAACAAATATGGCAATTAATAGAAGAACAGGCAGTTGGATATCTTCTGATGTACACTCCTCACCTGTCATAGTATTCTGAACCCTCCTCTAGACCAGGGAGCACCCCTGTAAGCAGCCCCTGCAGACCAGGTTTGAGCGTCTTCCCCAAAGGCAGGTAATAGGTTTCATACAGGCTCAAAAGAGCAGGCTTGACGGACATGGCAGCATTGCTGAGCAAGGGAAAGAGGCCAGAGCTGGGGATGGAAAAATTTAATTGAGGGTTATTTAAAAAAAAAAAAAATCCACACACACACACACACACACACACACATTATAATCTTTTAGAAAATACCTTATTTTCTATAAGCATACTTCCCTAAAAGGAGATTCAAAAGTAATTTGTGAAACATTATTAAATACATCATGAGCAAATTATTTAGCCCCTCTATCTGAAAATTAACATACGAGGGAGACCTTTCCTCAAAGATATCATTTGTAATGAAAAGTTATACAGATTTTCCTCAACTTACAAGTAGGTCAGGGCCACTGCAGCATTTGTATCAAAAGAGAACTGTATCCTTGCAAAACTTTGACCTTGTACCTTACATGCATGAGCCAACCTTACCAATGCACATGTACAGGTAGGACCCTTCATTCAGGGTACTGCATATACCTATACAGATACACATTCTTAGCCATCCTACTTGATGTACCTGTACAGGAAAAGATCCTTGGCAAGTCGCTTGGGTCCAATTATCTTAAAAATGATCTCATAAGTCTCGAGGGCCTTGCGATGGACCCCACTCGGCAAGGCAGGGTGAAGGCACTGGGCCAAGCGTTTTCCAATTGTGAGCTTTTTGGGCACAACCTGATACTTGGCATTGTTTTGCAACACCTGAAAAAAAAGAAAAAAAAAGCAAATGTGTGAGTGATTTAAGGCTGCATGTATACACAAGTGTAACATGAGTAAACTATGGCATTATGGACATAATAAAAACAATGTATAGTTTTTTCCCCAGAGTGACTTATAAGGTGTATATGATAAATGCATCACACATTTGTTTATACCTTGTTCAGTTTGCCTAGTGCTGAGATAAGGTCTGCCCATTCACTGGAATACTCAAAGTTCTTGAGGGCCTTGTCTACAGCAGCAACATAGTTCCGGTATTTAGAGTCACTGAGCAGCTCCAGCTCCTCTGCATTCATTCTCTTGTGTCGTGCCTGTGCAGGTCAGTGTCAGGTCACATGCCACCTAGGAAAAGCAAAATGAAACACCACAGTTCAGTTCTGACCCATGAAACTGGCAAAATACACACACCTCTGGGAGAGAGTGATTTCTCCAATTAGCACATACACACAAACAAGAGAGACAATAATGATCAGAGATCAATAAAGCCCTACCTGTCAGATAACTTTACTGAAATTGGAGCAGTATATCCAGACACATGTCCAAACCTGATGAGTGAGATGCTGAAATGTGGCAAAGGAATCAAAGACAAAGAGCTCAGCATGAGTACACTCTGAGTAAGTAACACACACCACTGGAGTTTTAAAGAAATGATAAAAGATATGTACTTCTACACATACCCATCCCTATTTAGGTTTATGAAGTGACAGAGGTGAGGCTGTGGCCTGGTAATATTCTGTGTGACAGAGGGTTTCTCTAAATAACAAGTGCATAAGCATAGTACCAACCACACAGGGTTGGGAATGCTCAACCCAAATCTGAAGACATACTTTTAGTAGTTTACTTTTTAATGTAGTCATACAAGTTAACAGAGAATATGAATAAAACTATAAAATACATATTCAATTTTTATTTACCCTTTTGGTTAATAATACTGCATGTGAAAAATATGCCATGATCTGCCATCTACTGGGCATTAGCTGTAATTCAATTTTTCACTATTGTAAATGTAGGATTCAACCCAAGTTATTCATAAAAATTCTTCAAAATGTCAAAAGCTACTTTAAATTTACAGGAATAAAGGCTATAACATCCTATCTGGTGTTCATATTAATAAAATTTGTAAACATACAACTCTGGATTTCAGCTCCACGGTATTTTTTTCTTCTCATTTATCCTTACAATTATTCATTTAGCAGACATTTTGCTCTAAAATGTAGTAACAACATCCATTTAAATAGCAAAGTAACGCAATCACCCACACACATGTACATTATTGAATAACCAACCTGAAACAGGTCGCTAAATTCTGAGGGGAAACCCATGCGAGCATGCAAACTCCAAACTATAATCCTGATTTCACAAAATTTTATTTAAGAAAATCAATATGGCAGCACAGCATATCTTAAACCTATCCTGCTCAAATTTCTTTCTCATAAATTAAGACACTCATAATGATGGGTTAATGTTGAGTTAATGAACCAGTCTCATGAAAAACAGTGAGGTAGTTAAAAGTATCATTGTGAAATGCAGAAGCAACACTGTCTTCTTCTAATATGTTTACCAGTGTGAATAGGTCAGCAGTTATATCCATCAACACAGCCTGAACACACTGTCATATCTTGTGAGAGCTGAAAGCAAAAGCTGTAGCCAAAAATGAAACCTGATTTAAGTACATCCAGTGGCAGTGAAATAACCACACTAAACATCAACCTTGACTGCTTTGTCTGCATCAGCACCATCAGTGTACCCTGAACATGTCATTGCAGGAGAAACACACATTGGGTAAAGAAGAGAAAGGTGATGTAAATGGTTGTATGCGTTTCTACACAATCAGAATGGCCTAATACCACGTCCCTGGCACATATTGGATTAAGCTGTTTCCAAATTTTGCTGCAAAACAGCTTAATCTCTTTCTGATATACTAGATAATGTATTAGGTTGGCTGTCATATTTATTTTGTATATACTAAAAATTAGTTTCTGCCATCATTGAATAAATTTTATTAATGAATCATTAACAGTCAGGAAGAGCAGTTAAGAGTCACCTTCAATGTTACTTCCAAAAACATTTTTAAAAAATGTGTGGATACTGTATAGGCAATGTGTACATACTGTGCAGATGGTACATAGATGATGTGTGGACATAGATTGGATAAATATAAATGGCATATATAAATATTTTATAGATGATGCATAGATGATAGTTAGATGTTGGGTAGATGATGTGCAATTGGTGTATAGATGATATATGCATGATGTGTTGCTTTACAGATGCGACTCCTACTGCTGAACATGTTATTTGCCGATATGTGACAGGTGTTATTTGTAAGTAGTACGTAGTCCATATGATGTGGGCTCACCGTTGCCAGTTGACCGCAGAAAGTTATGAAATGAAAGGATTCGGTTGAGACTTTGATCCTGTCAGCAGTGTCTCTCACCAGGATACGACGGGCCCACTAACTGGAGGAAACGACGAGAACAACAACGATGACGACAACACGTTCAGGCGGATACCGGCTCCGCTGAGCGTGTTCTCCGCTTCGTGCCCGCTGTCCTCCCGGGAAAAAAAAACGCCACAAACCCGTCCGAGGCTACGAGCAAGTTCGCCCCACACACAAAGCGCCGATGGGCGAACTGACAGCTCCCAGAAGTCCCTGCTGACGCCTTCGTGCGCCTCTTTGATGTGTCCACTTTCGCGTGCGCCCAGAAGAAAGGTTCCGCTTCACAGGTGAAGTCCTTCGTCTCCTCTGGATCAAGAAAAGTGTCCATAAATGCATATAAAATATGCTACCCTGAAAATTAAGATTTATAGGTATAACATTACCTTCACAAAGAACTAGGTCATAGACTGTAATAGAATAGCATTTTTTAGTTTTCATTTAATTAGTATCAAAGGCAAGGGCCAAATATTACATACATTTCTACGTATTTTACATACATCGAAAAAGTACATTTGATAGTTACATGAATTATTACTGATATCCTACCTTTCATTTAAACAGCGTGAAGCCGGACTCATTGGCAAAGTCCCTTTAACGTACGAGCTTAGAAACAGTAACAGAGGGGAGGAAAAAAAACCTGCTCATCAGGTGAAGTAAAATATCTTGCAACAATTCAAAAGAATGTTAACGTCTGACTTTGTAAAATGAACCTTCAGTGCTAATTTTAATACTATAATTTAAATACTATTGACGCCGCAACTATATGGAAATTCTGTTAAAATAAGAATGTTCGCGTGTGCTAAGAGGTCTCTGTTTTGGTAAAAACAACAGAAAATAATCACTGGCACGTCAGCTTTTCAAATTTTCGTTAATCTAATTACTTGACCGACTTGTTGGTTTTATTAATATAAACTGCGTGTTCCATTCTAGTGCTTTTAATTTCTCCGCTCATTATGATATCCGCCTCAGTTCCCTTTGAAAATTCATTTACTTCCGGTTTAATTCCGCTTAAAAACATTTTCACTTCCCGGTAGAGAAACACGCTGTACTGTTAGTGTATGAATGCCGGCGTTTGACTTTTGGGTTTTGCCAAAGTGTGCTGCCCGCTCAGGTTTCTTATATAAAATATAGTCTCTATTCTCAAACAGCAGTGGTTGTTGTAGTAATTTAAATGGAGGAGAAACAGACGCAAGCCAAACTCTTCATTGAACTTAGACAACGCTTGAAGAGCGGACTTTTGATTTTAAGGTAAAAAAAAAATGTAAACTTCTTTTTGCAGGTCTGAGTCTTTAATAGTACTTTGCTCCTTTATTTAATCTGTTTTCATCAACTTAAACCTCACAGTGTCTTAAATTTCACCTCCTGGGTTAAGTCTAATGGAGATTAAGTCCATCTTTTGGCGCATGGAATATGAAGCTGAGTTAAACTGCTGAATCAGATCACGTTACGGTCCAGTAAAATCGAGGAAATTAGAAGTACACATGGCAAAGTGCAGTATGTTATCTGATAAATGTCTGTTTGAACTGTAATAGATTGAGAGAAACTACCATCTGGTTTATAAATTTACTTATTTTTGGCAATGTGTGATCAAAATACCTGCTTGTAAAAGCTGGGACAAAAGTCTCTTGTTTGTGAAATGTTTGTTATATTGATGCAATACAACCTCAGCCACCACAAACCAAATGCTGAGTTCCTTCAGTAAAAATGTACCACAAATTACTGCTAAATTAAAAGTTAACCATCAAATAAGACCTTTGTATTATATACATCAGTAATGTAATGGCACTTCATAGACCACTTGTACACCTAGAATGATAAAATAATCATTCCATCATTTCTATCTTTCTGCTGGTGGTGTGGGGAGTTTTATACCTATTAAGGTATTTAAATGTCAAAGTTCTACAGAAGTAAGACAGTAGCTCCAGCACTACCAGACAGTAGAATTACACTTATGTAATGTGTGCCATCATTACTGAATTAAGTACTGATTGTACTGTATTAACCATACTCTGAAAATCACGTGTCTGCATCTTTCTGTTGTGGAATGCACTTTTTTTCTTTTTTTTTTTTAAACTCATTCTCAGGTTTGCATGTTCCGAATCCCTTGGGAATGGTATTTATGACTCATAAATAGGAAAGAACAATGAAGAACTGTGGCCAACGCTATAGCAGGATGTTGGAACTTAGCACTTACTATTCCTGGTTGCTGTCTGTCATCAAATCGGGTGAAGCTTTGGCACCTGATTTTTATTCATATGGTAACTCTTCTGTTCTTGTAGGTCTTTGCACAGATATGTTGTACTTCTGTCATAAGTGTGTTTATTGGTTCCATGAAATCATAACATGGTCTCAGTATAATTGGAGTAGCTGTTTATGGTATGGTCCTGGCAGGTTCCCAGCACAGCTATTTGTTTTAGTTTCGTAAGCATGAATAATTTTAAAATGTAATCCAAGTAGGTCTATTTAGAGTGCAGTAGGTATGTTATTTTATTTCTGCTGGAAGGTCAGATGATTGGATGTTACTCTTCCAATGTTGATATGGATTGTCTGTTAGAGGATGTCTGTATTGGTTAGAAAGAAGCACCGCAGTGTCTGAGCATCACCCCCTGTGGTTTCTCTGAGCTGTGGATGGAGGTGTACTGTGAGAGTTCAGGGTGTAACTGCATTTGGCCAGCAGATGTGAGAATTCACTTATCATTAAAAATATGACCTTTTTAATAATGTTATGCAGGTTGAATTAGTTTTTTTTTTTTTTTTTTTTGGATTTCACAAGAACACTAAGCCTGTGGGAACCAAAGTTTTTTTGTCTGGTTTACTGTTACTATTTTCAGTTATAATTTCAGTCTAGGAAGAGGAATTTTGTTGGTGTGAGCTGAGACTGCAGTTAAAACTTAGACCAAAGAGCTGTTTGAGACACATTGTCCGATGAGCAGTGCCATGCCCACTCTTAATGTTCTCCTGGTTTTCAAAGCACATGCACCGCACAAAGTTTTGTGCGTACTTATGTGTTTGTACTCTCTGCTTTGTTATGCAAATTATCTTGAATAGTATTTAAGAAAACCAGGTGAAATATTCATCCAAAAATTAGAGAAACTGTTGAATTGTAAATGAATTGGCATAGTCTGCAACTAAAACTTGAGGATAAAGACAAGGCCCGTTTATCTCTCTTGCTTTTAGATGTATCAAAATCTACAGTGAACAGTCTGTGTTCAGCCAACAAATTTACACAATAACTTAAGTGCTTGGTGATACGATTACTATAGTTGCACGTGGCAAATTTAGCTTTATTAAACCTTTATTTTTATTACCCTACTTGTATAACGTTTGTTAATTGTTATTGTATCTTATTGTTCCACACAACTTTCTTCTTATGGTATTAGCCATTTAGTGTGAATTTTGGGTGAGCATTGACTGAATTTTGAAAGAGTTAAAATTTTGCTTTACTGTAATAACTGTGCTTGTTATACAGATTTTTGCTATAAGGGCCATTTTCAGGAACAAATTAGTCACTGGGATATTACATTTTGGTGGAAGAGTGTGCATACAAATGTGCCATAAAATACAGCATTTTTAATAAACAATTCCGTAATAGAGAACTGCACATGAGTTGGTTCTGTTTCTTCTCTGGGCTGCAATACTTGCTAGTGGTGAGCAGTTATATAGAACCAATCGAGGGGATGGTATGGTCACCTCTGTGTGCATACGTACTTTTTGGTCTTGTTCAGTGTGCATGGAGTTCTATTCTTGCCTGAAGTCTTAGGTTCATGCCAATGACATGCAGTTACAAGTGCAGGTTTTCCCACGAATCCAGAAGATTTCCCTTGATGGTGGTGTGTGGTATCTCTGTCCAGGAGTGACGTTACAGGAAACATTGCTGAGGTTGAGGTCTCAGGTGATGATGCCTCCTTGTTGATAAAGACGCCCACGGAAGTGCTGCATGTGCTGCTACCGCCAGGGGTCACCCTTCTGCAGGGATCTTGCAGCGGTGCACCTGGAGCCGCAGGGGAGGGGCTGCACTTGAGGCTTCGACTGCACGTAGACCAGCAAACAGGTACCGAGCTTCCTGAATCTAGGTTACACACCTCCAAGTACTGTGCACCATTGTACAGAATTCTACCCCAACTCACTGAAAAATACAGTACTGTGCAAAAATCTTAGGCATGCAACTTCAATGACTGTTGAGAAGTATAGGTAGATTCTTATCTACCTCAGGGAGGTTTCTGATTGGTCCCAAATTCATTCTGCAGCCTGAGAATGACCTCAAACACCCAATCTCAGTCATACACAACTATCTTGAGCAAAAAGAAGGAATCCTGCAACAGATGGTATGGTCCCCACAGAGCCCTGATCTCAACATGATCAAGTCGGTCTGGGAGGACATTCAAAGGACAGTCAAAGTCTGCAGAAGAACTGTGGCCAGTTCCTCAAAGTGTTTGGAGGAACCTACCAACCTCTACCTTAAACTGCATGCAAGTTTGCATAAGAACTGATGGTGTTTTAAAGGCAAAGGGTGGTCACACCAAATATTGATTTGATTGAGGTTTTTTTTGTCTACTGCACTTTTTAGAAGGTTTATTGATTAATAAGTATTCATGGCATTATTTTTGGAACCATCCTCACTTTATAGCATTTTTCCCACAGGTGCCTAAGACTTTTGCACAGTACTGTACATCATACACACTTAGATGCAAGTCCGGTTCCTGGGCAAGATAATTATAGTAGCACTGACATGTGACCTTGTTTAACCAGGTGAATAAATGATCTTTTATTGTAACATTTCCAAAGTTCTAGGCCAGTAGTTTCAAAACCCTTGGTCACAACCCAAAGCGTTTTGACGGTGTTCTTGAGGGTCACAGAACAGTAAAGGGGAACAAAGAAATGTGTCCTTAGTGTTAAGAGAGGATTATTTCCTTGGGATAATATAAAGGATTATTGGAAACACTAAGTAGAATAGTTGTGAATTATATAGCATCCATATACAGTAAGTTTAATATAATAAAGTTGGAGTCTGTTCAACTCCAGTATAGTACTTACGTGTCAAGCCAACCAGTGAGGAGTCTGTTGTTAAGCAGCATTCTTGAGGGAATGCCATATAATAAATGGTGGTTTAATTTTAGTAAACATAGAAGAGTTTACCCATAAAATGAAGCAATATCATGATGGCACCTAAGAAAATATTTGTGTAATATCAAATTTTTATGTAAATTCATTTTTCATTTTGTCCATATAAAAGGTTTTTGAAAATTGATATGTGTTAAGTTATTTCAATAAAATAAGAATAGACACAAATGACAGTATGTACCAGTGTTTAGGGCTACCAGAACAAAACGTGATTGTATTGAAGGCCACTATCGAAATAGTTTGGGAACCACTACTGTAAACCTTCTGAAATCTTCTGTATGGAAGTTGCTACAAAGGCAGCGGTGGAAAAACAGAGCATCAGCTCCAGTGCTACCAGCTTTCAAACCACAATGTTTCTGGGTTTCTGGGTTGTACTTTTATTTTACATTGCTGTCAGCTGTTTGTTCTGTGTTTTAACTTGCAGAGCCACCGGGGAGTATTCTGGGGCGACTGCGGGTCCAGGAGAGGTACTGCTTCGGCTGCCAGGGCTGTGGAGAGAGGCTGCTGACATGCAGGTGAGCAGGAAACTAATTAATTTAGATCTTCCTCACGTAGGAGGTAGGCTGGATATAATCTTCCTGTTTTATAAGTGGGGAGCATGAGTTCTATTCAGAAGACAAATGGCTTTGAAAACACTTAGAGCCCCCTTCCCCCTGACTCTCGTTCTTTCCTGCCTGTGAAGGGAGCTATAAAGTATACCCTGTCCTCTCTGTATGTGGTTCTAAGCACAGTGACTCAAGACACTGTGCCACAGCCTGTGCTATTGTCATGGGACCATCTTCGAAGAAATCAGGAGTGCTGATTGTCTTTATGGGTGGTCTTTGAAACAAATGATAAAGGTCTGTTACCATGGTGGTATGGGCTTTGTCATTCCAGATCTTTCCAGCGAGTGCTTCCGTTGCCCAATGGGAACTGGAACATGCTGATAGATGATTGGTGCTGTCACCCTGATCCCTTTGCAAACAAGAAGCTGCTGCCCCGAGAGGGGGACTGTTTATTGGGTGATACCTTCTTCCTGCTGCCACGGGAGAGTGATGGTGACAGACTACTCACACAGGAACCAGTCTACATACCAGACTCCAGACAGGTAAGTGACATGCTAGGAACTATGTGTGACATCTGCCTATGAGAGGGTGTCAAGTATGAATGTGTATCAGTATGAATGTAGAGGAACCGTGATGCTAATCAAAGGGCCTCCTTAACCTCTGAGCTTTGCTTTCTTCTTAGGAAGTGTGGTTTCTGCCACTTTTCAGAGGAACTTTTTTTGTTTAATAACAACATAGAATATATACAAGCAGAGACAGTTCACCAAGACATTGTACCTCCATCTACATGCAGTGAGGGGCTGAAGATCAAATGATTGCAGTGTATCACATGTATAATCATACAGCACTATCTAATATGTTCCAGAAAGGTTTCCATACATTTCAAAATTGTTTAGTTATTTTGTAGGTCAGATGTTAATTTTTTGAGTGGGAGGAAATTTTAGCACAGATATCCATGTATTTACAGAGGGAACTTCAGTTGTGGACCAAAGCTTTATAATGCCTGTCTTTCCAAGTATATCAGTGTGAACAGCCTGCTTTTTGCTGCTTTTGCCTACAGGCTTGTTCCTGTAGTCATTACCCTAAGTTAGTGACTATAGTGTGTCAAAAAGCCTTTATTTGCCAGCAATGGGAGACAGCGAGCAAAAGGACACTTCTCTCCAAAGAGGATGTTGTTGGACTGTCTCTTTATAGTCTTAGTAGAGGGAGTTGAACAATACAAGGTCATGTTATTTACAACAGTTTAGATGGAACAGAGCAGCTTTTTATTGCAAATTTTGCCAGGATTGCTGACAAAGGATGAAGACTGAAGTGCACTTGCCATGAAGATTCTTCAGGTGGCTATGGTACCTGACCAAAAGTAAATAAATGATCCCACTATTATATTATAAAATTTGATGGATTATGTCACATACAGCAAGGCTGAGTAGATTAGGCCAACTGATATCAAAGCATTTCTACCCTAGGAACCAAGAGCAACATTTGTAAGTTCAGAAGCTAGTTATTTTGGGCAGTTAATGCAAAGGGATTAGTATTACTAAAATGAGCAGCCGCTCCCCTCCCAGTAAAATAAGGCTGACATGTTCAGATTAGTAATCATTTTACTATCCGTAAGTTTGACCTCACAAGCAGTTATTTCATTGTATGTGTTTTCCTTTTAAAGGTCTTACCTTTGTTTTAAATGCAGAAAACCAGCAAAACTGAGGTGGTGATGTGTGGGAACTGCAGAGCAGTGCTTGGGGAGGCCCTTGCAGGAGGTACCATTGCTCTGTGTACAGCCATCTGAGGCTCATGTTTTTCTATAGATCCACATTTGTTTTCCTGGGAATCTGATCTGTAACTTTGTTTAGATGCACTGAAGTTGTATATCACCGAGGTGATCGTCAGACAGAGGGACCCTAGTGACAAGCAAAGTGAAAGGGACACAATACAACAAAGGTAACTGCTGTGTAGGTTGCCTATGAAGACTTTTTTTTTTTTTCTCCCCCCCTCTTTGTCCTCTCATGGGGTCTCATCTGTTCATCTGTATCATCCCATCTCAAGCAGGTGGCACTTCCTGGAGCGCACACTAGCTGCCAGGTTGGTGGAGCTGTCCTGCATGCAGAGCATTTTCCGCTTCTCCATCCAGACCCCCAGCGGGAAGGCATTCATCCTGGTATGTATGCTATCGTTATGGTATGGCGTAATTTGCATAATCTAGAAAATTCAGCTACAGTGCTGTGAAAAAGGATTTTGCCCTTTCCAATTTTCTCTGTTTTGACAGCTTTTAACATTAAATCTTATTATATCTTTTTATCCTTTCTAGTTGTACGTGAAGAAGGAAGTGACTGATAGGCCTTGTCAGCCTTTCTCTGAAGGTCTTCAAAAATGTCTCTTGTGTATGGTGTAAAGTGCCTGCAGGAACCTCTTTTGCATTTTAACTTTTGCTGGTAGGGTTTTAAGTACTTGAAAATTATATTGGACAAGGCTGATCCGAGTCAGGCCTGACTGTAATCAAACAGCTGTTAACCTCACTTAAGTGAGTTGATAAAAGTCAGGGAACAGTTACTTTTGTCTCGGGCCAACAGTTACAAGGATGTTTATTTGGAGTTGTTGCAGGTAAAAGTGGCACAAAATTATGGACTGTGAAATCAGTTACTCTTTACTCCTTTGACTGAATATTTTGTTATTTTCCACACATGGTGTAAAAACAATAGTTTCTTTTTTCCTCTCAGGCTCTATTCATATACTGCTAGAACTGGCAAAAAAATCAGATGAAATTTACTGTCAAAAAGCTGCAAAAACAGAGAATATTGGAAAGGGGTGAATACTTTTTTCCAAAATAGTAATGTTAAACTTTTGCAAGGCACTACATTTATAAACCTCCCTTGAAAGTTAACATCTCCTGGATTACAAATTATACTAGCACATATTTTTCCGGTCAGTATTTTGTATTGTGAAGCGAAAATAAATAAATAAGTAATTTCTCTGACAGATGTTTTTGAATAAAATGACAAAACTGAAAAATGCTACTTGCATAAGTGTTCTAACCCCACACATTAATACTTGATAGAGGCACCCTGTGCTGCAACAACTTTAAGTCTTTTGGGGTAAGTATGTAGCAGCTTTGCATTCTTCAGGAGTTATTTTTCCTCCCATTCATTTTGGGCAAATCTGCAGCAGGTTGTTCAGGTTGGTTGGATGGTGCTTGTGGACTGCAATTTTCGAATAGAGCCTCAGATTCTCAGTGGGACTGAAGTCAGGACTTGGACTGTAATACTGTAGGGCATTCATCTTTTTGTTGATCCTATCTGCTTCAGTTTCTCAGCAGATTGGTGTGGGTTCTCCCTGTGTTTTGCTTCTTGCATTGTTTCTTCAGTTTTCACAAGTGCCCCATCTGTCTTGGTCTCATCTGACCACAGAACATTTTCCCACGTCTTAGCTGAGATACACACATGTTTTCTAGCAAACACCAGATGTCCTTTGATATGATTATTTTTGAATAATGGCTTCATTCTTGCCACCCTCCCGCACAGACCAATTTTTTGCAGTGTTCTTCATTGTAGACAGATGTACCCTTGCTCCATTCTTAGCCACTGACATCTGTAGCTGCTTCAAAATGACTGTTGGTGCCTCTGTGGCTATCCCTCACAAATCTATGTCTTGCTCAGACACTGAGTTTTGAGGGATAGCCTTGTGTATGCATTGTTTGGGTGGTGCGATGGAGCTTCCACTTCCTGATTATTGATCTGTCAGTGCTGACTGGAAGAGTCAAACACTTAAATTAATTTGTACCCTTTTTGTAATTTATGCATCTCTATCAATTTATCTGTAACTGCTGTAGTGTGTTCTTTAGTCTTCAACACCCTCACTAATGATCCTTTTTTTTTTTTTTAAATCTAGACAGCGTTATCATTGTTTTAATGGTTCACAGGTAGAAGCCACTTATGTCCCATTAAAAGACTACCGTGTCCTTGTTAGTAAAGTTGGAGTTTCCAGAGCTCAAGGGTTTGAACACTTCTGCAAGCAGTATATTTCAGTTTTTCATTTTCCTTAAAATATCTGCAAACATGTACTTTTATTTTATTTTGGCTCTGTTATAGCATATAGGTTTACAATAACAATACAAATTGGAAAAATGTGTAAGTATAATTTTTAATTCAGGCAATGTTAACTTTATTGGGGTCTGCATACTTTTGCAAGGTACTGTACTTAAGAGTAATATGCATCAATAATAAGCCAGTTATGCATTCATGTAGCAGAATAATATTATGTTTTATTACATCAGTGCTGTTTTGATGATGTAACATGTATTTGCTATATGTCTTTAAGGTGTGAAAAAGAATGAGTAACTACATTTCATCTGATCCACAGCTTTGGCTCTTGAACACAGATTCCCTCATTGCTTTCCTGTCTGACACTGCAGTTGGCAGTAATGCTTCAAATTCTGAAGACAATCTAAGGGGCAAACATCAGTCATGTGAAGCCAGCAGTGCTGCCAAAGTTCTATACCTTCCATGTGTTCCCACTATGCACCAGGAGTAAGTTCTTATCAGCCCTTTCTCTTTGATGCCAATGGATCATTTCAGGAGGAGTTATTATACATATAAGTCCTGTTCATAATACAAAAATATTACTAGAATGCATGTGAAGTTTGTTTATTTGATGTAAGTATTTTTGGGGAAACGTTTAAAGCTAAATGAGGGGGGTCTTTCTCTTAGCTGCTTGCTGGCCAATATACATGGTGTGTTCTCCTCAATCTCTGCTCTGTGTCATTTTATTGCCTGGGTTGTTTTGTTCCTGACTAGAATTCCTTTTGATGCTGGAGATTGACAGGAAGTCAAAAACAGGGTTTGTCTTTCTGGTGATGGAGCCTAAGAGCTTTTCTCCATGTTGTTATGCTGCCTTGCCCTGTCTACATTGTTATGCTCATCCCCTAGTGTTTGCACAATTCAAATGTTAATGTCAATTTAGTTATGAAGAAATATTAGTTTTCAGTTATATGGTCCAGGAACAGACATCCTGTGTGTGAGCTGAGACAACTGTTAAAATTTGTGCAGTGCCAAGTGTCTGGGTGAGATTCACTACTTAATGGGTAGCACAAACCCACCCTCAGTTATGCGTTGGCTCACACACACTGTGTGATGTTTTTTGTGCACTTGTGTGTTTTTTGCTCTGTACTTTTTTGCGCTTCTTCTGTGCACTTAGTTGTGAATACGAGTCCTAACAAAAACCATATTGGGGGGGGGGGGGCAGGTGAAACCTAAGGGAGGTAGCCAGTTTCAAACTAATGTTTGAGGTGCTAACGCACACTGGACAGGGTTAAAGACAAAATGCATATCACATATTAGATTTATCAGAATCTATCACAATTTTTTGGATTAAGAGAGCAAAAGTGAAAGCAAAAGATGTACTTGGTAGTTATAGGATTGCTAAAGTTACACATGAGATGACTATTAACCATTTAGTTTTTGTTTACTGATACATTTTTATTATACTGTGTTGTCATCTGGAACAATTTTTTTTTTTCTTCATGGTTTTAGGCATTTCATGTGATTTTCTGAGTGAACTTAAACAGGCTTTGGAACAAATTATACGTTTCCCTATTAAAATTAATTAATTTAATTAATAATTGACAATATGCAGATTTTTGGAATAAGGGCTAATTTAAGTAAGGATAATGGGGAGTGTAGTGGGGCAGTAGTAGCATAGTGTTCAGCCACCTTTGGACTCAAAGGACCTGGGTTTAAATCCCACCTCCTGCTACAGTAACCTTGAATGTGTTGTTGCCATGAATTGACAATTGAACTTAACATTACGAATTTCACTGGAGAAGAGTGTCTGCAAAATAAATAAATGGTGTATCAGGCAATTTTTCTCCTCTTGTATGCTGGATCTCGACTAGTATAAATCATTGAAGTTAGCTTAGCCGTGCCATGATGGAGTCTCATACAGTGTGTAAGGCAGCAAGAGTGTCATTGTCCATGCTCTGGGATGGGCGCTGCAGGTGAGACCTTGAGGCAAGTTGGCCAGAAGAAGCAACATACATGGTCGTAAGATGATATCTGGAAGTTCTTGAGTCCGCTTGAGTAGGCTGCCCGACTTTGGCAATGGAGTTCACTCTGTTTCTGTGGGTTGTAATGTTCCATTAATAATCCTTATTGTAGAGGTCAGCTTCATATCTACCATGTACATGTGTTTGGAATTGGCCCGAGCTAGTGCCGGCCAGATTTGGAATCCAACTGTTACTGTGACTGGTTTTGCTGTGGTTTTGGTCAGATGCAATTTGTGAGTGTGGTCAAGAGTAACTCCCAAGTAAACTGGGTGAGGTGTATGTTTCAATCTTCTTCCCAAGAAGGTGCATATTTAATTCTTTGAATGTGCCTGGATGATGAAGGTGGAAGACAGAAACTGTTTTAGTAACACTTGGAATGAGGTGTCAGGATTGGCAGCATCTGTAAATTGCCACAAGGTCAGATTTCACTCCTTCCTCTAGTTTAGATCTTTAAAATTTTTTGATTGCATACCAAAGCAGATTTTCTTGTATCTGTATTACAAATATTCTGTGAGTAAGTCATTAGGGGGGTCATTAGTGAATAAATTGAAAAGTGTAGGAGAGAGAGCACTGAACCTTGTGAGAGGCCATTTTTCTGAATTCTCCAGAAACTCGTTTTATTGCCAAAGTGTAATCTAAAACGGCAATAGTTCTGCTCCGTTTAATAGCAGGCAACCAAAGTAACCCTGTGAAGACTAAAAAAATGGTGTTTACAGACTGCTTCAGAAGGGAGCAAGGATGGGCCTCATCACACCTGTTTATTACTGCCATCCCTGTAGCTGCACCCACTGCTGTGCTTCCGTTGTTCCTCTGGCCGTAAGTCCATCTCTTGTTACATTAAAATGTCATACTTTTCTTTTACTGCGCGGGTGAGAGCTATATGTAGTTAGCCTTGGGGGCCACAAAGAGTGAGCATTAGCTTCTCGTGACTGTTGCGGGCTGAAACTTTTGCTTGCAGTCAGATTTGCTCCTGTGCACCCCTTCTCCCAGCTGTTTAAGCTCTGTTCCATTCCAGAACCTGACAGCTCCATACTCGGTGACAGAATTGTTATAATTACAAAAACTGCAGATTAAAGAAAAGTTTTGCATTGGAAAGAAATCAAGAAGTCTAAGCTCCAGGCAGGAGAAAATATCTCTTCATGCATCACTGATGTTCATTGTTAACTTTGTGATGATTTCCATTTGGCAACAGCCATTCACATGGCAGCACAACAGTTAGCCACATCAATCCACCACATGTCAGGAATTGTAATCATGAGCAAAGACGAAGGCAAAGAGGTGAGCAAGTTTAGAAGGATAAAACATTGTGTGTTATGTTCAGCTTTTGGCTGTTTTCTGACCAGGTGTCACTGACTCCACTTCCACCTTCAGGTACTCTTGTTGGAGTCATCATTATGTATTTTTCACATCAGTTGCAGGGTTTGATTGTTTGATTGCACCAAATAGATCTCACTGCCTATCTGTCCAATACAAATGTGTAACTGTTGTGCTAAAGGAGTAGGAAAATTTGTTCAGGGCTAAAGTAGAGGATGGACCTCTGTAGTGTCCTTAATGCACTTAAATAAATGTTTTATGGTAAATGGGCTCAAATGTTCAATGAGAAGGTGATTTTTCAGTGGGTGGGCTAATGCCTTGCACAAAGCTATGAGCTGGCCCTCATACTATCAAAATGTGTAATGAGCTGCTAATAGGTCTGGCAGTGCCTGCGATCATGTGATACCAAGCCAGGGTTTCTAGTCGTTTAACTGTGGCGAGTCAGAGCAGACACGAGAAGAGCTCTGGCCATGGAGCTGTGGGAAGCAGTTGAGGGTCATTTGCTCCAGTGGCAGGTGGCCTCAGCGTCTGCAGTGTGGAAAGATGGTGGAAAGCCTGGTCCACTATGAAAAATGCCTAGCTTCAGCTGTCTCTACATTGGAGAGATTGGTTTCAAGGAAAACGATTTTACATGCTGAACAGCACAAATGTGTGCTTGCTTAATTCTGTATAAAAAAATATGTAGCTGTTGGTAGCAAAGAGTGTATTCTGGTCGTGTTTAGTAGAGCATTAAACTCAAAAAACCAAAAAGACTTCTTGGTTTCCATTTCTGTAAAGCAACAGGAAATTATCAAGACTTAAAGTCAAAATTGCATGTTAAATATCCATAGATATATGTACTTTGAAGTTTGAGGTTGAAATATAGGTGTGTGTGTGTGTGTGTGTGTGTGTGTGTGTGTGTGTGTGTGTGTGTGGGTGGGTGGGGTGCATCAGCAAAGTTAAAAATGCCCATTTTTGAGCACCAGCCAACATCAAATTTTGCAAGTACGTGCAGCACTGGTATTGCCACATCCACAGCATGTTCTGCAGACATACCATTTCATTTAACTTTTTTTTTTTTTTTTTTTTTTTTTTTCCATCTCTAAGGTGTGCTTCATGGGTTGTCTGCAGTTTCAGCAGAGGCTCACTGTATGCTTCCATGCAAAATGTTCTAGGTCTGCTTCCAGAAGTGTCATGTGTGGATATTATGTTGGATGTGCCACTGTCACATGGTGGCAAGTTGTGGAACTTGTTACCATAGTACATATTTTTCTTTTCAAAGAGTCAGCCTTCTGTTCTTCCTCCATCTCTGTCGCATTTTAGATTTTAAACATGGACTTTGTATTTCACAGCAGTTAGGTCGCACACCAGTTTGTGGTGAGACCCAACTCTTCCACCCTGGATGTCTGTCAGTAAACATGATCACTCTCATCCACATTTTCTTGACGTACCATTTGTAACGTTACACCTGTGGTGCATTGTCAGGTTAGGCAAACACTTTGTCTACCCCATATTATGGGTAGTCTACAGTTTGAAGCTACTCTGTCATTTTTTTGTGCTACTTTGGATAGCATTTGATGTAATTATTGTTTGTTTGTCTCTGCAGCATAACAGAAGCCTGGGAGAAGGATGTTGGTGTGCATCCCCTAACCCTCCCCCAGTCTACCTGCCAGCAAATGCTGCAACTACTGACAGCAAGTACTTCTTCTCTCCCACCATCTCTGCAAACCATGAACTCCTACCAGGTGATTCCTCTTAGTTCTCTAGCATGCCTTCGTCTGTCATTTTGCTAACTGAGTAGGGATACATGACAACTCTTCACCTGTCAACCTACCTGAGAATGTAAGCAGTGGACTATTCCACTTAAAGAACCATAAAATTACAGCAGTCAGCAAGGAGCTCACATTAAATTTACTCATTTCTCCAGAGCAACTTACTGCTCTAAGCAAACAAATGTTCGTTTTACAACAGGCAAAGATTTTTAGGTACAGGCAGTTGTTGAATTAGTTTGTCCAATACCGCTGTTGTTTCCATTATATTGATAGTGAATACAAAGGTAATTGTGATGGGTAATGTAGTGCTAGTTTATGGAGCAGAAACGAGGATATCAGGAGAGAAGTGGATCTGAAACAGACGTGTTTTGAGACCCTCCTAAAATGTTGAAAAGGATTCTGCAGTTCTGGGGGACAGAGGGAACTGTTCCACCATCTCTGGTGCAACACCATGTTGAGGATTAAGCCAAAAACCTTGGCTTTCCTTTTTGGACCCTTGTGAGTGGGGCCAGAGGTGGAGTAGCACTCTTGCTGGGTTGTATGGAACGATTAGGTCTTTCTCACTATTGGCATGGAAATGATCTGCAGATTGATGCATTCTGAAAGAAAACTCAGTAAGCAGTATCATTATACAAGGAAACATTTTATCGTGCTCCCAATACTTTCCTCCCATGAGTATGTCAAATTAAAGATAGGATTTATCTTGCCAGATTGTAATCCTATGGAAGCTCAAACATACATGCACTGATGTCTTTCAGGTGGCGTTTCTCAGACTTTGAAGCCTGAGATCAGAGGAAGAAGCCAAGAAGTGGAACCAATGCAGCATTCCAAAAGTATTCGTCAATGGTCTTTGACAAAGGTTTCTGTCACTGTTGTGAAACAAGGTGGCATTGACTGATTTCAAGAGAAAATGTAACTGTATTCTGGTTGTGATTAAACACATTTGTTATATCTTGCTGTTTTATTTTACTATTTTACATAGTTACTGCAAATTCCTGCGACTTGTTATGCAATAATTCCTATTTGTGCAGCGGATGTTTTGTGGGTATCATCTTTCCTTATTCAATTTGCATCTAACACAAACTTATATATTAAGTAATGAAACTCCTGGAATGTGTTTGTCAGGCATTACTGTCCTTGTGAGGACACTTTTTTCTTAATGTCCTAACAAGGTTAACAGGTCATATTTGCATCAACACTGCTAGCTGTCAATAGAGAACTCACATCTAACTTGCTGATTTCAGTATGGTTTATATAACAGGAAGTAATTTAATGGTTATTTTAAGTTTCTTTATTTTCTTTCCATTTGTCCTTTAGGCCTATATGTTAATGTTAAGATTCACTGAAATCAAAATCTTGATGTTGGAAAAATATTGTCCCATTGAAGAAGAATATCAACAGTATAAAGTTGAATTGGAGAAAAAGTGCCCTTGTGTAGTATGGGAGAAGTGAGAGGACTTGCATCCAGTACATGATGTCGATGCTTTAGACTATAAATTACGTTTCTTTAATAGTGCCCTCGATGCAAGGAGCTTTAAATCTTCATCCAAATCAGAAGTTTTAGCCGAAATAGATGGATTATGTTCTATATCCTTTCTTTTTGTTTTGCTCCTGGCTTTTAATTTTGCTTACTTTCTTTAGTATGTCTCTGAATTTACTTGGGTTTTTTTTTATGTTTAAAATGTTACTACTTAAGCCAAGATGGTAATTAAAAGTAATGTATGCACTGGGTTTGCAATATTTTCTCTTTGCTCAGTATGTGCTATAACTTAAAACTGATGAAGGGTAACAAAATGTATGTTGATGCACTATTTACTCATTTTTATTTGGTTGATTTTCAGTTTCTTATTTATTCTGACATCAGATCTCAGAGGAGAAATGAGCAATGGAGAGTTAAGGACATTACATGGATGTGATGTAGAGTGCAAACTGTTGCTGAAAGGAACCTGACAGCCTGCAGTTTGTAGAATCTGATTACCTTGTTTGGGACAGAGAGCCCTTTCAGTGAAAAGGAGGTCGGCCAGAGGAGGTTTTACGCAGCGGGGAGTTTGATTAAATGTTAAGAATATGATGAAATGTTCACTCTGAGTTATGGGAAGCCTTTGAAAGTGTTAACCTCACTTCAGGCATGTCTTGTACTTTATCCATTTTGAATAAATTAATGGTGCATGTATTAATCATGCAACATAAGATTGGACTTTGACTCTACATTTAAAGAGCATCCAGATATTATCCTTAATCACTGTTTTCTGGTCAGGGTTGCAGTGGTCTGGAGCCTCTTCCAGAATCACTGGGCACTGGATTTTGAAATTAGAAACTGCATGAGATGCTAGTCCAATGGATGGTGGTCACATATACACACATAGACCACATGCAGTGGCTAAATAACAGGTGTTTGTACTGTGGGAGAAACTGGAGCACCTACAGGAAACCCACGGGGCAAGACTTTAAAAAGACAGAGCCAGATTTGAACAACACCCAAATTGCCTAGGTGCTGTGAGGTGCTGCCATTTAAATAACAGGTACCATTGAGTTAAACAGACAAGCCATCTAAGGAATTATATTAATATAATTTTTATGAGGTCTGAGTTGCCTTATTTTTTATTGTCTGACAGTATGAGTAGCTATTTTGCATGACAAATGGAAGCTTTGTGGCCATGAAAGAGCAAAAAGTGAGTAGGCTAATAAGATGCCTCCAGTGTCAGCTGCTCTTGTGTGGCTGTCTGGCATTCTGCGAGTGTAAATGAAGTAGACTAAAAATAACTGGTCTGTGTGAGTCTTTGGTGTGAGAATATAATGAGGTACACGTGTTGTTTGCAGAGAAAGCACGAACTGACAGTATCTGCTCAACATGTTCCACTCTAAAATGCTTACTAAGTTAAATTTATCACCTCAGAATAGCTGTGGGATAAATGAATCCCAAGTCCTGTTCCAGTTGGTCCACTGGAGCTGTTACTTTTATTATTCTTCATATAAATTCCAACTCCTACAGACAGTGTTATGGTTATGCTTTTTTTAAATAAAATTTTGACACTTAGCATTTTACTGTGCATGAGGTTTTTATGGACATTTCATTTTTTCCATCTTTAACAAACATTAGAAGGATGGTTTATAAGTTGAGCAAATAACTTCTCGAAGGAAATATTGAGTTCCAGAACCTTTACTGGTTCCAGGAAGCTCCCCCATTTCTGTCCTCTGCTGGGGGGCATTTGAGTGGTGGAAGGGATGAGTCTTAACATAGTTATAGCTATGCTCACAGCAGTGTTGGAAACCATGGAGCACTATGACAAATGAGCCCCTTCACCCAAACCTTGTTTTCCATAACTGGTTGATTACAGGGCCAATATTACTTATTCTTCCCATAAGGTCCAGGATGGTTAGGATCTCTGCACTCCATGCCGTTAGTCCACTGTAATCTGGCCAACAGTAGCTGAACATGTCAGAAAACCACAACAAGAACATTACATGGAGGCATTGCAAGATAATCATATGCTGGTAAAGCCCAGTATACTGGGCCCATTATGTACAGTTTTACTAAAGTACAACTCAATTTTTTAATGCTGACTCCCGGTTTGTGTAAAAGATAATCTGCTATATTGCTGTGTCATAAAGCAGGGCCAGAAATATGTCAGCAAGAACTGAAATCTTGGAAAGGACAAATTTCCAGTGACAAGTATTAGACTAAACACCTGGCCATGCCCAGCCATCAATCACATGCATGCACATATAAACAACACTCTACTACTTCCTCCCCGCAGATGCTGTTGCTGTAAACCTACCATCACCACGCCTCTACCTTGATCCTATTCATGGAGTCCCAACGGGGGGGGCTCAACAACCTTGCTTGATGGCAGGTGGGAGCTGTGAAAGTGGACGCCAAGACCGGGTGGACAGCACGCCAAGCGTCCTTCCATATGTTCAAACCAGTCTAATACTTCCAACTCCTGAAATCATGGAATGAAAAGTTTACGAGTTGCTCCAGCAGCCTGTTCCTGTAACACGCTGATTTGGGACGTAATATTGTAAAGAACAGCAGATTGTAAGGGATGTAATTTGTAAAAAAAAAAAAAAAATGTAAAAAAGCTTCCAAAAAAATTGAAAACAAGATAATAAGGCTAGAAAAGATGGAAGTGATTAAAAGAATTAAAAGAGGTGAAGCATTCATCATATCTCTCAGGATAGGCCAGGGCTGCATCATTATTAAAATAAGGTAGGATCCCAGTATATGCAATTTTGATTTGTGTGGCATTTTCAGGAAGGAATTAAGTGCATAAAATGGGGCTTACCTCCATTTACATTTAAAGCATGTTACAATGTTAAGCTACGCCAAAGCAGTGCAGAATAAGCAGTAACTAGTATTTAGCTGACACCTTTCTCCAAGGTGACTTGCAGTGTTAGATGCGCAGCATTAAATTCCCTACAGTTATTCACCCGTTTAACAGCAAAGCACTGTAACACACACATACACATATTACACATACCTACTGGTGATAATTTAATATTAGCAGTAACAGAATACGTGAGATCATGTGTCACGTTTGGTTGTGAAGTAAACATCTAATGATTGACATACCTCACTCCTTTCATGTCTCACAATGAGTATTTGGGTGTGGAAAGCCAGGAACGAGTTTGGTCCTGTTAATGTTGAGCCTTGCATAATCTGTGTATGCGTAACCTGCCTTCCTTCTCCACGTGGAACAGAGGGAGCACAAGAGAAAACAGGCATATTTTAATGTTTATATAACTAACATTTTATAGCATAAACAGCTCGATATTCAGTGGCGGTGCGCAAGCAATGGGAATATGTAAATAGCCACTGTGCAGCTGTAAGTCATGCAGCAGTGATCTCTGCCCTTGTCTCTAATCACTTCCAAACTTCAGGGATTCTCAGTCATGTGGATGTTGCTGTCATGAAGTCCTTGGGATATCAGAGCCACTCTGTCTCTCTGTGTCCTCACAGCTTCCTACGCAGTTCACCTTTCAGGGGCAGAGTGTCTGTCAAGTGGTCTGACAGGCGGGTGGCCGCTCAGGTGTGGGCTGGGTGCCCGCCCAGCACAACAGCAAGTGAGCAAGTACTTTGACATTCAGACACAGTCAGGAATGGGTTTTGCGTTTGTTGATCTGAACACCTCTTGAACTCTGTGGCAAGAACCACTGGATTTTACTTTATTCACTTTATCAGTCAGATGTGTTTCAGTGATGAAAACCCTATCTGACTATATCTGTTCAAGTGAGTGCATAAAAGACATGCAAATACTTGTGCGTGCTTCAAATTCACCTACAGTGTTTATAACTTCCAAGATAATGTTTCATAATAAGATAAGATTTTGTTTCAATGACAACTAAAATGTTGCTGTCACTCATTTTTCTCACATTGCCACCACTATCATGCCTCTATATAATTTCTTTTCCAGTTCCATATCACTGCTGCTCCAAAATAATTCCCTTACAAATACTGGAAGTTAATATGCCTATAATGTATGTTCCATTAATATAAAAATTATATAGCAGATAGCCATCATATTTAATAGAGTACTGCTTTCAGCAGATGTTTCCACATCACACTGAGAAAGTGCCTTTTGGAAGGGATGTCTTGTGACGCCTGCCCTGCAGCATCACAGTAGAGGAGCAGAGGCTGGAGCAGAGCAGACAGTACATTCCCAAACTGAGGGATTGATATTTCCCATCAGTTTAGTGATATTCCAGCAGAACTAAGAACTGCATGACTCTGCTTCTCCTGTCCAATTCTGTCTTGTCCTGTCTTGGCTGGTAGACATCTAGAAAACATTTTTCAGCAGGCCACCTACAACTGGCTACCAAGCTTATAAAGATTTTAAGGGGAGAATCAGGACACTGCAGCAGAGTAAGAACCATTTGTGAGGTTCAGCTGGAGTCCCTGTGTGGAGACAGCACTCCAACTTCAGAACATCACTGCACAATCTCTTCCTCAAGGGATGGAACAGAAGAACAGGAGAAGAAGCTCATTTGGGGAAGGCAGTCCTAAGGGAAGCAACAGCAATATCTTACTCATTCGATTAGCTCTACAGAGCTGGAAATAAAATAAAATTCATCTGATATTCCCTCCAGGCTGTCTGTATGGATGTATTTGTGCGTCATTTATCCAGAGAATATAAGTGCCTCTTGCTTCATCATTATTTCAACAACAAATGCTGCATGTATTACAAATAGTACACACACTACAAACTGTATACAAAGAGTAGCAACACTGTATTACAAATACTGTAGGTATAGTGTTTTGTGTTTCTATGTGGACATAGTACAGACAGTCAGGTAACAGTGAGCAAAGAAAGCCAGTCTGAGGTCAAGTAAAAACTGCAAGAACAGAATTATGTTTGCTAATATAAGCCAGAAGGTGAAGGAGTGATTAGAACTGTTTCTTTTAGACACAACAGATCCATGGTCAAATTCCACCACCTCCTACTGCTATAGTACACTTGATCCAGGTACTTACTTGAAGTGATTCAGTAAAATGCATTTTTCTACATTTTCTGTTATCATCACTAAAATGCTTTCAGTGGAAAAAACAATCAGGCAGTGAGAAGCTCAGTGAACACTGACAGCTGGACTGGGGGGGGTGAAAAGTTTGACCAGCACAATCGAGTCTAGCACTGATTTATATTCCCAGTTTGAATTCATTCTTCTCCTTGTAGTACCCTTAAATAAGGTACTTACCCTGAACTGGTCTACTAAAAAGAACACCCTACTCTATACACAAGTAAAATCACTGCAGAAGTGGTTTGTCTAACCTTAACAGAATCCTTGGAAAATGTGATAGATGAATAAAAATAAGAATTAATAAAATTAATCTACAGGGTCTCACAGTACTCATAATTATTATCTATCTTGAACATATACAAGATTTTTTGTATGACATTTCTGAGATCAGTAGCCGCGATATGATGGCCACATGGGTGTGGCAATGAAACCTTGACCAGCATGGATCCAAAGCTAATGAAATAAAGAAATACAAAACAGATTTCTATAGCACCTTTAAGAATATACAGCTGAAACAGGGAACAGATTTGAACACAAAAAATACTCAAACTGGGGAAAATCCAGAAAAAAGCTATACTGGTAACCCAGCTGGATAGGATTATCCATAGGACAGTGTCTTTAAATTGTATATGATCTTGAGAGTTAATGATGATAAAAACATTAAGTTTGAATGATTAATTATGAATATACACAATAAGTTGACAGATATCCTGCGCTTACCCACTTGGGTTGAAGCATAGAGCCCTACCCTACCCATCTAACAACCTACCCACCTACTCCTCTCCAACCCTAACACACTATACACCCTAACACGCCACCTTGTAAGCTCTTCACCGGGGTCATCAGGTAGGCACCATCCTTTATCGGTGTTTCGCTGACTTAGGCCCACGACACCTCCGGATGGCTCAGCAGTAAGGCCTCGCGTCCCAGACCCACCCCCCTCCAAGCCTACTAGGTCAAAGGTCCATGTAGCCCCCAGTAACTATACTGCTGCCCTATCCCACCTACCCCACCTTCCCCCACTCTAGTTGAGTTCTCCTCAACCACAGCCACTGTCTAGCCCTCTCAGCTACTAGTGACAATTCCTTCACCGCTTCCCTTAGCTTATGTCCTCTAACTCCAAACCCACTCAGCAGAGAAGTAATAGTTCTTGCCATGAAGCCTCTGGCACCTACCTCTACCAGCTTAACATATGCCTGCCACCCCCGCTCACGAGCCTCAGCCACTAATTCATCATACCTCAACTTCTTCCTCTCATACCCCACTTCAATGTCATCCTCAAACGGCACTGTCAACTCTATGAAGTATACTATTCGCCTAGCGTTTGAGTACAACACCATATCCGGTCTCAGTGTAGTCATCGCAATACACTGCGGGACCTGCAATTTCCTACCCACGTCTACCTCTAGCTTCCAATCCCTCGCTCCTGACCAGTTACCTACTCTGACCCTTTGCTGCTGCTTGCATTTACCCTGGCCCTCACGAATGAACGCGGTTCCCTCAACCCTGCCCACAGCCGGCAGCAAGTTAACTTCCACCCGCTTCTTCAGGGGGTGACAGTTTTAGCTTTTGAGGATGCTGGGTCATAATACGTTTTCTTTTTTGCACTTTCCAAACTATTGTGTATAAGCTAATTTTTTTCTGACTCTTTCAAAGCAAATAAGAATCAATGTATATTCAAAACAGATTAAGAAACTGTGAAGTATGTACATTAAAAACAAACTGATTCTAAGTAAAATAAATGCAAAATTCCTATCACCATAACTTTTAACTGGAATGTTTTCAGTAATTATTAATACTTTCATCAGAAAAAATGGAACTATTAGATAGTGCTACATTATAATACCTATGATGTATTCTGACTGTTTTACCTTGAGGCCTTGTTATATGTATGTGCAAATGTAAGTTATATGTTATATGATATATAATTCTCAGTGTCCTGTCTCTGCCTGTATGTTGCTGTAACCCAGTGTTTTTTTTTCTTTTTAATAAAAATTGTCCAGACACAAATATCCAACCACATGTCACAAACATGAAGAACCGTGCAGCATCAGGGCCTAAAATGATCCATGCCTACTGGCTATTGAAACTGACAGCTCTGCATACCTGGCTAGCAGCAAAAATGAATCACCTGCTCCGTCTTTGTCTGGCTGACCCAAGGAAGGACAGAACTGGTGACAAAAGAGTCCAACAAGGGACAAGGACCATAAATTTCAGTAATCCTATGTATAATTTGTCAATCATCACAGGTACCAAGATGAGTGCACATGTACTTAAGTACATGTGTGCTGCCCAGAAAGGGACTGGACATAACAGCAGAGGCTCAAATCACTGGTGCATAGAGCTTTACAATAAGACCAGACACACTAGCTTGACGGTTGCCTGAACTGGCTGCAAGAACACATAGTACTCAATGCCACACAAATAATTACTCGGATGCCTAGCACTATACAAGCTCAATAATACGGGAAGAGCCTTTATCATTAACTCCACTGGTCACTGGAGGATCACATTAGAAACTAGGTCATAGACCACTGCCCAGGTGACCATCAAGTGTGGTGTAATACCAAGGAGATACACTTCACTGCTATTCAGCATAGGCCTGAACTCCCTCAGTCAGGTCATGGCTACGAGTGGTTATGGATACAGTTTCAAGACTTCAGCTACCATCAGCCCACTCCTGTACATGGATGACGTCAAGCTGTGCGCCAAGACCAAAACAGACATTGACTTCCTGATCCACTTCACCAGTGGACTAAAGAAGGGCAGCGGGATGATAATGAAGAGGGAAAGTGGTTTGGACAGAGGGCGTTAACTACCACAAGACCACATAACAGACATAAAGAATAGTTACAGATACCTGTGGATCCTCCACTCATGTGGGAGGCGAGAAGTGGAAACTAGGAAGATAGCAAGATAGAAGTACCTCCATAGAGTGAGATAGGTCCTAAAGAGCCAGCCAAATGGGAAAACCAAGATCAGCACTATCAACACTTGTGCCCTGCCAGTCATCAGACACCCAGCTGCTATAGTAAACTGATCATGGGAGGACCTGGAAGCTACCAATATCAAGACCTGAAAACTCCTCACAATACAGAAACATTCCACTGAAACTCCAAAATCTAAAGATTATACAACATTCAGTAGGATGGAGGTACTGGCCCTGTGGTAAGACTACAGTCCTAAATGAGACACAAAGCATCCATGAGTAAATTCAGTCAATGGCCCCAAAGATGAGCTGCTAGGGAAATGTCTAAAACATACAGGTGAAGTGGATAACAGGGGAAAATGTGCTACAACAGGACAAACCACTCGTTTGGGGCAGTATTGTGAGTTCAAACATTAGTTTGAGTCCATATTTCTGTGTGGAGTTTACATGCTTTCCCTGTGTTCATGTGCGCATCCTCCACGTGGACTAGTTTCCTCTTATAGTCCATAGATATGTGTTTAATATGGTTTGGTGACTCTAAATTGCCCACAGCATATCTGTGTGTGAGTGAATGGGTGTGTGTGTGATTTCCGTGTGCTGGATTGGTGCCCCATCTAAGGTGTTACCTTTCTCATGCCCTATGACTCCAGGATAAGCTCTGGACAACCACAACCCTACAATGAATAACCAATATATAATAAGAAAATGGATGGACGGCTCTTAAATTGCATAGTCAGATAACAATCTAGGATGTTTCTTGTTTTAACAAGTGATAGAAATGGATTCAGTGTTTAGGCATTAAATTTGTATAACATTGGCATAAATTTGTATGTCAGCTATGAGTGTATGATAAAGTGTATAAATACCAAACAGAGGGAATCAATGACTGACTGACTGCAAATATGATTTTTGTTGCAAATAATTGTTTTAGTTCTTAGCTACCTTCAGGAGGAATTTGAATGTTCAATATCCTTTGTTTGTGGGAAAAGGCACTCCCAGCTGAGCCAGATGATCTCTTCCTCCCCCAGGCAACGATGAACCACACTTTAAAGAATCAGCAACATGAGTAGAGCGTGTGTCTGCAGAGTAGGTGTGGCAGGGTGATGAGATAATGTCTGCAGCGAGACATGTTCATTACTGAAGGGTAGCAGACCTACTAATAGACCGTTTGCATTACTGAGCCTGTCGTGCTGGTATCATTGTCTAATGACTGACATTGGTCAGCACCTCATATATCCCAGTGCAGAAAGTTTTCAGTTACATGCCTTTTCTGCATCTGTGATCTTTTCTGCAGATACTAGCCTGTGGCTCCCATTTTGGAGGTTTGCATGCTGCTCTCTGAATTTAAAAAAAAAAGAATATATATATAAAAGATTGGATGTTAAATTGTGCCCTGGGGAAGAGAGAGTTACTAAGGTTGGATCTGGAGCTCGCTAACCATGTACTTTTTCCAGCATCTAAGAGTAAACTGCAAGAGTACAGTATTAGTCAGCAGTATCTGTTGACTCTGAAGGTGCATTCTGTATTGTTTGTCCATACAGTCTGGGACCAGGATTTTAAAACATCAGTGTTACAGCATTAGAAATTGGGAGCAAGCTTTCTTCACGTGTATTAATATTGTACATTGTTTTGCAGGTTAGGCAAACTAATTAGTAAATAATAATTGGAATAACAGTGAGCAATGAATAATCCCATTATGTCATATCTCACAGTCAATTTAAATATGCTTTATGCTCACTGTTAAAATACAATAAAGATACTCCTTTATCTGAGAAACAACTGTAAATTCATTTATCACTTGTGTATTATTGTGGTAAAAGATACATTTCATAGCTGCATCTAAAAGGAAGAAGCAAAAAAAAGATAATTTACAAAGACCAAGTGTAATTTCATTTCAAGGGGTCTATCAACTGCTGTCTCGCCAGTACTAGGGAGAGGAGTAATTGAGATATGGGGGGACAGATGTGCCGCATTTAATCCTCATCCTGTGGTGGAAATGCATGACTCTGTCACACTGAGTGGTTAGACAAGTGTTGTTAGAAGTTATTAGGAATGGTGATTGGGAAAGAACATTGCAAGGACAATGCTAGGAAAGCAGAAGAACAGCTGTGAAGAACTGAGACATGAACTTTCCGATGATAGACGAATCATTTTGTAGATGACAGTTTCTGATATTATTCAACTGAGATATGTGACTCAAAAATGAAAACGGAGAGGAAGACAGTAGGAAGTATTAGGAAAAGTGATCTTCATTGTTGAGCACTGTGTTAGGTTCTTTGTGGAGAAATGAACTGACAGGGCGCTGAGGCAGAGACAACTATTACATTTACAGTTGCATATTTGGCAGACATTTTTTCCCAAGCAATCTATGCCACAGAGCAAAGTGCATTGACAACAGACAGAGTGTTTAGATAAAAACACACTTAAGTCCATCCAATTTGCGACCAGCCAACTGCAACGTGTTGATCTTCAAGGAGTTAGAGTCAGGCTCGTGTTGAAACCACAAAAAGATGGTGCTCCAGCTGTTTGTAGTACTGCCTGATGAATTGTGGAGAGATGAAGCGTTAGGGTAGTAGAAAGTGATTTGTGAGGCTTAGCTGCACCTAAAAATTAAAAACAGCTGAACGCTGTAAGTCACTTTGAAGTAAAGTGCCAGCTGTAGTCAAATATAAATTGTCCAGTGGTGGTTGACATCAAATATAATGTAGCAAACATGTTAATTCAATACTAAATTAAAATACATGTAGAAAATAAATTGCCAAACTAACGAACCAACTTAAATTGCTAAAATGAGTAGGACTTCCGTTACATAAGGCTTTCTGTCTGCATGGACCCCAGACCTACCACTGACAGCCATATTTCCAATCATTTTTCTTGTATAATTCAGATAATGCCTTCTTCTTGTCCCTGGAGAGTTGATAATGAACGGTGAGAAGTTAGACATCTGTGACCTGGGACTTGAGTCTGGCTGTGTTCTTGCAGGCCCGGGGGTCAAACGTCGTTATCGAAATCATCTCTGCAATCTATCAGAGCCTGTAACCCGAGAGGGTGCAATGGTTGCAAATGTTGTCCTTGTAAGAGGAGTTTCACTCCGAGGCTACACAGCTGATACCCATACTTTCCACTCATGTTACCCTTCTCTTTGGAAATATATTACATTTCATCGGCAAGGCGGTGGCCCCGTAAAGGCTCAAGTGCCTCTTTCCAACCATCATCACTCAAGTGGACTTCACTGTGGCCTGGGAGAGAAAGATAAGTCGCAAGCTGGTGCTTCACAGGAACTGCAGATCAGAGTGACAGACCTTCAACAGCACTGGAGAACTTTCACACACCTGTAGATATGCACGCACATACTTAGACTTCACCAAAAAATAGAACCCCTTTGTTATTTCTGATTCACACACATCTCTCACTTGGCATACATATTTTTATGAAAACACACACATACACACACACACACACCCTGCTTTGGGGACATCGTGAACATACACACAAACGAACTAACATTAAAATCACAGACCCAGCATATCACTGATGCCTGGTGGTGTTATTAAATTTTATAAAACTGGACTAGAGTGCTGCCCTTCCTAGGCCAGGAAGAACTGGAGAGAATGTGAAAAGTGAAAACCAAGGTAGACCCATTGGTGATAGGAGCATTTAGGGATGTGACCCATAAACTGGAGGAGCAGCTGCATCAGATCCCATGTTTGACAACAGAACATCTTAATCCTAGGAACAGCAAAAGTACCCTCAAACTCCCAGGCCTCAAGTAGGAAGTCTTATCACACACATGCATATAATGTACAATTCTACAAGATTATATTTGTATAATTTTATACACACACACACACACACACACACACACACACACACACACAGAGCACTGTATAAAACTGACTCCAGATATATTCGGTATAATTTGTCTTTGGAAATAGTGATTTATGGATGAGCATAGATGATAATTACTAAAGGCCTGCATGTGATTTGAAAAAAAAAACATCTTTTAAATGAGACGGCCTTTACAATGGCCTTGAATGCCCCATTTGTCCTGCTGTTAAGTCGCTCCTTTCTAAGGCCATTACAGTGCAAGCCATGCTCCACTGGTCCACATCCGACAGCACTTTCATCTCGGGAACCACTGTTCTGTAGAAGCCACTGTCTGTAGCAAAAGGTACACATTTACACTGTAGACGACTGCAGGGCTACTCTTAAAACAGCTCCTTCCATGAAATTGTAGCTTTGACCACATTTTGACAAATATAGGATATATCTGATAACTGTTGCTAGGTTATCCCAGCGCACACAACTTTTATTTGTTCTGTTCCTATTTCTCCTTCACTGATCCTGAATAATCCTCCATGAACAACTACAATACTCGAAAACAATTCAGGTTTTCAGGATGCATTTGGAATAGGAAGACTAATATTTGCAGTAATTACTTATTGGTCTCAGTTCTCAATGCTTTGCACTTCCATTATCCCTGTATTGTTTGTTTGGCAAAGCTGAACTTCACAGTGTGTTTGACTGCAGCCATGGCCTTACAACAGGAAGCCCACAGTGAAAGTGACAGACTAACGATGGTTTGATGCTACTAAGTCGATATCAACTCTTGGGGACCACGTAAACATCTTCAGAATGTTCTTTCCTTGTGCCCTAATGTTTCAAAGGGTGGATCCACAGTTATTGCAAAATGAGTCCATGCATCTAGTAGCTGGTTGACCTCTTCTTTTTTCAAAGTTTTTGCAAACATTGTATTATACTCCTTTATATTGTAGCACAAACAATAATAATCTTGCAGAAAATGAGCATACTTGAAGATCTTTTCTAGATTTTACTGAAGCTCCCAGTCACTGCATGGTATAAAATACGATGATGGAAGTGTATTTAAGGTCCCCGCCTACGTAAAGAATTTTTTTAAGTGTATCGTCTTGATTTTTTGGTGACAAAATGTAGCTTTTCACCTCCACTGTTTATTTTATACTGCTATTTTGATTATCTTTAGCAAGGGTAGAAGTAATTTTGGAAGCTGCTGTATTTAAGTACATCTTTAATTTACTAATTACTAAGGAGAACTTTATATAAAATTATGAAGAAGACTTTAGTAAGCTAACCGCTTAGTCATCCAAATCCAAAGCACATAGATGAGGACTTTGGAAAGAAAAGATCAAAAGGAGGAATTATAAAAGTTGTGTAACACAAATTTGCTTCATTCTGGGCAGAAGAAATAAGATTAAACTTGTTAAAATATCTGGTCCGATTTGGGGATCTGTGCACTGGTTGCTCGGCAGACCATTCAACTGCCTAATTAATAGATGGAAAATGAGATTTAGTGAATAAAATCAGCTCCATTTAGTAAAATTAGTCTTTAATGTTTTTATTCATTAAGAAACACAGATGTTAAAGATATGCTCACGGAGAAAGCAAGACCCAGGAATGCAGGAGGGCAGCGCAGAGATGTGCTCGTATTCAGACATGTAAACACATGCTTTATTATCAACACAAAAACATTTTTCTCCCATGAAAGCAGCTCCTAAATGTAGAAGCCCTATCATAAAAAAGACTATTGCAAGACAACTGACAAAAAAAGCAGCTTTAATGCCACATTTTTCTACCATAGCGCATTTAAAACCCTTATTTAACATTAAATATAAAACTGATTGTACTCCAGGTAATTTAAATGGGATCTACTGTTTTATGGCACTGGGTCTTTTTGCTCATTAAATAATTAACCTAGTTTCAAATACAGATATTTGCCTACCTATCACAGGACATGCTCTTCTCCTAAACACACATACTTGTACACAACTTTCTTCAGCTGGCACTGTTATGCACACACATGCAGAAAAAAAAACCAATAGTAGCTGACACATAGGTGCCAAAACACACATGGTGCAGTTCTGTGCACACATCATAACTTTTACTCTCACTTATATGGGCGATTGTAATTTACTTTATAAACAATACATAAATAAAACTTTATTACTTTTCTTTATTTAATACCATAGATCTCTGCTCCAGAGTCCGCTGCTTGCATTGGGTCATCTCTTACTTGTCACAAACATCTTTAAACCATCATGTGCAACTTAAGAAATCTTGCTTTTAGCTGGAAAAAAATAAAAGGGAGCCCTCGGTTCAATATTTGAACAAGAAATCTTGCAATTGGATGCTGTGGCTTTTGTGGGCCCTTTGGGAGTAAATCTGATTGTTTGCGTATTCCTCCCACAATTTAGTTCTACAAGGATATTGGGTTTTTTTTGCCTGTTGGCTTATAATTCATGGTTATTTTCTATATTTAGGCCTTGTTTAAAGACCTAAGTCACTCCTGTCATGCGTAACCCCTGTCTTCATCCACAGACATGGTACACACAGTTCACACATGTCCTTTTCTGCAGTGGGTGGAGAGGGTGCAGCTGCTGTGGTCATGCATGGCCCCATTCGTCTTCATTTAGTGGAATGGTTTTTAATAAAGCTCAGTGTGGCTCTGAAGAGAGTGGCGCCGCACTAATGAGTCACACAATAAATCCAAATTAGGATGAGCCTGATGAGGAAAATGGGGAACAACCATTGAGTAACGCCTGGACAGCAGAAAACATACAGTCTCCTTGAGACTGAGACACAAGGGTGGGAGGTTTACCACACCCTACTCAAACTAGCACAGTCTGAGCCCACTCCAACAAAACCACACCCTGTTGACTTGAGTATGTCATATATTCATGCTCAATTTATTCCAGTAGTTTAGTCAGGCTAAAGAATCCAACACATTGTTTGACCACACCCTATACAATCCAATTTGACTTCACATTTCCGCCCGCCTGCCTGCCACCCAAACCAGTAAATACAGCTATCTGTTGCTATCCATAATCTCGCTATCTCAAAATTTGCTTTTTTGATCTTTTCTGAAAAGGATGTAGAATGTTAAGAATGTAAAACTATTCCTTCAAGGATATGGTGCATTATGAGAAGTGAATGCAACTGAAGGGAGTTGTCTCTTGGCCATTTTGAGTTTGGTACTTAACAGAATAAATGGGAGGCAGTGGAGCAATTAGTAGTAAAACTTACTTGGATGGTTTTTTTTCTTGATATATATGTATTTGACAGAAAGTGCAGTTAAAAACTGTACACAACAAACACAACATGCTCAGCAGTTCTCTGCCTCGGTTCATTACTCGCCCTTGGGAGAACTGATTTGTTTAAAAATTTTAAAGCAGGAATTACCCCAGAGCAGTAATTCCAGCTCTGGACAGAGTGGTGTAGTGGTTCAACTTGAAGGCCTAAGGTCCAAATTTGGCCTTGAAGCATTCAGGTTCAAATCCCACCACCTGTTTAGTACCCTTGAGCAAGGTAAATGCCCTGAATTGATACAGTGAAAATGATCCGGCGATAGAACTAGGTGAATATAATAAGTTGTTTCACAAAAGAGTGTCAGCTAAAGGAATAGCCACTATCCTGCCAAAAAGACTGAAGTACTTTTAAAAAACCAGACCTCACAATTGTACAAGAAATAACAGTAATACATTCTTTGCTGTAAGATTTAAACCACCTGCTGCATTTAAAACTTGTTGGCTTTGACGCCACAACTCTTTATGTCATGGATTTTACGACATGTTGTAATAAACTGCAGCTCTATCACTAAACTGTTTGGAGACCAGTTTTAATGGGCACAGAAGTGTGCCTATGGCTGCCAAAGCTTCGGCAGCATCAATTTCATTCTCTTGCTCTACCAGACCTAATTACACCTGCTCCACGAGGCACGGCCAGCACGCACTGTGGACGCTCATTAATAAAAATCTGTGCTGTGCTCTTTACAAATGGTGAGAAAAGGCAATTGTTGTCATGGAAACAGGAGATAGCTGGACCTCTGCACCTGCTATTCCCATACACTTGGACAGGCCTCTTCACTCAGATTGTGTCCCTGTCTCATTCTAGTCTTGGACAAGGCATTGAACTCCATTGGTATTTTCGTGGCTTGTCTCAAAGCAATGTCTCCAGGTCTGTGAGAACAGCAACCTATTTCCGAAACAATGGATTTTATATTTGTTATTTAGCATGGTTCTAGGATGGCCAAGCTTTGATCTCACAAGCAGGTTCAAGGAAGGGTACTTACTCCCTGTGAGGATCACTAAGCGTGAAGGACCAGCTGAAGACCCCTCACATGAATGGACATTTTTCAACAACAGGACTCAGAGATACAACTGGAACAATATAATCTGCAACAGTTCATAATCTGTGGGAGAAGCATACACTGCTGCACTGTCATGTCTTTTGCAGCCTACTAGTAATAATCCTAGTTATTTATTATTATACCCGTCAAGTGATTATCTACATCCAATGTGTTCGTGGAATTCATTATGATCTTTAACGGAACTATTAAAGACCACCTAATGTGTCTAAGTGCCACAATTCAACAAAGTCTATACCAATTTTATAAGGAATCTTTATAATTTTACTGCTTAAGATAAAAATAGCATTTGAATGACATATGTTGATGACACTAAGATGGAGAACTAATTTATCAACTATTTTGATTTATTATTTATTGAGCTAACACTTCTCTGCAAAACAACTCAATTATTTATCCATTTACACAGCAGGTTAATTTTTACAGTATCATTTCACAGTATGTACTACATTGTAAGTGGGGATTTAACCCTGAGTCCATAAAATCCAGCAGTGGTGGCACACAAACACCTGCTGCTTTTATTTTAGAGACAACACCGCAGAAAGACAGCACCCTAGAAAGCACTCAGAGCACAATATCCATAACTTCTGTTGAGCTTGTACAAAGGACTCCATAGGGAGGGACATGCCTTTACTCCTGTCTAAGAACTACTTTGTTCCACATTACTTTCAAACATACATGGGAAAAATACAAAATCACAGTTAACCTCAATGTGCTGGGCACTGGGACAGACCTAAAAGAGCAGATTCCAGTAATTAACACATTTCAGATAAACAGCAATAAGCCTGTGCAAAGAGCTCAGTTCGGCTAACTGACAAATTGCAACGGAAACCCATGGAAGTTCTGCAGTCACCAGCCTAATGTCAGTTTCGTTCTACAGCTGCTCTCAGACAACAGTTTTTAAGACCAGTTGGTATCTAGCTAACACTGCTGATAGAGCACAGAAAGAACGGAATCTGTCTAAGGTGTCACACTTCTTTCAGCAATGAGGTACACCCTCCTCTCCTATAACAGTGTCTCATGCTATAAAAAATGACTTATGAAAACATATACAATTTTTCAAATAATGGATTATTCAGTATAAACTTTTTTCAGTAATTTGACAATTGTACATCCACAGCACCTATTTAATTCACTCGCAAACCATCTAGACGATATACTTGATTCCTTGAACCAATTTCTGTTCACATTTCCTTCTTCCCGGGTTCCTACTTTTGTCAAAATGATATAAACCAATCAAAAATATCAATTATATAAATCACAACTAAAATAGCTGATTCAGCACACATTTTACAAATAAACTCTATGAGAATGTAATCACTAACTCAATTATTTGAACAATATAAACAGCTTTTAGAACATGAATACCCTTACAATATCAACTTGTGTTTCTCTTGTGGTTCACAAGTTGCAAGTCTGAAGTTCACACCGATGGTACAAAAATTAACATCCTCCTGCACCACTTACCCATCCAGCCATCACCATTAACCACGCTATCCTTGTCAGGGACATGGCAGCCTGGCGCTTACCTCAGGATCACTGGGTGCTATGTTACACAACTCATGCCTGAATAAGTGATACAATCCAAATAATTGCTACAAATACTATTAAATGTTATCTTCATACATAACAATACAAGTTATTTTGATTAATTTTTTAGGTGACACATTTTTCGTCCATGAACCAACTATATACTTAGAAAATAAGTATATAAGTTTTCCAAAAAATTAATCACGTTAGGCAAGGAATTGGTGGATTTTTGATTTCTGTTTTTTTCTAAGTAATCAGTCTGGTATTTATAAAATATAAAATACTAACATAGGACATTTCATGCATAAACAGTACAATTACAGTTACAGAAACTAGTTCCAGAAACACTATTTTTCAGTCCACTACACTAATACACGTTTAGATTGTGCTGATTAAATTGAGAAAACAGGTTTGAATTAAACCTTGCACCCACCTGACCGCATGGGACATAATTTTACCACCTTACTCTGATACAGGGAGGGTGCCAAGACTTATCTTCAGTGTGAACAATTAAGAATACAGCTGTGAAGTTAACTCTGCATTTTCCCAATGACAGCAGATTTTCTGTGTAGAGCAACTTCCTACTTTCCATCTAGGTTTCTTCACGATCATGGCATGGTGACACAAGTGAGCAAGAGACCAAGAATGGTTGTGCCAAATAATCTAGTGCATAGTCAGCTCATTTTCTTCTTTCAGTCTTGTAACGTGCACTAAAAACCTCAAGGAGAACATCCGCATCCTCAGCTGATCTGAAGAGCACTGAGACACCCATTGGCTGTTTTGTTTCACAAGCTCTATTGAGGACAATGCTTTAAATAAGCACTCCAGCCTATGAATTTATATCCAAATGAGGGCAGAGCTGAAACTGAACAATTTGATGACTATATAATCATTTCAGTCCCATGTCTTTTCTTGATGTAAGAATACTGGTCAAGTTGTCCCAATTAGTCATTTTCTGCTGACATGCAAGACTGCACACTATAAACAAGCTCACAACAACTGTGCTAGACCAAAGACATGGTGGAATTTAAAATTTAAGACACTTATCTGCATAGCAACTTACAAAATTAAGCTCCTTACAGCAATTTGCCTAGTTATAAGCAGGGTGATGTTTGCCTTAACAGTTTGGGGTAAGTACCTTGGCAAATACAACAGCTACAGGTGGATTTGAAGCTGAACCCTTTTAAGTATAAGGGAGCAGCTCTAACCATCCTTCTACCTGTTGCTGTGGACATGCACACTCTGAAGTGAAACTAGTTCAAAAGTGATACGTCAGATTGAATTAATGTTTTAGATTAGTTTTAATCCTGGTGAGTGGTGTTAAAGTTTATGAGCATTATGGGGGGGTGAGTGTATAGGTATATTTGAGTTCAAGAATGCTTTCAGGAGGTGGGAGGGACTAGCGTGAGTGAATGGGTGTGTAACTGTGTTTGGGGGGGGGCATATGCATATATGTGAGGGTATATGCGTTAATATGTGAAAAAGGACCATATGGGAGTGTGTGAGATACACAGAGGATGCATGAGGATATGGATCTGTGAAAGAGGCGCAAGCATGTGCAAGTGGGGTGTTATCCATACTGAGAAGAAATGGTTTGATACATGTTAAAACAATAGAGACAGGTAAATATAATCAAGCTGAAATAAAACATCTTGCAGTGTATAGCACGGTTTATTTTATGAACTAAACAGAAGCCTCTTTTCTCACTTTCTCTGTGGCAGTGATGATCCCGACTGATGCAAGGACACCTGAAAATAAACATCAGCCTTGTGTGCACCTGAAAATTATATTAACTTTTCAGGAAATTTTTATAAAATCTACATGCATTTACCTTCTATATGGGAAGAGGGGCTGCCGTGTGGAAAGTCTGAGCCTGGGTATGTTTGAGCTCTCACCGCATCCTCCGGTTCCCAGATATAAAAATCCAGGAGAGAATGACCACTCAGGACCTTTTATTCAACAGATCATCCTCAAGAGGGGAAAACTAAAAACGACTCACAGCATCTCAATATAAATTATAAATGCACACAGCTTTAATAATAAAATACATGATGCTATAAAAGACAAGTTGACAAGCATGTATACACTTCATCTTGACACAAAACCAAAAAAAGTTCTGGGTATAAGATGTTTTTCAAGGAAATGGTTGTTGCTATTACTCTATTTTAAGATACCAGATATTTTAAAGAGAATACATTTAAATTTCTTGACATTCCATAGTCATGTAATGGAAATGCAAAGCCAAAGAGTCTTGGCAACTGCTATAGGAAAGAGACCTTAGCTATGTGGTTCAAGGCTGCGGGGCCCAGTCCACACAATGCTGCACAACAGCAAACGATGACAAAGCACATAACCCTATATCACACAACACGGCCGTCGTCACACGCGGGCCAAGATATGTGGGTGCAGTTTGAGGGAACGAGAACTAAAGGATGGCATGCATATCTGGGAAAATTCACCAGGCTTCACAGCACAGGCTACCCGTCTCTGTGATCATGCATCTGAGTTCAGGCTTATGTTAGCCAGCCGGGGGTCAGAGTTGATCTCGTACCTGTAGTGGTACCCTTCCATATGGTCCCTGCATGCATCCCGGATGTTGTACAACCACCGCTTGATCCCCTTTCTGTTGAGGTACAGGACCAGGAGGAAGATTAGGCCAATGAGAGCCAGCACCATGCCCAGGAACACATAGGACGTCTCCAGCACACCCTCCATGTTGCCAGAAAAGCTACACTGGAGCTCAGAGCTGTTAACTTGCAGCATCCTGACATAGCGGAACTTCTCTGGAAATAAGCAGGACAAGTTCTGCTTGTCATGGACCACATCTGATCTTCTCAGCCATGCGACAAAGTCTTCGATGTTGCAATCACAGACCCAGGAGTTTCCCACCAGCAGGACGCTGAAGTCAGTTCGCTGGGTAAAGTTCAGTATTGTGGAGTTGGAAAGCACCTTCAGTACATTGTCCCTCAGGTCGAGATGTTCCAGCTTTGGGCTCTTCATGGTTGAATCCTCAAAGCTGATGATGGTGTTGTTCCTCAGGTTCAGTCTCCTCAGACTGGGGAAGCTGAATGTCCCCACTATGAATGTCAACAGTTTGTTGCTGCTGAGATCTAGGAATTCAAGGCTTTGTAAGTTGGCGAATGTGCCTGGACCAATGTGCTTGATGTTGTTTGTATTCAGGTGCAGCTTGGTGAGGCGATGAAGAACTATTGGAAAGGATTCATTGGTGACATATGTAATGTTGTTTCCAGTTATGAAGAGCTCCTCAACATCTACAGGCAGAGCCTGGGGAATGTTGCTTAGACCCTTGTTCCTGCACTGCACAGTGGTGATGGAACAGCTGCACACATCAGGACAAGCATGACAGGATCTACAGAGCATCATTTGAAAGAAAAGCATCAAACAGAGTCCAGCCACACGGGGCTGCTTCTGCCCCAACACAGGCACGATACACAAGGGGCCTGGAAGACGCATCTTCTTCTGTTGATCCTCACTTTCACCCTCTGAGTCCAAAATGTCGACCCAGCTCTTGTTAACAGTTGTTTACATAGAGAGGAAAGTTCAAAGAATTAGCGCCATGAAAAGTTTACATGTTAAAAAATGATTTGAGTGTCCCTATGCACAGCAAAACTTATTGCTAATACCAACAGGGCCCTTACAGTGTATACAGAGCAATTTAAGAAATGTGTGGCAATGTGCATTCAACTGAAAATAACCAAGAGTGAATGCTCAATACTATTGAAATGTGACTTTTTTATATGCCCAGCAACTCCTTTTACAAAAAGTAAACTTTTTAGTAAATTTTACTTTTAGTAAACACTTAGACTATTATGCTTATTATTACAATATTATTTGCACTTGTTTAAAATTTTTACAGGATTAAAACACTACATCTCTGCAAAGTCACTCATGACGTCCGTTACAAAGTTACAAAAAACACTTTGACAGCGAGGAATAGCTTAAATAACTAAAACTAAAATATTTGAAATTTGGAGAAATGTCTATATACCTAAGAGACCTTTATTAGATAGGAGCAGTTTTCACTTTATGCGTGTTCTGATTTCGAGTTAAAATACGGTTATTAAATGGTCACACAGTTCCTGATCATTGTTTTTTTTTTACGTAGAAACGTAAAGGAATTAAGTTATTAAAAGTTTAAACGTGAAAAAGTGTTTTGTATCACTAAGCACAACCAGCGAACAGAGCGTAGAAAGTACGCTGAACAATTTCTACATTTTCTAATGTGTACTATTCTACTTACAAAATAAAAGAACCACGTTCTTTAAAGCGAGATTAAAACTATAAATTGAAAAAAAGCACAATATATGCATTTACTTAAGTACATAATCAAGTTGAAAAGCTTCTTACCAGTTTTCCGTACAACCGTCAGAATCAGTGGTGTAAAGGTCGCTTTTTTTAAACGCGGTGCCTTAAAATAAATCCGGCCACGACAAAAAAAATAAATAAATAAAATAACTGGCTATACAAAAAAGACTGAAATTCGGATTAAAAAAAATAAGAACTCGTGCAGACTCTTAAGGGTTTTTGTGACAGATCCGCTCGCGCAGAGTTTGTAAGTTGGAGAAACAGTCCACCTCGAACATTACACAAAAAGCCAAAGAACAGACTTTCTGTTGAAAGGAAATTAAAAAAAAAAAAAGTTTAAACGAGGCTCAACACACACGTGTTCGGTGTTAATCCTGTCCCTGCCGTTTCTCTCCCTCGTTCTCTCTCCTGTTGCAGTTTGTTGAAACGACCAGCTTCCCCTGTAACGTTACACACACAGAGCCAACAACAGCGACCTATTAAACTCGATTAATCGCGGGTTATATTTTTACAGCGGACGGCGAGTCCTTGGAGCCCGGCAGAAGGAGCCGTCTCCGCTCTGCTGAGGAACTGGCGACGGGTGCCGTGTTGAACCGCTCGAGTCTGGGCGGTACCATCAGACCCGTTGCTGGGAGCCAGAGGAGCGCAGCCGCAGACGGTGCAGCGCCGCGTGGTCACAGCGCCGCCGTCCCGGCCAGGCCGCTCAGCACCGAGCTCTACTCGCCCACCGTGGTCCTGCGCGCTGTTTCTCCAACATCGGGCAGCATAAAAGTTAATAAAACTCGGGCCTGGTCTTAACTGTTACACATTATCCCTTATCCACTTTACTCATTTGGTTAGTATTATACACAGTGACAGTCTTAGTACTGACCAGTGGTTTTCACATCTCTTTTCATGAAAACACTTTAGACGCTGGTTTTTGATGACAAAATACCCTTCAAAGACCACCTGGACCCCCTGTAGACTACCAGGTCAACATGGGAGTGGATGATGCAGTTATCTACATGTTCCACAAGGTTTATTCCCTTCTGTAGAAAACTGGCTGTACATTGAGAGTCATGTTTCTTAGTTTCTCCAGGAGGTTCATCACCATCCAGCCACTCCAGCTGAGGGACAAGGTCACCAAAATGACTGTAATGCAATAATGGTTTCCTGGATCAAGGACCGTCATATAGGCAGTCTGTAATTTTTCAGGCCACAGTGTCTTGGACATAGCATTGAGCAACACAGATGCAAACCAAGGAAGGGTACTGTCTCCACTCCATCCCACCCTTATGCCTAGTTATTATTGAGGATGCAAATGAGGGGGTGGCCCATTCCTGAAAGTACTTGGAGGTCCACGTCAACAGTAAACTGGGCTGGTCTTGCAAAACAGATGCACTGTATAAGAAAGTACAGAACATGCTGCTCTTTCTTAGAAGGCCAAACTCCTTTAACAGGTGCAGCAACATCTTCTGCAGGTTCTACCATACCATAGTTGCTAGTGGGATAACACAGTTTTTCACGACAGGCACAGTCTCAACAAACTTTTAAGGAAAACAGGTCGAAATCCTGATTCAGTGGAGACTTTGGCAGAGGCCTGGATGAGGAGGAAGGCAATAGCTCACCTCCTTTAAATGAAGTGATTGCCATGAGCTCTTTTAGCCACTGGGTTATTCAACTTAGGGATTCTAAGAAGCACTTCTTACCAACAGCCTTCCAAATCCATAATGCCAAACAAGGACCCTTCAAGAATTTACAGTATTTATTACTGTTATTTACTGGTTATTTATTTTATTCTTTTGTTTTTCTTATTTATTTATTCTTGTGTGTCTTAGGTGTCTAGCTGCTGTACAGCACACAAGCTCCACTGAGAAGGTCGAACAGGCAGACGATGCAGAGAGCGATGTTTGTGCCAACTGTAGTGACATGCCGAGAGTAATAATAAATTGTATATTGCAAAACTTTATAGCCCTTAAAATGTTTGCATTTAGTACATAAGTGCTGTTACTACAGTACTGTACATATCTGTGCCTCAGCAGTGTGTTAGCCTCATGGTCGTTCCATTTGGTCAGTGTGAGGTATGTGCTGTGTATAACATTTTCATACAGCAGTACAGTAACAGTACATAAGCCTTTCCAAGCTTTATTTCAAACACAGAATGTTACATTTTCAAGATAGTAAATCACCTTTTTGTAGTTTAATGAGTTTGCCAATGAAAAAGTTCACTAAGCATGAGAAATGCCACAGAGCTGAAATTTCATGAAAACAAAGCTGAATATAAAGAAAAAATCAGACAGACAAGAAACAGAGACTGAGCTTCATAGATATTAGAGATAGAGGGGGTCATTTATGGATAGTTGAATAAGTATCATTCCAGGAACAGTATAACATTTATAGCCGAGATAATGCCAGGAATATTAGCATGGTGGTTCTTAAATATATTGTCCCATTCAGTGGCAGTTTTGTAGCCTAGCATCCACTGCTTGTGGGGTAGGCTCCGGACTGCTGTGGATAAGCGGCTAACAAAAATGGATGGATGAATGGATGGATAGATAGAGTAAACAATAAATGTTTTTTTACATCTTTTTACATCTACAAAATCAGTTGCCCTTGTATAGCCTTTCCTGTCTGTGGAAGAAAACCAACAAGCAGCTAAGGAATTTATTTTAGATAGTTGATGACTGCAACTTCAATAGCACATTTAATAAATAACAACTTGTTTACAAAACAACTTTCTCCTTTAAGAAATAGTTTCATTTGAACACCGATCCCCTAAAATAGATTAAAACAAACAGAATGGAAATTTTGAATAACATGCTAGGTTGTTTCGCCATACATTCAAAATCCACCTTGGTTTGTTTGGAGTTTGCATGTCCTCCCTGTGTCTGTGCTTCACTGGGTGCTCCAGAGACATGTGTTTGCAGTTAACTGGTGACTGGTGAAATTGTCTGTAATGAGTCAACGCGTGCCTGTCACTACCATGTGAAGAACTGGCATCCTGTTGAGAATTAACCTCTCCCAGCCTGGTGCCCAGTGATTTTGCGATAGACTCTAGACTTCTATGACCCTGACACGGACAAGTGGTTAATTAAAGTGACTGAGATAGACAAACTCTAGACTAAGAAACGATCCAAGTTTTACACTGGGATGTATTCCTTACAGTAGAAAAATGGCTCGACTGAATGTTTATTAGCTGTTAAAGCTACTCAGCAGCCAACATTCATAAAACCCACAGATTCAACTGCATCACAATTTAATTTCCCCTACATATTAATCTCTACCCTAGATTCATCTCCACCACACATTTGTCTTCACCTATATTTCACATTTATTAATTTGACAGCAGCATGGTGGCACAGGAGGTGATGTCCTAGGGTGTGCAGTGAGGCACAGACTTGATCAGATCTCTGCCACTGTGCTGTTTGCATGTTCTCAATGTGATTTTTGTGTGAATCTCCTCCAGGTGCTCTGGTTACCTCCCACAGTTCATGGATGTGTTTTAGGTGGACTTGTGATTCTCATTGGCTCATTGTGTCTGGGAGGGGTAGCCTGAGATGGACTGGTTTCCTGTCCAGGGTGCAAGCTGCTGTGCCTAGTGCACAATGCTTCTGGAATATGCTGTGGACAACTACCACCCAGGATTATGGATAGTCAGCAAGTAGCATTTAAATTTAACTTTTAACAGGTTAAATTAGTGTTACTTTCAAAGCAAGGTTGAACTTCATAGATCCCCTAAAGCCCATCCCCTGACCCACAGTGGGCTCATGGACTTCATACTAGAAATATTATCTCTCAGAAATGTTTAGGGTCCATCCTGGGACCTTCTCAGTTCCAGCTGCTAATCCAGACATCTTTCCTGAAAATTGCTGTCACAACACAACCCAGTAAATATCAGCAGTGAGCACAATTAAGTATGTAAGCATATGGTTTGTTGGAACTGATCTTCTTTGGCCAATCTGGGGTTTTTTTGCAGTGTCAATTGATGAGGCACAATTAAACTTAAAATGGTTTATTAAACTTCACACCAGATGTTATCCATCACACATGACTGCCCTGCATGTCTCTTTATCTTTTTATACTGCCAAAATTGTGTGTATCTACTTGTATGAAAAACAAAAAACATCTAAGGTCTCCACCTTGAATTCCAGAATTTGACCTGTCCAGCGTATACTCAGATCTTGCTAACAGGGTGAGATTGGAACAGAGATGCGACCTGCGCTATCAAGTAGTTTACAAAATATGGTCACTTAAAAGAAAATACATTTTATACATAAATTTTTGTCACACTTTAATCTGCCTTTCTTTGTTCTAGAGTAACAGCATTATCAAAACATAAAGCTAACTGGATTACTTGTACAAAAAGAAAGTAAAAGCATTAAGTGAAAAAGTTAAATGCAACAAAATAAAAGAAACAGAAATGTGACAATTATTTTTTCCAACTACAGTGCTATTTCTAGGATTGTTATGAATTTATTTATGGGATTTTAACATTATTATCTCAAATGGTCCTCTCTGAGTCACCAGCTATTAGGTAATAGCACATGGATATACTATAAAGTAAAATTGAACATAGGCAGCGTGCTATCTGACTCAGTGCAGACTGTAATATAGAGCAGGGGTTTTCATTGCTGGTGCTGACCCCCCCCAGAGTATGGTGGTATGTGTTGCAGCTTATTTCTTCAATAATTTTCCTTAACATAGCTGATGATTTAGTGAGTTGTGTTATTTAAATTATGTTAAAGCAAACACACCAACAGCATTCAATAAACGTTTTCTGTCATTTGAAGCTGAAGCATTTGTTAAAGGTCTGGCAATAAAATGCTTAATTTATTCGTATGTATCCCAAGGCAGAATGTGATAACATTGAACTTCCTTTCAATTAAATACTCAACTGTAAAAAATATATAAGTATGACTAAATATCCCCTATGTTAATCATAAACAGCTGTTTGTAGTATCATTCAATACTATTTAAGAAGTATGTCTTCTTATCTGTTGCCTACTGCAGATATTGTTGGAGGAAGAAATTTGGCTAAACAGCATTTAAAAAGAAAGCCAGCCTTGTAGCCAAAAGTTGTGGATTAATATAATATGAAATACATGTGGCAATAAATGTGGGTAGATAAAGACAATACTCAGGTAAAAGTACTGTTACTTCCAAAAAATAGTTACTCAATTTAAAGTACCTGTCTGAAAACTTAAGTGAAAAATGTGTCAGGTGAAAAAACTACTTTGATTAGTTTTTTTAATGTTATGATCCTTTAGCGTGTTGACAGCTACAACTTACAGGGTAAGTAAATATTTCTCAGATTTCTGAAACTTAGTTCTAAAGTAAGTAAATATTCACACACATAAGTAAATGCGTTGTACTGTATGTTCTCTCTTTAGAAGTAAACTAAAATGCTTCAGACCAATATTTTATTTTATTATATTTTAAATATTACGTTTTTAAAACATACTTTTTTATAGTTCTTTTCAAACAGTTAACTTATGCTTAATGTTAATGCAAAAATGTACCTGTCCATACATTTATATATATTAAACAGGATCGACACCACATAATTCCTTAAAAAATAATTATACTTACGAAACACTTCTTTTCAAAAATTTTTCCAAAATGACAGATGTTAATAGTTGTATTTACTTGAAAATGCTGGATACACTACACTTACCTCCTTACATTAATTTGCCCACCTAAACAGAGAAATGTAACACATTCACACAACCCCTAAGGAGAGTCGTGGAGGTTCAGAGCCTATCCTAGAATCACGGAGTAGTGACGATGAGTGATAGCCAACAGTAGCTAGTGAAATTCACAGAAGATGTCATAATAAAGCTAACTGGATTATTTGTACAAAAAGAAAGTAAAAGCATTAAGTGAAAAAGTTAAATGCAACAAAATAAAAGAAACAGAAATGTGACAAAATTATTTTTTCCAAATGAACTTGAGGAAGAGTTAAATACCTCTGAAAAGTACATTTCTGCAGAAATGCAGTTACATCCAACTACTGAAGTAAGTGTAGTTAGTTACTACCCACTTCTGCAAGGAATTCAACTGAATGAAGCCTAATTGTGCAAAATTACATAAAACATCAGCTATAATAATGATCATCGATCAGAGGGAAAACCAGTGGGGCCCGGGATCATGTATAGCTTGTTCACCTTCCGTTTACTTATATTTAGTAATTTTGCTTGACACATTTATGCAGAGCAACTTAAAGTGATAATGTACAATTTTTTTACCAACAAAAAAGTATAGCTAGTTTATTTTAGGAATTTATGATCAGTGCTGTACTCAGTCTAGAACAAGGACTGGGATTTGAGCTCACAATCTCCAGGTTCTATACCACCTGCTGCTGGGACACTCTACACTTGTTTTGTTGGTGCATCAGGTGGAACTTTGCCAAATGACTAAACTGATATGTCAGCTATATTTTAATGAAAAAATACTAAATAAAATAGTTCATAATGGCAAAAATTCATAACCAGCTGTAGGCAGAATTAAAATTACCATATGATACATATTGCAGTATTCTTATGTTATTTTTCATCACATGACATAATGACCTTTACTGAAAAAATGCAAATATATTACCTTTTTTTCCGCCCGCGAGATAGATAAGAACGGTCCTCTACTGCATAATCAACCTTATATTTTTACTAGCTGCATGTTCCACAAAAATACATATTCAGTAAGAAAAAAATCTCTTTCCCCTATTTGTTGCCGGAAGTGAAACAATGTTAAAATACAACCATAAATCAAAAGCCCCCAAAGCCGCTGGAACCGTGCTTCTGCTGGCAAAATCTTATTGCATTTGTGATGGCCTTGTTTTATTTTTTTCTTTTCACCCCTATCTCGGTGCTACCCATTGGCAAACCTGTAAATATTAGTATTAATAATTGAAAAGATGCCAGGGTTGATCAGACCTCTCCCCTGTGTCCAGGTAGCGCTACCTCGAACCACCAGCCCACTTCTCTTGATTCTGTAATAAATATAACAACCTCTCGCCAGCAAACAATGTAGTTCTGAAAATGCATATTAAGGAAAAGTTGAAGATTAGGGTACATCCACAATATTTAAACTAGGGTAAACTTAAAAGCATGCAGACGTAGAAAGTGACACACATAACGCCTCGCTGTTACACAAGTGATAAACATGCGGCCCCTCAATATCAGAGCGCCACCAAGGCTTCATCAGCACGCAAGCCCGATAAGGCTCTGCCCGCGCGCCGCTTTCATCATTACAAGGCGTTACGACACAGAAAGTCGGACTACGGCTGTCGTGCAAGACTCCGGTTAGCCAATCAGATCACTCCGTGTTGCCTCATCTTTCGCTGGCGCTGCGGTGTCACTGGGGGGGAGGTTGTGCGGTTGTTACAGTGTGTGGAACAGTGTGGAAATAGAGCAGCGCTCCGAATTTCACAGTGTTCCCGCAACTTCTCTCCGATTTCATGGCGGCGTGGAGCTGCGTGGTGGAGACGAACTCGAACACGGAGACTTTCCTCTTTATCTAGCGGCAGGTGAGCGCAGGACGGCCACGGTGGCGTGATAGTGAGCGAGTGTGCCCGTGTCCGACCGACCGTGCGTGTGTTGGAGAGCGGTGTATGTGTTTGTCTGTGACCTCTGTGAGTGTATCTAAGCCGTGTGTGTGTGTGTGTGTGTGTGTGTGTGTGTGTGTGTGCGCGTGTGCGTGTGCGTGCGCGCGCGCGCGAGACAGAGCGAGAACGACAGCTGTACTCTGGTGTGTTTGAATAGCCAGCAGAGTGGTTCGTGGCCGCAGAGTGTAGATCTGGTTTGCCATCTTCCAGGGCCAAGAAAGGTGTGGCATCAGCTCCTTACAGGTCACAAGGTGCTACTGACTGTTTTAACCATTGTATTAACTAGCACTTCGACCGGTCTGTTAATTAGTGAAGTTATTCAACAAGTTGTGGAATACAAGTCTGAACTGTGAAGCAAAGTGGACAGGTGATAGAAAGAAACTTGTTGCTGGTTTATTCTGTGTTTAATTTGAAAGTACAGTTTTATTGTTTTTACACAAAGTGCTGCTTGCTGTAGGTGTATTAATTCTACTGGTGTACTCCCCTGTTTACAGCTTATCTACAAAGTTCATTCTGGAAGTACAGACAGTGCAATGAAAGGCACATTTAAATATGTGCTCCACATCACCTTGGGGACCAGGTGGTGTAGCGGTTAGAGCCGTTGCTTTCCATTTCAAGGACCTAGGTTGGAATCCCATTTCCTGCCGTAGTACTTCTGAACAAGGTACTTAGCAGCGTGGATTCATACCGTAAAAATTTTCCAACTGTATAAATGGTTGACTCATTGCTTTGGAGACAAGCATAAGGTAATAAAATAATGTTAAATCTTCATCTTTGGGCTTCTTTTCAATAGTTCTTTTTCTTTTTTGTTACTTGTTGTTACTAACTGGTATCCTCTTATGTCCATCATATTCCAGTACATAAACACTTTACTGGCCATGACTTCCTAAAACTTAAAACAGATTGTTACTGTATTGTAAATAAAAACTGTAACAATATAACAGACACTACAATTACCAGTGAGGTAATTCAGCTTTTTAGATGTTAAAACACTTTACACTGAAAGTTATATAACAGAACTGATAATTCAGCTGAAAAAAGTTAAACATTTTAATCAGCACTGAATTAAAGAAATTGGTTTGAATGCTGCCAAATGTGAGGCATGAGAGCTCTTTAAACTTTCTGGTGAAGTTATGATCTCTACTTCTATCGACAAACGTGGACTATCTGCCTAATGTTTTGGTTTGCATCTGTCCTGAATTGCCCATGTGCTGTTAGTGACCTCATTTCCTCTTCTAGAGCTGTGCAGTATTACAATCCAACAAACAAATTCATGAGCACCTATGTGAACAAACCTGCTTAATGGTATACAACTGTACGCGTACAGCGGGAGGATCAAGAAGGCAGCTTTTTCGGTGTGAAATTAAAAGTATGGCTATAGTTTTAATCATCTGACTGCTAAGTACAGTAAAGCCCAGTAGCTGTCTGATCTCCTACAGCCCAAAGTTCACTGCTTTTGTTTTCTCTGAATAAATCTACTCAGAACTGACTGGTATTTCCATAGTTTGCCAACTAGCACATAATTTTACCCCAGGTTGTTCAGTTAACCCACACTTCACATTTTCTTTCGGAATTAGGCTGTATTAATGTCAGTTCATGTTGCTCGAAGCCCCCTAATATGCCTGAGTGGAGTCAGTCAACTTTTATTTAATGTATGCGCGCGCGCGTGTGTGTGTGTGTGTGTGTGTGTGTGCGCGCGCATCATGCAAAAATCTTGATAAGAGAACGAACAGGTTCAGTGTGTCATTACTGAGAGGAGAATAAAGACAACACGTCACTATGCTGTGGCCAGAGCTCAGCAAAATAAGAATCTTTAAAATTAAAAATAAATGATTGTATGCTATTGATTGAACCCTTTTACTTTCTTGTGACACATTAAACGATTCCTGTTGTTTAAAAATAGGCAAAAAGCAGCAGAGTATTTGTTTCTGAGTATGTGTTAGCTGCTGCCTTTTGTGTTCCCTTGACCCCAGGTTCACCCTACAATTATGGAGGCCTGAAGGTGTACCGTGTTTCGGGGGGGAGAGGAGCCTTCCCCCTTGCCCAGGAGGCCACAGCAGTGGTGGTGGGCAAATGTTGTTACATTTTGTATAATACTTTAACAGAAAAAGGAAAATTATTTTTCTGAAAACAGAGAGGTCTATATTTGTACAATTTTTTTTTTTTTTTAACACATGTATTTATTTACATGGATTTTGGAACCAGTGCCAAACATAACTGGTTGTGTGTTCTAGCAGTCAGCATGGTGGACTGAGGGTTGAGGTGGTGGTGGTGGCATGCTAGAGTACAGTGGAAGATCAACACAAGCACTATTTTAGCACCTCCACATTCAGCAGTGTGCCTGTTTCTATTGCTTTTCTCAGACTCCCCTCCACGTTTACCTTGCCTCCACATTGTAATTTGAAATTCAAAGAAAACACCTGTGTTTGCTTGTGTTTTCTCAGAAGGGCGGTCAACTGCATAAGACACTACTAACAGTATTCTTATGTTGTATGGGAAATTTTTCTATTTTGGGTTTAATAATATAAAGAGATATATATTAAGAGGACACGGGAGACCTTTTTAGTAGGCTGGTGGAGATAACAGAATGAGTGCAACATCCCGAGACTGCACGCCCAAGTGCCACTCTCTGCAGCATGGTTATGAGGTAGTGGCGGCACTGACAGCTGGTTCAGAGGGCCGTCTGCGTGCTTTCCTGTCGGGCCATTGCCACAATGCGGCCACACTGCGGGATGCTTTTGGCCGCTCTGCTCTGCATTTGGCCGCCTCAATGGGACAACGTGCCCTGCTTGAATGGCTGCTGGAAAACAAGGGTGCAGACCTGCTGCTGAAGGACAAGGAGTCGGGCTGGACGGCACTCCACCGGAGCGCCTTCTATGGACACATCCACTGCCTTCTGGCACTGGTCAAGGTACTGTATGACAGATCTTTGGGGCCGGGGCTTTCTCTTTGTGTTGAAGTCATGACCCATTGGGGTTTTGCTTGCTTTTTTCAGGCCTGTCTATTATTTAAATTAAGGCCTAAAAGAATGACTAAAAAGTTTGACTCAGGTCAAGTTATCAATTATCAATGTATATGACTAAAAAAGTTTGACTCAAGTTAACGTTAAAAAGCAGGTAATGTAACTTGGTAGTACTGGTCCCATGGTGCCATTACATGCTGTTGTCTGTGTTGGTCTGCTTTGCAGCATGGCGGCCTACTCACTACTCTGGACAAGGAAGGCCTCTCGGTCCTGGACATCATCATGAAGGATAGGCCTCGGCATGTAGTTTTCAGAAACGCCGGTAAAGACCCTTTAAATCCCAGCGTTCTTGCCATGTTTTATTTTATTTGTTGAGACATAGGTTGTCAATGTTGATTGAGGGCTACAAATCTCATTGTTAAAATTGATGATATGTGATGATGTGATTGATGATATGATGGTGTGTTTGAAGCTGAAACCTGTTTTGTATTTTTGTTTTTGCTTGGGGTTCTTTCAAGTTCCCAGATTTTCTCCCAGAGTGAGTGAGTGAGTTAGTTACACTGCTCTGGGGTATAAATGGATGAATAACTGTAGGAAGTTACCGCCACCATTGTTTGGTCATAGACACGAGAATTAACAAACACATACTTAGGGTTGTGGCCCCTAAAGTGACTGTGAATGCGGAAATGACATAGTTGTTAAATTGATCTGTAGCTTGTTTTATTTAGACTATACAGGTTGTCCTCACAAGGTGACATGGAAAAGCAGCAGGTAGCACTGTTTCCTTACAGCACCAGGGTTGTTTGGTCATAGGATCATGTCCAGCTTAGTCTGTATGGAGTTTGCTATATATTCTCCCTGTGTTCACATGGGTTTCTGCTAGGTGCTCCAGTTTCAGCTGAAATGTCTGACTTTACATTAGTGTGTGTGTATGTGTGTGAGGAATGACATGTAGTTTTCCTTGAAAGCCTTGGGAGACCTGTACCTAACTTACGCATTGTTCATGTAGGCTCTGGACAAACACATTTGACAGCAGGTTGTTAATGGATGGGTTCTGTTCTCTTATTGCTGTACTTTTTAATTGCTGTTAATTCTGGGAAAGTCCTTTGGATTTTTAATCCATATATCATTCTCCTTTATTGTAAAGCAGTTTGAGAAGCTGCATTAAATGAACATTAGTCCTTTTTGTATATTGTTACTAACATTATTTTTAGGAACCTGCCTAACCTGGCAATTAGCATAAGTTACTGTAGTCACTCTTAACTCTTTTCTGCAGAGCTTTTTGTAAAATGATAATTTACAAAATTACTCATTTGTGGCCTTTCAAGGGAATTCTGTGTACTTTATCATTTTAAGTTAAGGCTTTCTTTTTCCTTTTCAAATTAGAATTCTTAAAAAAGGAGCATTTGCTATCAGAATGAAACCTATATATGACTGGGGGGTATAGAAGTTGTAAGTTCTTGTACTCAGAAACTGGTTAGTAAATATTGTATTTCTGGTACTTTTGTTCTAAAGAAATTTTATTTCTCTCAATAGACCCAACAGAGGTGTATACATGGGGAAACAACACAAACTTCACATTGGGCCATGGAAACCAAGAGAACCGTCATCACCCAGAGATTGTGGACTATTTCTCTCGAACTGGTGTTTATATCAAGCAGGTACAATAATAATCTGTTCAGCAGTTAAATTAGTTTTAAAAAAATTCAGTCAAGCAGATGTTGTATGTGAGAATTTCTTCCAAAACTATACAGTCTGTAACTGACATTGTTCTGGAAAGGTCTTGTTAGCCAAGTTAAATTCAGGAAGGCTGACTGTCTGTGCCACTTTAGGCAGTGCTGATATAGTATTGATTGACAGTAGCAGGCTGGTGCTTTGCAGACACTGGGGAAGTGTAGGGCTATCCTGCAGGGATTTGTGTGGCTTACCATGGAGCTTCTGATGTAAGGTGACCCTGACAACAGCACACAAATACACCTGATCTCGCTCTTGTTATGCCTGCAAGGTTTAGCCAGGTGAGCGATGGTTGTTTTTGGTTGTATGCTTCTTCTAAGTTGTATAACTTAAGGCAGTGTGTTTTTCATGGTAGGTAGAGTAGTGCTCTGCAGGGTTTTGATTTTCTGTTATATTTCTACATCTCTGCAATTCTCTGATGTGAGTGTGATGTCTGTAGTTCCAAAAGAAGATGTTTGTTGACGAAGTAAGTGGCTCAGTTTTTCAACAGATAATGGTTGAGTAGAGCTCCCTAAACAGTACAGCAACATAGATTTATATGAGAATAAAAATGCCTTTGACAAACAGAAATGAGTATTAACAGAAAAATCACATGTATTCAAAGTCATTTGTTCAAAGATATGCCATCATCTTCTTCATATGCTAAATGGCACATTAACATCTAAATAGTCACTTTGTAATGTGGTATAAGTGAGTGATGAATTACAGCATATTATAACCATATATTATGTAGTATTGTAGCAAAACATTTTTTCTTATGAGCCTACAGCTTATGTGTTCTTATGTGTATGTCTTGTAATCAAGACATCTAATTTTTGTCTCTTTAAAGCATGTTTTTAGTGAGCAGGTCACCTCTCTGTGTCTCAGAGGATCCTGATAATACCTGTGTCAGACTGGTGTGTGTACGTCAAGGCTGTGTGGTATTGACAGCGATTTATTTGTTGCTCAGGTGGTGTTGTGCAAGTTCCACTCTGTGTTCCTGTCTCAGAAGGGCCAGGTCTTCACCTGTGGGCATGGTCAGGGTGGTCGCCTAGGTCATGGTGATGAGCAGACATATCTGGTACAAGCATCCCTGCCTTTGTCAGCAACTTATCTGTTCATTGTGTTTACTTGTTTCATACTGTTTGAGGTCTGTCTGACCTGTGTTCCACTGCGTCCACCTGTGTTAGGTGCCACGCCTGGTGGAGGGACTGTTATCGCACCGCTGCTCACAGGTGGCTGCAGCCAAGGACCACACCGTGGTCCTCACAGAGGAGGGCTATGTCTACACTTTTGGCCTTAACACCTTCCACCAGTTGGGTGTGACCCCGCCTTCTGCTTCCAGTCATGTACCCAAGCAGGAAAGGAACACCTGTCTGCTCAGCTGACATATGCTACACTGTAACCCCACTGCAAAATTTAGGCATTAAAGATTTTAGACTGTTACTGACTTCTTTATCATTTTCTTTGTTTCATTAAAATGTGCAGCCTTGATATAATTTTGAATATCTTTAATAATATAAGCTAGCATTTTGTGTATTTGAGAAAGGTCATGAGAAAAATGTAAAGGTTTGTTGAAAGTGACCAACCGGTGTCCTGTTGGTGCGTGCAGGTATTCTCGAAGTCTTTGAAAGGAAGGATGGTGACTGGTGTAGCAGCAGGACGGTTCCACACGGTCCTATGGACCAGGGATGCACTCTACACCATGGGTTTGAATGGAGGGCAGTTGGGTAAGACTGCAAGGCTCCTTTTTCACACATCTTGCACATCACTTGAGTGCAATGGAAACGGGGAAAAGAATGAAGCTCATCAATGATTTAGTTATTCAGCTTTAGCTTCCAGCTGACTCATAGTTTAAGCCAGTTTATTGAATATCAGAATATAGTTATTGCATGGTTAGTGTCAGTTAAAAACCCTGCCAGTAACTGCACTTGTTTGCTAATGGTGCAATTGTTGGACATGCTCCACCCAGTGACTGGTACCACTGTAGATAAACAGATGGGGAATGACAAAATATACTTTTTTAAATAAATCTGAGACCACGTTTTTCATATTAAGGATAAGCATGAATGTCAAAATAAATTAAAAGGCCTAAAATTTTAAAAAAATGTTTAATTGTAAATTAAAATGTAAATGACACGTGCATGTACTGTTTTCCTCCGGTTTGTACAGCCAACCCACGGTTGTTCAGTATTTTATCAACTTTATTTAACAAACACTCACACAGCATATAAAATATGCTACTCAGTGTTTATGTATTCATTCAGCTTTTAATGTGAAAAAACGAGTGAAAATAAAGGAATTCAATGGAGGCAAAACAAATAAATTGAGACTTATTAAACAACTTGACATTGTTCAGATAGTTCAAGTGGAGGCCATGATTACTGAGACTGAACACCAGACTGAACAGCAATTCCTGTTATAGAGTTTGCATGTTTTCCTTTTTTGCATGGGATTCCTTCAAGTTGCCAGATTTTCTCCCAGTGGCCAGTCAGTGCATGTTACACTGTTCTGCATATAAAAATAGGTCAATAACTGTAGGAAGCTACCCCACCCTAATGTTTGGTCATTAACACAAAAATGAACAAACTCGTACTTACTTAGCTGTGGCCCCTGAAGTGAAAGTGGTCCCAAAATGGCACAGTTGTTAAAGTGCACCACTGTTGAAAGCATATGACACTAACAGCGCAATGACTAGATGTAAAATTTAGAGTAAAACTCAGATGTGAAATGTGTGGCAAAAGGCTTCAGTGACATTTCAAGGCTCAACGTCCTTGTTCCTTTACATACCCCACAATTTCTGAGAAGGAGAGAGAGAGAGAGAGATTAAGCAGGACTGTAGAAGTCCAAGTAACAAGCTTGCATTTTTGCTTACAGGGTGTCTTCTGGACCCCAATGGTGAGAAGTGCATCACTGCCCCTCGTCAGGTGTCTTCTCTTCACCACAAGGATGTAGCCATTGCCTTGGCAGCAGCCAGCAATGGAGCCACTGTGTGCGTGACAGAGAAGGGGGATGTTTACCTGCTGGCTGATTATCAGTGCAAAAAGCTGGCCTCCAGGTTGGTCTCAAACTGTTTCTGCAGTAATGAGAAGCACAGCATGTCTCACTTCAACCCAGAATGTTTTCACATATCCTTTGTGTGTTGATAACTACAACCTAGGCAGCTGAACATTAAGAAGATACTGGTTAGTGGTGGATGTCTGGATCATCGTGTGGACCCCCATTTGCTGAATGAGGGGGGAGGGGAGAAGGTGTCCATCCTTGCGTTAGATGAGGCAGGAAGGGTACGTCAAACACAAGGTGTTCAGCAGAAGTGTTATCATTCCACTGCGAGGACCACTCTGTGGCAGGTTTTCTATAATAATGGCCACCTCTTTCATAGGTGTTTTGCTGGAGATCAACCAGCAGTTCTGTGAAGCAGTGCCGCTGGGCGTTTGGGCGTCAAGTGTTCATGTCAGACGTTGCCCTGAGTAAGAACCACATGATGTTTGTCACCCAGGAAGGTGAAGGCTTCAAGGGCCAATGGCTGACAGAGCATAAAAGGAGCATGGATAAGAAAGGTGCCTTGCTCTGCATGTGTTTGTAATGTTTCCGAAGCGGTTTTTTTGCATCCCCTGATTTTATAGCTTCATTTGTTTGCTCAGATACAGTAGGTGGAGTGGAGCAGATGGGACATTCTGAGGGTAGTACTTTGTATGAGCGAATCCGGCTGGAGAGGGTCCCATTCGTTCATCGGGCTGTCAGTATCACCGTGGATTCCAAGGGCTGTAACTTTGGAGTACTGCAGTCAGATCCTAAGACCAGGTATTTATAATAACAGCTGCAAACACACAAACTGTTATACAGGTCTTGCACGGGTAATTACGGGTAGATGGTAGGAGCTAAATGCTTTTTCAACTGCTCAAATAAAAATCTTGTCACTTTCACTTCAGTACATTTTTATAGGGTTCTCTTCTGAACCAATTGCTACAAAAATAGAAAACAAAAAGCAGAGATGGTAGCATCAGGAAATGAGTAAACTGACTGGAAGCTAAAGAGAGTAAAACAAAGGAACTCGCAACCATAAAGAGAGAATGAGAAATAAACCTTTGTAGGTCCAGTTACCAGTGTCTGCTCACCTCATTAATTCTTTTATACAATTCATGTCCATTGCATGCCAGATTCTAATATAATGAAAATATTAAGTATTAGTGTCCATGTGAAATAGTAAAATATATAAAATAAATTATGGGCCAATTGAGAAACGCAGTTATGAAAAGAAAAACCAGAAATCTGTAGCAGGAAAAATACACTACAAATGCTGGCATGTCGAATTGTAGCCAATGGCTGTTTTTCTCCACATCCAGTCTCTACGAGGTCCCTTCTGTCTCTGCCTCCTTATTCTCCCAACACCTCTCAAACCTGTTGGCTGAGGCTGATGAGGCTGACAGCATCCATGACATCATGCTGCAGGCAGGCAACCGCACATTCCCAACACACAAGTACGTCCTGTCAAGCAGGTCAGAGTTCTTCCGGAAGCAGCTGTATCCAGAGGTGGGGCCTAGCTGTGAGGAGAAGGAGCAAGAAGATGGAGTAAGACGGAGTGAGGATGCTATGGGCTGTGACCTGCTAGTGCTGGATAGGATCCCAGCAGATATGCTGGAACAGATTTTGCAGTTCATCTACACTGACTCATGTCAGATGCTGGAGCAGGGCTTCCAGCCCAGGGTCAACAGCCAAGAGTTGTTTGCTGAGCCTAATCCAGAACAGCTCATTTGCAGCCTGCAGGACCTGGGTTTCCATGGTGGACTGAAGGGTTGTTCTGCTGTAGAGGTGTACCGCTCACTGCCTGCCTCAGGTCTGGAAGGGAATGAGCAGAGAAGCAAAACTGCCAAGACAAGCAAGAAGAACAAAGGGAAACCAGCCAGTGATAGTGGAGAAAACCCAGTGAAGACTCTACAGGCAGTAGCCAAAAAACTGGGTATCAGCAGCTTGGTAGCACGGTAAGAGTTGGGGAAGAGTTAAGAGAAAGATGTCTAATGTATACATACACTGGCCATATTTTTAGTTACACGCTAGTATAGGACAGCTTGTCCTCAACCTATGATGTACCTGATGTATGCTGGATTTACACGGTCAGTAGGAATAAATAACAATAGCAATAATAATTTAAAAATGAAATGGGCAATAACTGTCAAATGTATGTTTCCAGGGCTTAGAAAGCAAACAAATACTTTTATAGCTAATTAAAACATGTATACATAAATCCCTTGCGTACAGTACACAGTACCCGTAGATCTTTTTTTTTTTTTTTTTTTTTTTTTTTTTTTTTTTTAAAAAAATTTTTTTTTTTTTTT
>UFQX01001477.1:0-74540 GCA_900497675.1 Arapaima gigas | reverse complement strand
TTTTTTTTTTTTTTTTTTTTTTTTTTTTTTTTTTTTTAAAGAAACTTTAGTTTGGTTTACAGTATCAGATTATTTTATCATGGTATGGATGATAAACGCTGTGGCCAGAAAAAAAGTCAAAAACATCAATAAATATTTCCAAGTGTATAAAAAGTAGGTAATCTGATACCAGTATCCTGATGAGTCGGTCTCTTGACCTTTTGCGGTTCGGTATGAGGCACTAATATCGGGGGGTCTAGGAAACGGGCATATCTACCATCAAAGATGTCTCCTGTGTCGGGGTGATGTAGGAACTAGTTAGGTAGGGTCAGTAGTTACAGTACTGTGCAAAAGACTTGGGCACCTGTGGGGAAAAATGCTGTAAAGCGAGGGTGGTTCCAAAAATAATGCCATGAATACTTATTAATCAATAAACCTTCTAAAAAGTGCAGTAGACAAAAAAAACCTCAATCAGATCAATATTTGGTGGGACCACCCTTTGCTTTTAAAACAGCATCAATTCTCTTATGCTAACTTACATGCAGTTTAAGGTAGAGGTTGGTAGGTTCTTCCTAACATTTTGAGGAACTGGCCACAGGTCTTCTGCAGACTTTGACTGTCTCTGCATGTCCTCCCAGACTGACTTGATCATGTTGAGATCAGGGTTCTGTGGGGACCAGACCATCTGTTGCAGGATTCCTTCTTTTTGCTCAAAATAGTTGTGTATGACTTAGATTGGGTGTTTGAGGTCATTGTCAGGCTGCGGAATGAATTTGGGACCAATCAGAAACCTCCCTGATGGTAGATAAGAATCTACCTGTAGTTCTCAACAGACGTTGAAGTTGCATGCCTAAGACTTTTGCACAGCACAGTACTGTACGTCAATATCAAGGTCAGGGTTACCGATCAAAGGATGGCTCAATGCTTTACCATGCTGAGATAGGTGCCTTGAATCACCATATAAGATTAGCCAAACTGTCTTTAGTGTGAGGCCTCTTCAATAATTCTGTTTCACACGTGTGTAATTGCTTTTTTAAGTCCTCGTGTGTTTCCATGACAAAGGAGATTAAAATGTCCCAATGTTATCCTTGTTGACACCAGTCATGATGGCATGAATCACATTTATCAGCACATTCCAGGTAATTTCCATGGTGCTCTCTCGGGTTAACGTAGGGACTACCCAGCCCACTGGAGTAAAGTCTGTGGAACCATTCTGAAGGAAGCCTTTTATGATATGATTAATCCTCCGGGAAGCATCAGTTTGAGAAATGGTAGACTGCTCATGAAGACATGCATCTGACTCACTATATGGTAGAGGCTGTATGTGTAAAATGATTTTTGCACATAATAAAGTGGCAAGTGAGTGTATTTGGAAAGTAAATTTTGTATGAAGCATTTTTTCTTTTTCAAAGCATAATCATCACCTTACCAATGCTGTATAGTTTCAGGAACGTGCTTTTTTTGATTTAAAAAAAAAACAAAAAAACGGTGAATTAGGTTTTAATGGGCATTGTTTTGTCTTTTTACAGACTAGATGGAGTTCGGTATGAAAAAGGCAGAATTAATGTTGTACACAAGAAGATGGGGAGTAAAGTTAAATTCAGTCCAAAAAAGTGGTGAGTGTTCATTAATTACATTTTACTATGTAGGATAAGCACTGTGTTGTTGTGGTCTGTCACCTCCATTAATCATCTTACTTTTTCATTCAGCATTAAGCGACATGCGTAACCATTGTCTATCATGAAACTCAACTTTAGATTGTTTGTCCCTCCTCCCCCCACAGTCACTGTGTCCCCCAGATAGTCAAAGTGAATTTTTGTGATCCATTCCTCTAGAATACATGGCAGTTTCTTTTCTCTGTCCACAGCTCATATCTCTGTGATGTTACTCTGCAGTCTGAAGATGGAAAAGATTTCCCCTGCCATAAGTGTGTGTTATGTGCACGACTTGGTGAGTATCTGTGACAAGTACTGAATTTCACAGTACACTGAGTTTTGGATTTGTGATTAGTGTATGTTACCTTGTGTTACTGTGATGTATTTTTGACAGTTAAATGTGTTCCTGTAATTCTTATGACCGTAATTGTTATTTGTTTTACAGAGTACTTTCGCAGTATGCTGGGGAGCTCCTGGATTGAGGTGGGTCCTGCCACACTGTGGTGACGTTACGCTTCGGGTGATTTGTGTTTCTGTGTAGATCAAAACTCTGTGTGTGTGTGTGTGTGGTTGCCCCAGACCTCCTTCCACTCCTGCCATTTTGCTATTTCTCATTCACTTTTGATGAGATACATGCATACTCTCTTACTTACAGGCCTCATGCTGCACCGCACTGGTAATGCCCACTACAGCCGAGGTCCTGCAGGTCATCCTAGAGTACCTTTACACCGACGAGTCAGCCACAGTCAGAGGTGAATGATGTGTATAAATAGCCCGCGATGGGTGCACCTAATAAGCTAGTTGGTGATGCAAAATGTTTGGTGAGGTCCTCAAACCCTCTGACTGGCAAAGGTTGTGGTCTGTGGTAAAATTGTAGAAAATGACAGATTTTGAATAATGCTGAAAAAAATTTTCCTAGCCTTTTCTTGCTGTCTGAATGATCGTATATTGTGCCTGGTTTAGCAAAAGCAAACTGTAAAATACCAAGATATAGAGTGAAAATAACCAAAAACCCCCGGATGTATATTTTTCCACCTATACTAACTGTTAATCCTGTATGTAAATGTGTACCATTGCTTGATGTGTCTCCACAGAGTCTCAAAATGTGGAGTTTGTGTGCAACGTTCTTGTGGTGGCCGACCAGCTGCTCATTCCCCGCTTAAAAGAGATCTGTGAGGTCTCCATCTCTGAGAATCGTATGTGTCCTTCTCTGCTTCCCTTTCTGAGTGGGGATGGGTTCTTGTCGGGGTGCTCCTGTGACCTGAATGCTTGGTATACTGTCATTCACAGTGACGCTGAAGAATGGAGCAGAGCTGCTGGAATTTGCTACCATGTACAATGCCCAACAGCTCAAACTTTCCTGCTTGCAGTTCATTGTGCTCAACATGGCTGCCCTGCTAGAAGCACGGTATGTGACATTTCAAATTTAATGTCCCAAAAAAGACATGCGCACATGCACAAGCTTCAGGCAGTCAAGGGTCAAGGGAGAGAGATGCAAAAGAACAAAGTTGAATGCTGATGTGGCACACCTCTGTGTTCATCCTCAGAGCGCTGGATGTCCTCAGTGTTGATGCACAGTTGGAACTTTCTGCTGCTTACAGGAAAATGGTGAGAGAGAACTGATCATCCTGATCCTGCTTTACCACCCTACCTAGGCTAAATATGGGCAACTGGGGAAACCCAGAGGAGTTGCATTGGGCTGCTTGGTACACTGGTGGGCTGAGTTGTCTGTTTAACAAACTTATGGAGATGCTAGAGTTCATGTTTACATGGCAACTAACAATACCTTTGGCATCCCCAGTCAGCATATAGTTAGGCTTCTCAAAGGAAAGTTAGCCAAATTACCAGTTTTTCTGTGCTCCTTGACTTACAACATATTCGACTTAAGGCAACTTTAAGATGTCCATCCCTTAACCTTATTATAATCCTTATTATTATGCCTCGGTATCCGAATCTAATTTTGTCCAGAAAACACGTTACATACCAAAATTTTGGTTACTTAATGCCTAGTTCCCATTATTTTAAACGAGGGGGGAAATGCATCCCCGCCCCATCCGAAAACATGTATATAACTGTTAATTCATGATTTCAGCATAATAAAACCCTGTAAACAACAGTTGGATAATTTGGAAATGCTTATTGGTGCCAGTGCACATTATAATACAAAACATTTGGCATGTTGATGCCACTACCAGCTGTTTGTGTCTTTTGACATAGCTGTTATATTCCATAATTAGTGAGACTACTTGTTCATGTAATGCTCTATAAGGTAATTTCCAAGTTACAATGAGGTCATCTGAATGGAACTCTGTCTAGGACAACTGTTACTTGTTTGTTACACTAAATGCACTGGCTTTTCTTTTACTACCAACAAACACCGTGTTTTGTTACCTTAAAGTCTATATTGTACCTTCTCACATTGGCATTAGATACCAGCCATGCAGAAGCGTGTGATCACTCCATACCCAGATGCCCCAGACCTCAGAGCCTATGTAGATGAGGACTGGGATTCTTCTCTTCACACAGAAAATGGTACAGATGTAGACAAATGTTCAAGGTAAAGTCTCTCTTACATGTCTGTCCTGTGCCAGGTGTATGCAGGATGTTATTTAAAAAATAAAAAAAAAAGTCCAAACGTAGTAGTAGTGGTGGTAGAGAAATCCCTTGATTTAGTTTCCTGGGAGGTTCTGTAAAAATCTTAGCTATAACTATAATAAAAGTAGTCCTGTAAACACGAGAAGTGAATTGATTGAAAGCACACTTTTACCTGTTTGGGTGCTCCTTACTGCAGACTAACAGGAGGTGAAAATGTGGGTGAGGTTTACTGTTTGAGAGTAACTAAAACTAAAATCATTTACCAAGTTTTCACGTCATAGAAAATTCAGAATTCAGAACATGTGTAACATGAGGACTTGGTGTGCTCAGACTGTGCACTGCATTTTAAGTTGCTGTCTGTATGGTATACTTGTCTTTATACTGGACCTGGTTTGTATACATTGGTGTTAAACCTGTTTAATTTATCCGTCATATACAGATTGAGAGACAGGTAATGGTGAAAGTGTTGTAATGAACACATAGGATGTGTTAGCATACTGGAAATGAATCTTTTGTTGAATCAGTGAGTTCCTTCCCTGAATTGTTTCCAGCAGTATAAAATATGCTTTGCATGATACAGATAACTGAATTGTCTGCATGATGCACCTTTTAAAATGTTATAACCAATTTCCCCTGTCCCTTTCACTTTGCCCTCAGAGAGACACAACTGAAGAAAGCCAAGATAAAGGCCAAGCGGAAACCACGGCGACGTTCTGATAGTTCAGGGGGCTACAACTTGTCTGACATAATTCAAAGCCCACCATCCACAAGTAATCCTCCATTTAGGAACTCTCACATCCTGCTGTAGTACCCTTGAGCAAAGTGCTTACTCTGAGTTAATAATGTAAAATTACGCAGATAAACAGGTAAATCATTGTAAGTTATTTAAGACTAAGTTGTTTTAGAGAAAAGCGTCAGGTAAACAAATAAACCTTCTGATGGACTATGTTCAGTTTGTGTACAATATATAGGTTTTATGTAGGCTGCATACTCTCCTGAAGTTGGGGTGCATTGCCAGCAGCATCTATCTCTGTGTTGTGTGTGTGTGTGTGTGTGTGTGTGTGTGTGTGTGTGTGTTTTTTGCAGGTCTACTGAAGGCAGGGAAGACCAATTCCATAGAGTCATTGCAGGAGCTTCTGACATCTGACTCGGAAGGCAGCTGCTTTGGAGTGGGCAGCCCCCGTGACCTATGCTCACCAGTCTTCCAGGATAGATTTGAGGTACTAGTAGGAACACACAGATACACCAAGATACAAACTGTTGTACTGTACAGATTTTACCAATTAGCTCGATATTATACATTTACTTTTACTTGTATTATATCAAATGCTTTCTCTATGCACAGCTTAGAGTAAACAATAGTTATAGATAAGATGACTGTCAAAACACAATCATTCAGTTTGTCCAATACCACCGTTTTGCTGGAACTCATTTTGCTGGTAGCTGCCTATGGAACTGATCTTAAATACAATCATGACAGATGGTATAGTGCATGTTTATGGATCAGTTAAAAGATGAGAAGAGAAGTTGATCTATAAGATGTGTTTTCAGACTCTTCTTGAATGTTGAAAGGCACTCAGCAGTTTTGAGGGACCTCACACCACCACCTCAGACCAAAATCCAAGACCTGAAAAACTTTTGATTTTGTGGAGTCACCAAATGGAGAGAAGTGGAGGAGCTTGGTGTTCATGATAATGTACAGGGAATAGTCTGGTAGTCTAGGCATTGAGGTGCATAAACCTGACTTCTCTTGTAGACTGTAACCTGAATGTTGAACTTATACGAGCAGCTACAAGAAGTCAAAGCTTTCTACAGTGTAGAGACCTTTACTGTAATACCACTGGTCTCTGTTACTGTGTAGAAAGCTGGGTGGCACCATAGTCACAGTGGGAGTCCATATTAGCACTGCTTTTGCTGTGTACAGCTAGAGGAGAAGACTTGGATCACAGGACTAAAGAGTTCACCTCAGACCCTGAATGCGAAGCCCAGAGGGACCCCTCCTGCCAAGAGCTCCCCCCCAGAGTCAGCCAAACCACAGGCAAGGTGGGTCCCAAAATAGACTTTCAATGACCTCATGCTAGCTGTAGTGCCAGGTGTGGAATTATTAGCCAGTGTACCATGTTTTGTCCCTCCTAGTCCCCCAGTGCCCCCGCCGGTGTTAGATCTACGGACCATTATGGAGATGGAGACACATTTGCAGAACCTGGGAGCCACACCCAAAAGTCCTGCATAGTAAGCTACTTCATGTCCATGTTTCTCAACTTGTTGCCTAGAGATTGAATTATGGTGATAGCTATTTTAATTGGGTCCTTACTCCAGTTTCACTCCAGTGAAACTAACTACCTTTCTGTTCTTCTTGACCAATAGCAGCAGTGGCAGTAGCAGCAAATCCTCTTCGCTAACACCAAAACTCTCACAGCGGCAGAGGAAGATGATGGCTATGGCAGCCAAAGAGGCCAGTGTGGATGGTGTCACAGTGAAGTCACCACCTCCTGATAATACATCCAAGATAGGGAAAGCATGGTGGGTTTCAGAAAATATGCATACTATGTTGTGACCATGGACAGAACGTTATACAGTCCATCCTTGATTTCGCAGGCCTTGTTGCAAAAATATTCAGAAAAAAAGAAAAATAATAAATATTGAAAAAACCTCTTTCTAAGTGTAATGCACACAAAATGATGCATATTTGTACCTTTTTTTGAGGAAAATTTAAACTTTATTAATGCATAACATAATGAAAGCAGTGAAACAGACCCTAGTCACCTTGTAGTGGTGTTCTGATTAAGCTGTGTCAAGGCCTCGTGTACTGCTTTTTTCATATAATTTATCATATTGTTTCAAATAAATTACATGGCTTGATTTAATTTATTAGCCACATTACATTAGGTTATAGGTTGTGACAACTGTAGTATATAGTGTGGTATAATATGTTGTAATAAAGTTACACTTATTTACCTTAAATTATGCTTCCTGCTCGATATTGTACAGAAATTTGAGGGTGGACTGTATACCTTGTTCATATAAAACTTTACATTAGTTCATACTGTGTGTGACTATGTACTGGGTTTGTCGCTAGTGCTGATTGTGTACCCTTGTAGCTTGAGTTATACATTTGAGCTGCCAATGTTTGAACACACAAGTCTACTTGTTTCTATTTGTGTGTTTTTACTTTGTTTTAAAATCATTTTCCGTTTTCTAAAATTTCTCTGGTGCAGAGTGAAGGTGTTTTTTTTTTTTTTTTTTTTTTTTTTTTTTTTTTTTTTTTTTTTTTTTTTTTTTTTTTTTGTTTTTTTTTTTTTTTTTTTTTTTTTTTTTTTTTTTTTTTTTTTTTTTTTTTTTTTTTTTTTTTTTTTTTTTTTTTTTTTTTTTTTTTTTTTTTTTTTTTTAATTAATTAATTTTTTTTTATTTTATTTTTTTATTTTTTTTGGATGCGGGGAAGCTTCCTGGAGCTGTGCAGTATCATTCTACATGCTTTTTTAGTATGTGACCCTCTTCCAGAAGTTATCCAGTGAATAAATAGAGGTCTGTGTTGATTATTACCCCTTACTGATCGCAAATTGAAAATGAGCATGAAAATGCTGAATATAATACCTATGTGATGAATTAGTCCCATTCAAGTGGCCAGGTTTGTTGTGTCTTCAGACGCACGTGAGATATGCAGTCTGTATTTAAGGTGAAACACTTTTTAATACGTTCTCCATTGTAGACCTGGCATGATTTTTTTGTTTTTTTTTTTTTTTTTTAAATTGTGTTCACTTACAGCTTGAGTTGCAATCATTTTTTATTCCCACTTTGGTTCAAAAAATTAATGTACAATACATGACTATACATGTATAATTTCATTTCAGTTACCATTTTGCACAGCTTTGGATAAAAACTATGTTAAATGATTTTTTTATTTAGGTTTATAGTTATTTCCAGAGAGCATTAACATGAGTTGTGTTTGTTAGGATGACCCCAGTTCAGTCCTCACAGTCCTTTAGAGACTTGTTGAAGGAGGAGGAGGATCATGTGCGACATGGAACAGACGTTCTGGGCAGCTCTTCCTCTTCTGTCACCAAGGTGACTTTTGGAAATGCACCAAAGCCTTGTGGGTAAGAGTATGTACATTGCCATCTGCCTTTATACACAAAGGCAGAATTAATTGTTTGTGTAGTTATTTACTCACTTAGCTAACAGTTTTCCCCAAAGCATCTTGTAATATTAAGGTACTTAGTGATTCACTTATTTATACAGCAGGACAATTTTATTGTATGAATTCAGAGTAATTACTTTGATAAAGGGTACTACACCAGAAGGTACAGTTTTATAATTATTACACGAAAATTTTGTAACCTGGGTGTTTCAGATTATAGGTAGAAAATGTAAACGGTACACCACCTGCTTGGTGCGGTTATAATGACGTGTATAGGGTTATCTAGTAAAGGCTGGGATGGAGACATGATTTTCTCTAATGGGCTGTTTTTCTAGTGCCTCAGATCTTAAATTGATGAGTCTTTATCTGAACGAGATGAATTTGATGGTTTTTGTAGTTAAATGGAAAATGAGCTATTTGGTAAACTGATCACAGCCAGTTCCAACTAAAGCAAAATCCAAAGACTTGCAAACCCTACTACCTCACAGGATAGTTTGCAACTTCTTTACATTGTAGATTATATGAAATTCACATCATAATACATTGCTAATGCACCCTCAATGTGAATGATTGCTTGAGATCAATAGATATTCATCCTTCAGTATATTGACAATAGTCACTTAAAACACAGCAGGACAACTTTGTTTCCCGACAGGCAATCGTATGTGTAGTTACATGTTTTGTCCACCAGGTGGTTCTGTTGTCTTTATGTTTTAGCAGAAGCAGGTTTCTACACAATGTTGATGTAGTAACTGGTGAAACGGATGCATGTTGTTGATAGTGATGCATGTGTACAGTGTAATGTGGTGTGTTTGTATGATGACATGGAGCTGTGTGTGTGCGTGCATGCGAGAGAGAGAGATGGCAAGATCATAACTGCAGTGGAGGGTACCAATGTGTAATTCCCTGCCTGATATTTAAATTGATCAGTTCTTTATTCTTTGTAGACTTAGTGATGAAGCACAATAAAGCTTAAAGATGTTTCATGTGCAGCCTTTCTCCAGGTCTTAACTATCAAGCAGCTGCACAGAACACTTTCAAAAGATGTTGGATGCATGATGCAACTGCTGATGTCTGTTGTACTTTTTAGTAGACCAGAATGCATATTTTAGTCTGTAAAACAAAAGCTATCCAAAGTCTTTAAGTGTCATATCCTCACTTGTGGAAAGTTACCAGTTACAGGGCATTAGTTTTAAAACTGTTTCCAGAACATTCTACAGTAGTGTAGTTTCACAGCACTTTGCTCAATGAAGAAAAATAATAGATATGAAAATTGATAAAATGGGATAAAGTAATGACAAATGCATAATTGGTTAAATAAGAGGATAACAAATAAAAACCAGTGAATGGATTTTGTCACTATAGAGCAAGTGGTGACCTGTGTGTGATGTCCTGTAAGACTTGTGGAACCTGTTGGTTTGGTACAAAGATCCTCCTCATTTATTACCACATCGTTGCTGTAGAATTGACATTTTTCATTGTGTACACACATACATGTATGTCAGAAAGAGAAAAGTATATTCTGACCTACAACCACAGTTATACAGGAAGGGTGTGTATTTCACATGACTGTTCCTGTTTTCCATCAGCCCATGGCAGCGAGCAGCAGTGGGAAGCCCACTACAGGGCACCACTGTAACCTTTGCCTCCATCGTGGAGGAAGAACGACAACAGGAGGCAGCACTCATCCGAAGTAGAGAGAAACCTCTAGCACTCATCCAGGTAACTCACTCAAGTGTGGATGCTGCATACAGGTGTAACACAGACACAAAGGTGGGATGGCAAATGTATGAAGAAAAATTTTCATCTGCCTGCTGTCACATTCTATTCTGAGGGTTTAACATATTGTCGAGTTTAGTTGGATTAATAAGTTACTCTGAATGTGTGACCTTGTGAGTGTTTTTCATCCTTCATGTGTTTTTGTATTTTAGGATTTTAGGTGTGTGTNATACAGTTTTTTTTTTTTTAATTGCTTGGCAAGCCCACCCCCCCCCTCCCCGAAACACAAGGATTTTTTTCCCAGGCGTTGTGCACTTTTTTTTTTTTTTTTTTTTTTTTTTTTTTTTGAAATGGCCAGTGAAAGTTCCTTCTTCTGTGTTACAGGTAGAGGAGCGTGCCATTCAAGACCTGCTCTTCCATTACAACGCCCCCAACAACCCAGAGGAGTTTATTCTGGTGGAGAGAGCATCCCTAGGACCTATCGCCACCCCAATATGGAATAAACATTGAGAAGTTGTGGCTGCAGGGTGCCAGAACGATGTCAAACATGGTTATTCCTATTGGTATTTCATATGATCTTTGGGTCCATCCCCCATACAAGGTGGCTACCACTGGTTTTTGCTTTTCTCATATGTCTTTTGTTTAAAGGCAATGCCAACTGGTGAAGATGATCTTCTTCTGAAGGAAAGATCAGAGGTTTTTGGTTTTTTTCAGCTCCAGTGCTCTTTTCCAGGCGCTGTAACACACAAGCTAAAATTTTGCCAAAGATGAGTCATGAATAAAATGCGCAACTTTGCTGCAAGAGAGTCAAGACTTAGCTACGCAAACCAGCTTCAGCTTTAGCTGGGGACTCGTGAGCCTCTGTTTGGGGTCCTTTAGAATCCCACACTGTGCAAGTTTCAAGTGACAACATGACTGAGCAGTGTGTAAACATTGCAGTATCAGAAACATTATACATAGTCATACTTCCTGTGCCGATTAGTGTCAAATGTAAGGAATGAGTTGTTTAAAGAGATTTTGCATTTTGAAACATTCGTTTGCAGTGGACACAGGAATTAATCTCCAGCAGGCAAATGCTAGCTGCTTTATGGGTCTTTTGAAGTGGTCCTTCTGAAGTGGAATTTAGTTGTGTTCCTGATATAATGTTGGGCTGCTCTGAGCCTTCAAACATGCAATAAAGAACTTGTGTGTGCACAAGTTGTCTGTACCTCTCCTTCCTTGTATCATGTAGGATTGCACAAGTATGCCTGTAGCACCAGAGTTTTCTATAACCCACTACTGTGCTCTTTTACAATACTTTCTCTTATTGTGCTGCTCAAGTCTGATATCACAGGACTTTTAGTTGTGTGAAACAGGCAGAATCTGTGGTCACGATCAGTGTGAGGTTGTGTTGAGTGAGCTGTTTCCTGAGGGCGATTTTGATGACGGCTCGGTAGCAGTAATACTGCATGACGCGCTCACTGCTAAGGTTGCCATGCATTAGCCACTGATTTCCACCCTTTACTATAGTAAAGCTGTAATTTCCTGCCATCACAGGCAATTTAGAAAGGGCGTGAAGGTGACTACTGCGCTTTTCTTAACAAAAAAAAAAAAATCAACTCCTTCCAGTGTAGCTGAGCTCCTGCAACTACTTTCTAGGTGCAAAAATTTGTATTTATATTCACATGTAAACTATAGCACAAACAGGTTGCAAGAAAAGGGGGAAAAAGAGGTAAGAAAAGCTACAGATTACCTCAATGCTTGCCTGCAATAGAGACAATTTGAGTTTAAAATTCTACGTTTATGGATTTAGATGGTTTTTAGTGATGTTAAGGTAGTATTTATCTGCTAGATTTACTACACTAAAATTCATTATCTCTACAGAGAAATGCAACACATGCTACAGAAAATTTAGACCCACCAGTTCACGTGAGACTTGCCTTGGGCCTGTGGAAGGAAACCAGAGCACCTGCAGGAAATGTGCAAACTCTATAAAGACCAGATCAGAATCTACAGCCAAGGAACTGCATGGTACTATTTCTACTTGCTGCCTAACTGTCTGCCAAAACCAGGATTATGGACCTTTATTAAACTGGCATTCAAGGTGCTTACAGAAGGTGCCCGGTGTTCCTGAGTGTCGCTGACAAAGTGACAAACTCTGCACATGGTTATGGTAAGGATTGGCCAGCAATCAGCACTGAGTAAGAGGAAATGAGGTATTTGTTCTGTTTCTTGGACAGGCTCCAGGTGGCACAACCCTGCACAGTGGCGTGGTTGATGAAAACGGTATTAAGTTTGGGCCTTACCGTCTTGTACATGGTGGCTCAGCAAGTAGTGCCATTACCTCAAAGTGTTTGGGTTAATCGAGTGTGGATTTGAATCCGAACTCGGTCTGGGTAGGGTTTGTAGGTTCTCACCGTATCTGTGTAGGTTTCCTTTGGATGCTCTGATTTCTTCCCACAGTCCATGGGTTTCAAGTTAACTGGTCACTTTAAATTGCACACTGTGTGTGTGTGGTCACCCTGCAATTCTGAGATGGGCTCTGGACAACTGCAACTCTGAGGATAAAGTAGTTGCAGAAAATGGGTTGTAGTTTTAGCTGAGGTTTTTGCAGAAATTAGCTTGTAAATAAATTGAGGGAAGTCTGCATTATTAAGATTTTATTGATTGTGATGCAGTGGTAAGACTGACTTTGGATTTATGAGTATGGATAGACTTTCAGTCCATTTTATTGATATGCTGAGCATCTGTTGTATTTGCTTACCTTTATATATAAATATAGATGTGATCTTAGGCTGTACTTTGGAGGTACTATTTTTACTGTTTACAGACAAATGTAATGAAGCTCTTCAGCTAACCAGGGAAGGAGTTTAAAAAAAAAAAAATCACACTGATAGTGAATTAAAGGTTGAAAGTTGTCAGTTTGTGTTTTGATCTGCTAGGCTTTCCTGATTTAACTTCATCAAACATGTCCACAGGGATTTTTTATATTATGAGCCATTTGATTAAAATAAGTGTTCAGAAGAATACCCTGGGTCTTCTTGTTGCTGCATTGGCTTCTTTGACTCCTTTAGCAGTCAAAGCAGGAGTGTTCAGCTCAATCTGGGTTATGACCTAAACTTATAATTTTAACATTTCCCAACACCATGGTGACCAAGCACTTTGTAGAAGGGCCTTAAAAAGTGTGTGTAATGAGGGTGAATGTGCTGTTTTAAAATACAGTGCAGGGGCGATGAATAGGACTCACCTGCCAGTCCTCGATGGTCAGATGAATTTCTGCCTCTTGCATTTGCGTTCCATAAAAACTTTAGCTACAGCAGTTTTTGATCTCACTACATTCATTATGGATCTGCCTCTTCATTGACTCCAAATGGCCTGGGATTCTAAAAGCAAAGTATTCAAATTCAGATAATAAATTGTGTTCCTCAGTCCATAATTCCTTTAAATTAACCTTTTTTTTCCAGCCAAATCACTGGCGTCAGAACATTTTTCTTTTAACTCTGTGATAGTGTGCCAAATGGATGTGAACTCTGCAGCAGAATTCCACATAGCTACCTTTCCTCTCATAGCTGGAGTATCATCTGGTCAGTGAGTTAAGTGGAATTTTACTTTTATTGTCTTTTATTGTCACTTTTGTATGTTGCATTTTGCTAAATGAAAAAAAAAACTTTCACAGTTCTTTCACAACTAGTGCTTTTAAAGTGTGAGCTGAACAAAATGGAGAAATAAAAAAACAAAATAACTGCAAGCTTCAGATGCTTCACACAAGTTAGTTCTCTGTCCACCAGATGTTCTTACCCTACCAGCCTGGTAGAATTTGTATGCCAGTCCGTTTGCTGCCATTAAAAGGGACACTGACACTAATAGCAGGTCTTTCACCAACTATGTTTATTTTCTCACCATCTTTTGTACAACTCGGCACACCAACAGACCAGCTATACCGATGAACTCCGAGAGATTTTTTTTTTAATTTTAGGACATTTAAAAAACCAACATTGCTTATTTTTGGCCAAAATAACCTAATAAAATGCCTCAAGTTAAATTAAAAAAAGTTTTTTTTTTTTTTTTTAAAGAGTCTCTGTAGACTTACACAGCACCTCCTGTCCAGATCATTTCCTGGGCTGGGGAATGTCAGCCTGAGGCAAAGGCACCACACACACACACACACACACACACACACACACACACACACACACACACACACACACACACACACACACACACACACACACACACANCACACACACACACACACACACACACACACACACACACACACACACACACACACACTTTGTGTTGCACGCATGCACAAAAAAACTAATTTTGTTTGGAACCGTACAAACCCTACACCCTTCCTATAAAATGTATTTGTCCCCCACCCACACACAGATGTTACTTTTGATTTTGAAGCTGTACACACTGAAAGTGGGAAAATTCGGAATTTCCTCAGCTTTTTCTAGTGAATCCAGTCCAGAATACAGTCATTGCCCAGCTACTGTCAGGGTTAAGAACTGAAGTACAACCGGTAACGACACTTACCACGTGACTGGGGAACACACCCCATCCTGTGAAAGCCTACAACTGGTACTGTTTTAGTTAAACACTTGGGAAGCGGCAATACAGTATATATTTGATTATAAATCTGAAATAATACATTAACCACAGTTGCAAAATTAAAAAAAAAGGTCTGAGGTTGCATTTAAAGTTAGATCCCCCGGGAAGAATCTAAGGCAGAGAAGAACTCTGCTTTCCCACAGAGCTGAGACAGAGCAGTGCTCTGCTGAAAACTGTGAAAGGCAAGGGGACATAGGAAACACATGACCTAAATACCATATGACATACTGAGTCCTGTGGGCACCATAGTATTTTAATGATGGCAGGGGGAACTGTGGCTCTCCCATCATGCTTTGCTGTAAGTACATGTTAATAGTTGTGCAACCATTGTGAGAAGTATAGGGCTGATACTGACGTTGGAGATGTGTAATGTGTTTGGTAGTCCTGGGGCTGGGTGTGTTGTGCTCCTTAAGCGTTGCTGTTGAACATCCCATGCAGAAGGAAGTTCGTGTTCCCACAACTTTATCTCCTGAGCAGTCTGTTAGTAACACTGCCGAGACGGGTCATTACGGTATTTAATGGACTAAATAAGAAAAGGACTCATACTCTGGAGTTCAGACTGGTGTTGATGCAAATGCTGCCAAAAACTCCAGTGTTTTTTTTCCCTTTTGTGTTTTTAAAAAATATTCAGTAAGTCCACAGTAAATCATACTACCTCACACTTGGTTACTTCCTCAACCCAGTGCACCACAATATTTTAAAATACTGTGTAGTAATTTCTTTCCTTTCCATGATTTCATATGGTACGGAATGTACACAATAGATTTTAGCATGTAATATTAAAAGGATATACATCGATATATATTTGCCAATTAATTTCAGTGTATTTTTAATCCCCCCCCAACAAAAAAAACTGAAAAGCCTTACCTTCCTTATTTAAAATTAGGCCTACAAGCAGTCCTTCCCACAAAGAACCAGGCCTGCTATAGATGCTCAGTGCTCCTAAGCACTTTGCATCCCTCAGGAAGACAAGGTGAACTTGTGCCGCTGCCTGTGTGTCTCTTCTTGCTATTATAACACTGACCCTCTGGATTTCCGAAGCCATGCCTCAGAAATATCTTCACAGCCCTACTCATGGCAGAAATGGGGGGGGGGGGGGGGAAGATGGTGGTGAGGTGGTGTCNGGGGGGGGGGGGGGGGGGGGGGGGGGGGGGGGGGGGGGGGGGGGGACAGATGGTGGTGAGGTGGTGTCCACACCCTGAGCTACTGGCTGTCCCTGTGACAGGCTGCAGCATGCAGGACCTCTTTATGAAACTTTGTCACTATGGATCATAATGGATCAAATGTCTTGGTACACAGCTCTTTATCTATGTTCAGGCAACTGCTCTAGTATAGTAAATGCAAGCACTTGGATGATCAGAATCTTGTCTGCATGGCAACCACACAGGAGAAGAAGACAAATTGTGAAGAATGCATACCAGTTTCACAGTGGGTTCTAGAAAAGTGGATGCTGTTTGCCTAAAGTCTTGGGAGGGAACATGAGTGCAGGGGAAATTAGCATGGCCTTTCCTTAGGCTTTGGTTATGATAGGTAAAACAGAGCAATTGAGCAAACTCGGGGGCAGTTGTATTGGTGCAGGGCTCTGAGCTGGCTGATGTGTGCTCAGGTCCAGCATGGATAGATAGCCAATTCCTCTACTGGAACAGTCCTAACCTCAGTTGCCCCATGCCCCAATTCCATCACTACCCCTGATCACTCCATCTCACCCAGGCCCCGATCCCGCTAGCTGACCTTTGCTCACTCTTCCCTTCCCCTGACTTCATACAACCTTCGTGTTAAAGAAGGTAGCAAGATATGCTACCACTAGGGGGCAGTGTTAATGCACAAAATTCCGTACACAATATCTCACCTAAAATGATCAAACAGAAATATATAAATACGCACGAACAGTATCTGTTATGTAGATTTCTGTGTTTGCATATAAAGGTGCTGTTTCATAATTCATAATAGATACAATCAGACATTGTCCAGATCTGGAAAGAAATGTATTTAGCTGAGACCTCAGTGCTCAGGCATCAAACAAATTTAATCGTATACATTTATTTTAGCAAAAAAGAGTAAAATGTTGCGGATGTTTCTGAATGGCAAAGATTTTTTTCTTCCATAGTTTTCTTTCTGTAAACGTATGATTTCCTAGTTGGTGCTAGCAATTTTCAAAATAGGGACAACATCCAAATCACATGTTGATGTGAAAAAGAGTAGCGGTGTGACGTTGCACTCGATCAGGTACAACCTCCGCATACATTGATGACGAACGCCCGAGGCGAGGGCTCGGATTGGTGAAAATGCCTATCAGTCAAACACACCTCCATTGGGGCTCAGCGGTGGAGGGCGGGGCCTTGTCAGAAAAAGCAGCACACGGAGGCGGGGAGCGATGCTCTTGAAAGCGGTTCGGCTGGACGCTCGGTGCTCTTCGTTTTGTGTTACTTCAAGGTAGCGTTCAGCATTTCTAATTTATTACATATCGCGGGGGTTCTTAATGTTTAATCACCGTAGGTCCACAAACGCTCTGATTTAACCGAGGAAAACACAAGAATTGGCAAAGCGGTTCTGCAAAAAGGCACCTACAGGAAAGCTGCCAAGTGCAGCTGGAATATTCATGCAAATTGCGAGGCGTGCCTGGGGGGGCCATGGAGTCACGAGGCAACCTGGAGAAAAGCCCGAGGGCACCAGCGGCCGGGAGACCCTGATGCACAGAGATCCGCAGAGGACGGTTCGCGGAGAAGATCCACTGAGGCTCAAAGAAGAGGAACATCTCTGAAAGTGGAAGTAGCGAACAAGAACCCTTCACGCCCGACTAATGCACCCCTGAAGTGTCGCGTCTTCACCTATATTCATACATGCGCTAGTCTAACTTCAGTCTCCGGCGCAGACGCCCCGATGCGGAGAACCTGGGTGCTGCTCAGCTACACGCAGCGGACCTGAGAGGATGGCCGAGAAGCAGCCCCGCGGCTCCAGCGTGCTCAGCTGGGAGCAGGTGCAGCGCCTGGACTCCATCCTGACCGAGAGCATCCCTATCCACGGCCGGGGAAACTTCCCCACGCTGCAGATGAAGCCCCGGCAGATCGTGAGAATCGTGCGCAGTCGCATGGAGGAGAAGCGGATTCGGGTGCGAGAGGTTCGGCTGAATGGCTCGGCGGCAAGCCACGTGCTGCATGAGGACAGCGGATTGGGCTACAAGGACCTGGACTTGATCTTCTACACAGAGCTTCAGGGTGAGCGGGACTTCCAGACGGTCAAGGACATTGTTCTAGACTGTCTGCTGGACTTCCTGCCCCAAGGGGTGAACAAGGAGAAGATCACAGCGTTGACCCTGAAGGTGAGCTCCTCGACGATTCTTAGATCACAGCAGAATACGAAACAAAACAGTTACACGCCCTTCATAGACACTTAAGATGAGAGTACCAAGTTCACTGCCATTGACATGTTGATTTGTCAGCACTATCGTGCTAAACCATATAATAACGTACTGCACCTACAGAACCTACCTTCTGCAGGTAGGATTTTTTTTCCTTCTAATTTGAGTAAATAGTGCAACGTAAAATGGGTTTATCCTGCAAATATTATTTTACAGGAACCGAAAGACAGTATATAATTTTAACCCGTTCAGAAAGCATTTATTTCTTATCAAACACTTGCATCTATGTAACTTTACATTGTTAAGCTACTTTAAATTATTTACCTGTTTGTATAGCCTTGCAAGCCTTGTTTCACTGGGAAACGTGCAAAGGTACTACAGCAGAAATTGAGAATCAAACCTGGGTTTTTGCAGTGTGGGAAGTGGCAGCTGTAACTGCTACCTCTCCTGCTCCCCTTTGTATTTTAAATGTCATGTTATTTAAACCATTGGCAACAAAAGCAAGTTTGTTGAGGAGGTAGCCTATTTTCTCTAAATACCGTTTTGTAAAAGAGTTTATAAAAAAGAAACTGTCTATTCGAAGCCATTTACAACTCAGTGACAGTTAGTGTTTCATTCCAGTTACACATGAGCAACACATCTTCTTGTCCACATCTACACGTTATTGATGTCAACTAACTGAGTGTCGGACGATACAATGAGAAGGTTCTGTTTTCCTATATCTGGTCACATGCAGGAAGCCTATGTGCAGAAGATGGTGAAGGTTTGCAATGACTCAGACCGGTGGAGCCTCATCTCGCTCTCCAACAACAGGGGCAAGAATGTGGAGCTCAAGTTTGTGGACTCATTGCGGCGTCAGTTTGAGTTCAGTGTCGACTCCTTCCAGATCCAGCTGGACTCGCTGCTGCTCTTCCACGAGTGCTCAGAAAATGCCATGTCGGAGACGCTGCACCCTACTGTGGTGGGCGAAAGCATGTATGGGGACTTTGATGCTGCGCTTGACCATCTGCACCACAAAGTCATCTGCACACGCAGCCCAGAAGAAATCCGTGGTGGGGGCCTGCTGAAGTATTGCCACCTGCTGGTGCGGGGCTTTCGTCCCACCTCGGCAGCTGAAATGAAGTCCTTGCAGCGCTACATGTGCTCACGCTTTTTCATCGACTTCCCTGACATCGGCGAGCAGCAGCACAAGCTCGAGTCCTACCTACAGAACCACTTTGTAGGCCTCGAGGAACGCAAGTATGACTACCTGATGACGCTGCATGATGTGGTGAACGAGAGTACGGTGTGCCTCATGGGGCACGAGAGGCGCCAGACACTCAGCCTCATCGCTATGCTTGCCTTACGCGTGCTGGCCGAGCAGAATATCATTCCCAACGTGGCCAACGTGACTTGTTATTACCAGCCTGCTCCCTATGTGGCCGACGGAAACTTCAACAATTACTATATTGCTCGGGTGCAGCCTTTTTTCCCCTGCCACCAACACACTTACTCCACCTGGCTGCCGTGCAACTGAACCAAAAGACCCTGACACCCCCCAGCATATGTTGCAGATATGATGTGCATTCTAGGAATGCATGTGCTCCTCTCAATTTAATTTTGAATAAATAACCATTACACAGTTAATCGTTATTTATTCATTAATAAATAACCAGCCCTAACTAACCCTTAGCGTTCCATGGGAAGAGTTTACCAACTGATGGGTCTTTAAGCACAATGTTCAGCTACATCAGGATCTCAGCTGGGCCATGTCGGAGGCCCTCATGTGTTGTGATACTGTTTGACGCAAAACCCTTAGTCGCCTTGCAGCAGACTTGTTTGCATTTCTTTTCTGAATGTGGTTCTCAGTTGCAGATGCAACACCATCCCTCCCACAGCCAGAGGCGCCCTGAGTGCGAACGGTGTGCAGACGGGAGCATTCTAACCCAGACGCTCAGTCTACCACAGGTTGTGGGGAGGGTGCAGCACTGTTTTCTCACCAGCAAAAGAAAGAAAATAAAATAAGAAAAACTGTGTGTGTGACATTTTTACAGGCCAAAGATTTTTTTTTTTTTTTAAAAAGCAGAAGACGGTTAAGTTTATGCGTGGACTTATCCAGTATGCGTCTAAGTGCCTAATGCTGGGCCTCAGGCAGGGAAAATGAACAGATTGCTTTATTTTGTAAACGCCATGTATGCCTAATCAGGGACACAAGACTATTGAACCTTAAAACTTGTGAATGTATGACTGAATTCCTGATCTGTGCAGCTTTTCTTGACCTTTCTTCAAAAGCCCTCTTTAGCCTTTACCCAAGAGAAGGAGTAAATACATCAAAGTTATTTCATGAAAAGAAACACGGTATTTGCATTGTGACTTGAAATTTAAAGATACTCATAAAGTAATGCAGCACAAACCTCCCAAAGAGTAATTCTACTCATCCCCTCAGCAGGTTTTATCATTAAACATTTTGCTTCTGCAATTTGGTCTTTTCTTCTACTGCTTTATCAGATGTCTGCAAGAGTATCTTAGGTGTTAAGACATACTCTTTGAAAACATCTCACATTTGGGACCATAAAAATAACATTTCCCTTAACGAAGACAAATCCTTCTTTACAGACTCTACCTTAACTTGTCTGCTCCTGCCTTGGTGTCAAAGCCTTGGTCATATTTTATAAAGAGGCAGTGTTTCCCTCATGGATGGGAAGCTATTTGCTGTGACACCTGGGCAGGAAATTCTGCAGCTGTGGTTGAAGCTCTTCAATGGGCCTCCTATTTGTGTTCCACTTTTGCTGTGTGCACAGCCCAGGCTGCAGTGTTGGCTCATATTTGACCCAGCGTTTCCCTCGTGAGATGTGCTAGTGCACATCTGATTAATGATGTGGAGATGACAGGCCAGGCGGTGCCGCCAGCACCGATAGTGTATGGGGAAGGCGGCTAGCATGCGAGTTCTACAAGTGGGTGTATGTGGAAGGTTGGGGAAGTGTTTGAAGCATTAAAGTTTGTTATAACAATGGCTTACATCTGCATCCTTGAGCCACTTTTGCTGCAGACCAATTGCTCCCAAACCTATGGTGGCAAGAGTGTTTCTGAGGATTGGGTGGGCAGTTACAAAAAAAGAAATATTAAAAAAAATGTTCAGGTTTTAATTTTCTCCGATTAAAGACGGACGGTGTGCTTGTAGTTAATTCAACAAAACTGTTTGAATAAATGTATGAAAATGATTGGTCATTAACACAGTAAGTACCGGGGTTTAGGGTCACCGTGCCAAAATAAGACTGCATTCAGGGTTGCCACCAGCAGCTTGGGAACCACTGTGGAAAACCATCTTCCTTTAATATCAAAGTATAAAACAGCAAAAACATTTTTACCAATGTTAATATTCCTCTAAGGGCTTTACCCCACAGTCACCCTCTTCACTCAGAATTGGTCAATTGTGCTTCTCACTTTTATTTGTGCTGAATTCACCTTACCTGCTTTTTCTTTAGTTGAGCTTTAAATATTTGCAGGTACACAAGGTTACATAAGCCATGTTACAGGCATGGTTTGAAACACTTAAGTTCTGTCAAGTTGAAAAGGCATCTTTGCTTTTAACCGGTCTTGCAAGCAATGATAGTATGTATCTGTTGAGGGTCATACACTTTGGTTTGACTTGTGGTTTAATGTTCTGTATTGTATGTGTAATGAAAATACATTCATGTGCATTTTGGTACCAGAATGAGCCTATACATTTTTTCTGGTCAGTGCAATTGTTGCAAATGTATTAGAGTTCCCACGTCGCACTGCTTGGATATCTGTGATCCCGTTGCACACAAGTGACGTTTTTTTTACAGCTTTTTGAAAACATTTTCATAATTAAAAAATGACTTGCATTCTTCTGAGTCAATTCTCTTCTTATTAAATTAACCAAGTAGCTCAGCCATAGTTAGGATTTTAACAAAAGGGCATGTGCATCACATTATATGAAATATTTGCTTTAGTAAAGATGCTTTTTAAAAATTTTTGCTCCAGTGTCATTTATTTCCGCTAATACCTTTCATAGCCTTTGACTATGTGAAAAGTGATCGCCAATTACTGTAGATACTGATGGGCAAATATATCTAAATTAAACAAAATGATTTATTTTATTTTAGTTTCACAATTAAATGGTAAAATTTTATGTGCACAAATTAGTTATTTACTACTGCGTTCAGTATAATGCAATTTGAGACACGTCTTGTTTTCAGTAAAAACTGCAAAGATGACTAAATAATTCTGAGCTCAGCTAGAACAAGCAGTGAAAAACGCTGCAGTCTTGTAGGACCAGGCCTGACCCTTCTATTCTGCATCTGATCAGATGATGGAGTTTATGAGCTGCTGTAGCACACATGAGTCTTCCCATCCAAACCACTGGATCCCAGGTTTCCCAGTGTGTGACTGAATATCATCAGTCTCATATATAAGATTTCATCGATTTCATGCTAATAATACCATAAAAAAACAGCTCAACTCCAGTTTAAGCCAAAACATTTTTCTTCTCTTGAGCATGAAGACTTTTGAGAGCTGAGCATGTGGTACAAGAAGACAGTTTGAGGTTTGCATCAAGACACTGTTGTAACTTTGTGGTTCGCTGCTTTGATAAAGAGAGATCTGTTCCCAGGGAGGAGGGGGCTCTGATGGACCCCCACTAATACATTTTTTCCCCTGCTAGTTTATTTGTTGGACTGCTCCTCTGCCTTCTTACAAGGATGTTTTATGGAACCAGGAATTCTTGGAGCACACTGTTGCACTTGCACCTGCCTGGGCCTTCATAAGGCTTTTGTTAGCAGGGGAAAAAAGCTTCTCATGACAGGTTTTTACCAAAGATACCACAGACTCAGGCTACACTTGCAGAATGTTAACAAAATGGATCATAAAGATGAAATAGCTAAACAGCTTGTACATAATCGCCTTCGTTTTTCTCTCCACACAGCTTTTAGTTCAGATGGTATCGTGCTCGCAAATTACTCACATGGCTGAGAACCAAATTTCTGAGATGAATGCACATGTCTAGCAGGCATCTCTTTTGAAATCAACCCCATTCTAAAGGGTCTTCCTCCCATTCAATGCATTGTGTTTTTAATGATCAAATCTAAAGGGCCACCCATTGCCTTCAGAACAAGTTCAATCCTTCTTTGACTCCTTTCAAACAAGCCCTGAACTGTGTGAACTAATATTGCACCCTTCGTCAAGAGAAAAGACTCCCGTTCTTTGATGGATTCGGCATGAGGCAATTTACTTCACACTCCGGACCTTCCCACGAAGGTTCGATGTAGTTTAGATCTGGCAAATGAGGAGACCATGGAAGCCATTTGACTTTCATCCTGGTGTTAATGAAGCCACTCCTGAATTTGTATACCAGGGTAGAAATTATCTTCCTGGAATATGGGACCGTTGTGAGGGAACAGTGTTTGCACCATAGGCTGCACCTGGTCCTGTAAAATGGCTTAATACTCCTCCAGTGTTGCTTGGCCACGCAGCAGACGTTGGATTTAATGAGCCCCATGAGGTGGTTGCTCCTCCATTACAGATCTACCACAATATTCAACAGTTGGCAATAAACAACACGGATCGAAGGCATCCTTTGGTTAACTTACTGTTAATCGGCAATCAACCTAATATGACTCACTTTTACAGCTGCGTTCGTAATTGTCATGTATTTATTTAAACTTATTATTCATGAGGTTCCATTATTTTGTCCATTCCTGTACATTTCCCCAATTGTTGTTAAAGATAACAAATACATGTGCTCAGCACCTGTAGAAGTGCAGTGACACATCTGGGTACAATGGATTTTTCATTGTTGATGTTTCATCTGCTTTCCCTGCAATCATCCACTGTTACATGCAACTGTGTTCTTGTGCAATTCCTGCCCAGGTTGTCTGACATGAGGAAATTGTGAAGCTGCTTGTAGTAATCAAACCCACAGCAGGAGGGGCCACTGATATTTATCGAAAGGAGCTCGCACACTGATGCAGGCTTTGGTCGCCTGTGGATGACCATGCTGTCTATTCTGCCAAACAGTTCTTTGAGTCAACCAGTAAACCCATTCTCTACAACATCCTGTTTTCACAAGACGGACCAAAATTCAGAAACCCTGAAAGTACAAGGTTTAATATCTTGAGCTGGCAACAGGACAAACCAAGAAGAACTATGTTTTTGAAATTAACCACTGAGATTTTGCTTCGTATCAGTCTTGGCTCAAGGGATCGGCGCTTGGTGTCATATCCTTTTCTAGTTAATTTTTTGTTGACAAACATGGCTGCAGTGGCTGAATGTGAGAATGCAAATATTTATAGGTTACTTGTCAGGAGGAAACTACAAACAGAAGACAACCGTACTGGGCCTATCCTATGCACCATGAAATAATGCCATGATAACATCGAACAGTATCTTTGTTGTAACTTTACCAGTGACTCCACCACAGTATCATGTCATCATTCTTCACATTATCTACTGTTTCCTTCTTGCCTTCAGATAAACTGTTCACACTTTTCTAATAATGTACAGCTTGCTTTCAGTTGCACAAATGTTGTCTCTCACTATACATATATTTGTCTCTGAAAGTGCAGTGGAGTGTTAAGCATGTTAACCATTACTTGCCAATGCATTTTTAATGTAGCTTTGAGGATGATCTTTGATCAAGGGTCCAAAGTGGGATTTGAACCTGCAAATCTGAAACCTGTAACTCTAACCCTTATACCCCCTGCTACCTCAATACATAGCCTGCTTTTTAAAACTAACTGAATTAGTTATATGAAGCAAATGACTACTTTTGAACAATATTTTTATATGGACCTAATTTCAGTTGCTGGGCTTTATGATGAACCTATAAAACTTAATATGAACAAGTATCATGACAATTTAAGTAATGTTTTATACAGCCCAAGTATATTTGGGCCTCTGATCTGACATTGCTCTCCCTGCTTTTAAACATTTCTAATGCATTTGTATAAACACTGCAGCAGTCTGTTTCTTATAAAAATAATAATACTGGGGTTTTTACCATTCAAAATTACAAGCATGTGTGACTGAACTTGTTAAGTACTCTCTAATTCTTTCAAGTTCATTGATAAAATTAACATTTTTACAGTATTGACTGTGAATGTTTTTTTAATATATTGCATGTGAATATAACATTTGTGAGTCAGAGGATTTCTGAGCCCCTGAGAAACCTTTTCAGCTTGTTTATGAATATTGCTCAGTATTCCTAAATTGAGGAACAGCTGACTGACATGATAGGCCGTTTGGTCACAGCATTCATATTTATACTTCTGACCCCCTCTTCTTCTCCAGCCTATTCAAAAGCTTCACCTCATCAACCCGAGGCAGTTGCTCTATCCTTGCTGGAGAGAATACGCTACCTAATCCCAGCAGAGCACCATTGCACTAGATTTTGAGGTGCTGATCTTCATCCTAACTGCATGACATTCACTTTTAAACTGCAAACCCCTCAGCAGCATGCAGGAAATGATGATCTATTGAGTCTTAACAGGACCACATTATCTGACTAAACCCTAATATTGCCCACCTGGAATCTCTTCAAAACCTGCCTGCATGTTGATATCCTGTCCATACACATTTCCAAAAGAGGACAAAATAAGATGCACTTTGGTGAAGAAGTCCAGTAGGCATGGTAAACAAGCTTGACTACTGCCTTCTTTACAAAGCTGAATTAGGGATTTACAGAACCCAGCTCCTTAATAAATTCCAAGACCTCTGTGTTATTTATCTTTAATTTGCTATGATATAGTGGTTGGATTGACAAACTGAATTATGAACTGACCTTTGGTTCCAATTCTGTGAGTTGAGGGACCAGTGCTCAGGCCAAAATATGCTCAGGTTTGTATGGAGAGATTTTGTGCCAAAGTGTAAGAGCAAAGCAATGTGTATTAGTCAGAAGTTCTCAATATGTGCATGACAATGTGTCCAACAATGTGTGGCGTGAAAGCCCATATGCTTCGTTGTACAAAGCTTGGTATGAGTGATGTGTGAGTGTGAGCAAGTCAAGATGACCGTGTGAGGAAATGTAATTCATTATGTAGCAGTTACTTTCATCTCCCTTCCAGCTGCCTTTTTGCTGTGAAGATGGTGGTGAAGAAGTCCTACAGTAATCTGCATGAAAATCCCAAACAGGAGGGGTACAATACATGACCAGCCAGTTAATGAAAGGATAACACAAACATATATATGTTTACTTTTATTTGCATGCCAAAGAATAAACAATAACATAAGTGGAACAACCTTGCAAATGCATGTTTAATTTTTTTGTGAATACTAGCAGCAAGAAAATCCAATACAATGCTCAATCTATCAGTAACTAATCTGTACTGTATTTTAAACACACACAAAATTAGATAATAAATCTTCAGGCTCTGTGAAAATTACTCATTACTGTCATTTCACTGTTACATTAGTCTTGCATGTGTAATCTATTATATGAATGTTATTGCTTGCACTCAATGCCAGCTATTTTCTCAGAGTAGAGACACACTGAAGCTTATATACACACGCAAACATTCTTACATTAAAGACACACAAGTGTCAAGTTCAGTCCTTCTTTGACTCCTTTCAAACAAGCCCTGAACTGTGTGAACTTAATCTGTGTGATCGGACTGCCTGAAAAAAAAAACCTGACTCATTGCAGCATCAGTGGTCAATGGTATAACTTTTTTAATATCTAAAAAGCAACAGTGCAGGCAGCAAAGGTTCATCACAGTAAAACAGCTTATTTAGCCTGGGTCTTTTACTCAGTAATCCTTTATCTGTATATTGTGGTGTTGATGATGGTTTTTTCTATCTCTGATGTGCACCCCGATCACTCCTCCATCTTGCAAATCTAACACACCACCCCCACCTCTGCCCCCCTCACTAGTTCTGCTCTTTACTCCGAGTGCTTGTTTCCCCCCATCATCCTGCTGCTCTGTTCAGGAACAGAAAACAAAAAAAAAGAGCTGTGAAGTACATGGTGTGTTTGACACATAGATGCTCACATATAACAGCTACTGGTGCCTGTAAACACATGGATGCTGTGTGCTGACTGTAGTGAAATGCAGACAATAATAATAAATTATATTGTATATTACTAAACTTTACTACCTTTAAACTCGATCAGTTTAGTACGTTAATGTGTGAGTGTATTTGAGTGAGAAAGTGTCTGTGTGCATGTACCGCGTGTATGTGTGGGTGTATAGAGCATGTGTGATGGCTATCCTTGTATGTGTGTGACAATTGTGTCAGCGTGTCTGTTTATACACTGTGTGTGTGTGTGTGTGTGTGTGTGTGTGTGTGTGTGTGTGTGTGTGTATTTTTTGGGTAGAGTGTGTGTGGTGGCCATGTTCAAATGTGTGTGTGTGTGTGTGTGTGTGTGTGTGTGTGTGTGCGTGTTGAGTGAGGAGTGAGAAAATCAGTCAGTGTTGTGTTGTGATTTTTACTTATGTTACCATCTTTCAAAGCCTTGCCAGTGTCCAGATTTTAAAACTTGTAAATTATAAGTAGCCTTTCTGGAGCTTAATGAAACTTGACCGCAAAAACCTCACTTAGAGTGAGAATGAAAGTGAGTGAAAAAGAGTGAAATTTCACGTTTGTGGCTAGAAAAGCATAAAGAGTAAACAGACAGACAAATGGACAAGTTAAGAAAGATTGTAGTTTATAGACAGAGATTACTGTAAACCTTTTTGTCAAAACTATAAAACAGACAACCAGCTCAGCTGTGTAAGTGGTGTAAACACATAAGTCGGCATGGCAAAATTTTTTGTTGTTAGGCCTTTAGGCACTTTGCGCTGTGCAAGTGTTACACACAGTACTGTGCAAAAGTCTACAGTAGATTCTTATCTACCGTCAGAGAGTTTTCTCATTGGTCCCAAATTCATTCTGCAGCCTGAGAATGACCTCAAACACCCAATCTCAGTCATACACAACTATCTTGAGCAAAAGAAGGAATCCTGCAACAGATGGTATGGTCCCCACAGAGCCCTGATCTCAACATGATCAAGTCAGTCTGGGAGGACATGCAGAGACAGTCAAAGTCTGCAGAAGAACTGTGGCCAGTTCCTCAAAATGTTTGGAAGAACCTACCAACCTCTACCTTAAACTGCATGCAAGTTTGCATAAGAGAATTGATGCAGTTTTAAAGGCAAAGGGTGGTCCCACCAAATATTGATCTGATTGAGGTTTTTTTTTGTCTGCTGCACTTTTTAGAAGGTTTATTGATTAATAAGTATTCATGGCATTATTTTTGATTTTTGGAACCATCCTCGCTTTACTATATATATATATATATATATATATATATATATATATATATATATATATATATATATATGTTTATATAAAAAAAACACAGTGTTATAAACCTTTGCTATCTACAGTGAGGCCTACCAGACATGACTGTATGAATCTGACTTATTGTTATTCCCATACACACACACATATGTGTCTGTGTGTCTGTGTGTTTATGTGTATTTCCTGTAGTTTTGGCACAAGTTTAGCATCTTAAACCGTCTGCCTTTGCTGCACTACCATATACAAACTGTGCATTAATTTTGTGTTTATATTTTATTTTTCTCAGTTGATTTGCACCTGTTTGTTCTTTTAACTGGGAACATTACTTTTATAAAATAACTTTGGTTTGTAATTTTGTATGTGACAACATCCTTACAGTATTCACTGCAATATTACAATAATTACAGGAGTATTCGTCAGCAGTCCTTTCGGTGATGGCCAGGTTCACATTTGACTATAAGGTGTAAGTGCAGAAATGTACAGTCTGAGCTCACTGTGTCCAACTAATGCTGGTACTCAGTCATTATTGGGCCATTGCTTTCAGTTGTGTTACTGTATATTGTATTTATTAAATATTGAAAGGTGGAATGCCTTAATCGGGGTCTGGAATCTTGCGGGTGAAATTTGCTGTTGAAAAATTATTCTTAATTATAGTCTTTTCAACAATATTTTAATATAATTTTAACAGAAAACAGAGAAAAAAATTCTAGCTTTGAGATTTGAGTTAATTCCTTTAAAAATGTACACAGTGTTTTATGGGATTTAAAAAGGAATTTGCAAAAAAACAGTAAAGTGGGCCCTAACATGGGAGGAACCATGCATGCATACATACATATAATAGGCCCTTTTCACACAGACAGTTTAAAATTAGATCCACAAATAAAAACAGTTAAACCTACAATTATATTGATGGACACACTGTATATTATGTAAATATTGCGTACATGATTAAAGAAGTGGAGGATTTTCTTCTCTGTGTGCCTACACTTTTGACAAGTTAGTATAATTTCATGATGTTTAATTTCAGTGTTTGTAATTTCTGGTGGTGAAATCTGTTTAAAACAAGAGAAGGAAAGAGAAATTAGAGGGAAAATTGTACAAATTTTCTAAGTGTGTCAAAGCTCTGACTTAGCAAGGCTTGTTCTGCTATTGGTTTCAGTGTTTTACAGGCACACTGTAACTACTTTCAACATACTGTACTGTACTGGTCCCCCAAGGGACCATTTAAGAGAAAATTACATAGGTTATAGACTTTTAGGATTTTATGGTGAAAGCAGCACTCCTGTTCATTATAACTGTTCTCTATGCTCCTTCTGCACCAAACTCTATTTTCTGGACCAGAGCTGCAAACTCACAACTATACTTACCTCTTACCATGATGACAGTAATTATAACGTTACCGTCATCATACCTTCGCCAATAGAATCTTCACAGTGCCACACACCTGTGCACAGGTAAGCATCACTTTGTGGAAGACAGATGTTTCCCTATAAATGACTACCTTTCTGCGATGAGCATCATTTGAAAAAAAAAGTGTGTAATCGCTCCACTATAAGATGGTAATCCTTTCAAGGATTTATTCTGTATCAGCATTCCTGGAGCGCACAACATTTGCTCTCCCTGGCTGACACAGTCTGATGCTGAATGCACACTTAGTGAGTTAGAACAGTAGACAGAGTGGCATAACAGCTTTTAACAGAACTGGGAATATTAAGCCTCTTTTCACATTTTCTTCCTGCATTTATACACAAATGCTGAACCTTCAATAACACCTTAAAACAAAACAAAAAAGAAAAACAGAAACAGCGCAGAGGCAAAATGGAAATACACCTACATACATAAAACAACCAAGAGGTTACAGGTTACAGCACTATCTAAAACCACCATCACTAAACACAAAAAGGTGTTCCAGACATTCTGAAATTCAGGTGGATTGTCAGATACAACCAATCTTAATTTTTCTTGAGGAAGTTAAACAATTTTGTTTTTTTCTTTCTTCTTTTTTCACTTTTTTCTAGCTAAAGATAAAGACTTGACAAACTGCATTTACAGAAGGTACTTCAGGTGTACAGCATCGTAGGAAAGTACATGTTCTTGTTATATATGTGAACAATCAGCCTACATTTTGTAACTCCATCAAAAACAGAGAGGGCCAAGTCAAACTTTTCATTTCAGATTACTTGAATATTTGAGTGAATACTATTTCATTAATCCAGAATCCTATGACATTCCCATAAAAATCCATGCTTGAAGTGACATCGGCAACCTTACATTTATTTCTTGTGTGGCCTCTCTGTGTAAATAAAATTAAAAAAGAGCTATTTCACAAATAGATTTTCTATGTCTCAGAACAGTGGTATAAACCTTTCCTATCTACAGTGAGGCTAACCAGACACGACTGTAATGACTGACTTATTGTTATTCCCATACAATCGCACGCATGTCCTGCAAGTTGTACTTGCACAAAAACCCCAACTTGCAACTTGTACTGATTTTTCTTATAAATTTTTCCAATCAATCTAGTATGAGGAGCTCACCCTCCTGTTCCAGTTCTTTAACTGTCCATTAACTATGACAGCTTGGTTCCTGGTCTTGAAACAATAGTTCACAGCTGAAACAGTAACTATGCTGTACTGCAGAACTGGAGGTTCATCTCTGAGCCTTCTATTAGGGCCCCATGTGTTTCAGTTCAGGACAAATGAGGATATCAGCTCTGTTTCTCATTAAATATAGTCAGACTGGCTGTAAGGAGTATCAGCCAGAGCAAAGGTCCTACTATCAGCCAATAAATACTATATTTTGGGTCACAGAGAAGCACACTCATGTTTATTAAGTAGACACTTTGCCAGAATTTTTATGCACATAGACACATTTATAGAGTGTTAAATGAGAAAAATAGACATTCCCTTTCTGAGTCTCTTCTTCCAACTCCAGCAGAGGTACAGATGAATGTGAGTTATTTAGAAACAGGAACACAAACATGTAAAACACACTGCAGTGTAGATGTTTAACTTACAAAACAGTGCAAATTACTCATAAAATGGGATCAGTTGCAGTCCAGATGCAACACTCTATAGATGTCATGTAAAGAAAACATACAGTTACCAATGTAGTTTACACACCATATACCACCCACTCAGTTGCACACGTTTCCTTACACACTATACTGATCAGTCGCAAAACAGAACTATTTTACTAAAAGAAAACTATTGACTCAGTCAGCCTTCTACGCTGTAGACACACAATGTTGTATACAACACGCTCTTTTAGTCTCTTTCTGAATCAGCAAAATGAAAAAGACGAGCTGCAACAGCATTCTGTCTAAAGGCTGTATTTTTTTGGTGAAATTAGCACTGCTGGCAGGGATTTAGTTTTCCACTTAATTTAATAAAGATGTGAAGTGGGGAAAAACAAAGTGTGCTGCTCACAAGAAGCCCCACTGTAAAGTCATCTGACAGGTCATCACGAGCCAGTCAGGGAGGACGCCATGTTAGGCTCTTGTGTTTAACTGCAAACATGCCTCCATTTCTACACCCACTCCACAGTGAAAGGAAGTGGGAGAAAACAAGGAAATATTACTTATAATTAGTTATTTAGCTGGTACTTTTCTTCAAACACTTACAGTGATTTACTGATATATACAGCTGGCTAAATGAGCAATTGTATACTTTGCTCCAGAGTATTACAGCTTGAAGTGGGATTTGAAGCCAGGGATTTTGTCACCTGTGGTGTCAAAGCCAGCACTTATTAAGCAATGATGTTTTTTGACTGACTTGACAGAATGATATCATAACAGACTTTTTCAAAGTAGGGCCTTCCCCGTACCCCTTTTGACTTGATGTTTTTAGACGCTTACTAGTAGCATTAAACAATCTTCAGTGCTGAAGAGCAAAGAATAAAATGCAGCTACAGCCTCATACACCACAGATGCTGTAATAATAATAATTCATAGCAGCATTTAGTAAATCAAGAAATCCATAGTGACAGCCTTTTCAGGGGATGCATGTGTATGCATACATTATTGTGTTTGCACATGAAAATCTGTGATGGCAGAAGTTCTGAATTTGGCTGAATTTATGGTTTTGAGGAAAATCTCCGCTATGGGTTAAATATTCAACACAGCGCACACCCCCTAAGGTAGAACAGCCCGGATGTTAGAAAATGCAAGAAAAAAGGGTACATTTAACGACATGTAATTTTAATTTTATATTTGTATTCTAACTATAAACTTAGTCTATTGATTTATATACATTAATAGTCCATGAGAAACAGCTGACTGACAAATGTAACCCTTTGCTGTTACTGAAAGTATATATTAATCATATCTTTTCAACTTTGCACAGCAGTCCAAGCAGTGACAAGCAGTCTGGCAGCTGGCAAGGAAGCTCGGAGAATGTGCCGGCTATGTAGTAAAGAGTAAACACTTGGAGGATAAGTTGGCCAGGGAACAGATCCCTCGCATTGCTTATTCCTCACTCCTGGCATTGTCACATGTCTCCTAGCATCTGTAGAGTCTTTGACTGAATATCTTTCTGATTTGTGATTAGTTAGAAATGGCATCTTTGCCTGCTGTTAACATGGCACTGATCTACAGTCAACATTCAGATCTGACTGCAATCACTGTCTTTTGGACATAAAATCCAAGACAGTTCATGATATATGACATTCATTCATTCTTAACTGGTCGCTTACTATAAAACTAAAGACTCCTTGGTGCCATAAGACAACAAAAACATGAAAAGGAACTTAACTGAAATTCCTAAATCGGAATTAAAAATGCAGCTGAAAAAGTAAATGGTTTCAGTTCGATTGCCATTTAGCAGTATGTATGTCAGCTATAGAAGAGGTTTGACAGTTGGTACTTTTATATGTGAATTTTCAAAGTAACATAATGCAAGTAATAGAATTCAAAAGAGACCAAAAAGCTGGTGCTCAAACTGCAAGAGCATTGGTTACCAAAACACCAAAATTATTTTATGCGTCAAGGGGAATGGTCTCAAAAATACGACACAAACAGGGATAAATGCACGCTGCTAAATGTCACAAAAGCACAGACTCAAAAATCAGGAAAAAACCAAATCCGCACCTTCGTACAACATTCTTAACAAAATGATACATCCTGAGCGTCACAAAACCAGAATTTAGGGTAAGGCTGCCATTCTATTTCTTGTATCAAAGACCAATGCACAAAGATGCATAATCTGATGTAAGGTGCACAAAACCTGAACCCATGGGCAATAGGAAAAGATGACTCATCTTTCACCCGATTTTCTCCATCCAGACAGGTTTACATTTAGAGAAAAGCAAAGGGTGCTTTAAGCCCACAATGTCTGTTGCCAATGGTTAAAGATGGTGGGGGATCTATAATGAAATGTCCAACCATCTCATGAGATTTATTAGGTCCAATAATTGCTCTGCATGGTCATATAAAGGCTAAGATAAGGCCATTTTACAGAACCAGCAGCAGCCTACAGTGCAAACAGTTTTCTTATGACATTCCTATATTCCAGGATAATAATGCCTCCATACACACTGCTAAAGAAATTCCATGGTTTCATGAAGACCAGGAGGTCAAATGTCTTACAATGCCTCACAATTACCAGGTGTAAACATCATTTAACTTTTACAGGAAGCTCTGGAGTGCAGAATGTGACATAGATTTCCATCTCCATTGACCCTCAAAGAGCTTCAATCACGTCTTTTATTTTTAAGGTGCAGCATACCACTTCACGCAGTTCAGGACTCGTATGGCAGTATTCCAAGAATGACCCAAGCTGTTCTGAAATGAAAGGTTTCCGTTCTCATTATTGGGTCCTTAGGGTTAATTTATTTCGCAGACTATTGTTGATTCTTTTCGACTCTTGATTCTTGTTCTTTTCCATTTTGTCAATTATCTGCATATTAAAAGTTTGGAATTTAATTTACATATTCAGCTGTGGCTTATACATTTGTCTACATTGAAGAAGATCTAAAGCTTCTTTATTGCAGTACAGAATTATTTAGTATCATTGTCACCATGAGCAGTACAGTGACTTTCACAAGTGCGCCCCCTGGCTGTTGATGCTGGTGGAACTGGTTTTTGAGTTTTTACGTTACTTGGCCACAGTGTAGGTAAATTCTCAAGTTTTTGCTGAAGTCAGGCGTTAGCTTAGTTGATTCACCTTACTTGACTGAACTGCTTTCTTTTCTGCGCTGCACAAGATGGCAGATGTGACACTTCAAGATTGTAACAGGATATGTATGATGTCGGCAGTTTGCACAATTAGATTCTTACAGTTGGTAATTTCACTGAACTGAATGGAAGTAAAAAGAGAAGTACAATGAAAAGGAAAACGTGATGTGACAGTTGGTAGGGAGACGGTGAAGCGAAAGGGGAGATTTTGAACACCAGGTCTTGGGATGTGAGGGAAAAAAATTGCAAGGAATTGGAGGGGATAGGATTCAGGTGAGAGGATGAAGGTTTGCGGAACGGGAGAGTGATGAACTGTGTGTTTTGCATTAGCTGTTATATAACAGCGATTGTGGTTTTGCACATACTCAGTTTTAACCACTCCAATTATTGCAGCCTGAGAGAGAAAGAACTCTTGTCGCTCAAAGAGACCCCAGAGATGGATGCATTGTTATTAGCAGAGCCACTAGCATAACACAGCTGTGTGCCTGAGATATGAGCCAAATCCCAGGCTCTGCTCTGATCTTACTCGTGAGAGACTATCCTTTATGGTGCTGAATAGGTCAGAATGGAGCTCCCTTTTGCCTGTAGATGACTTGTGTGTGTCTGTGGTACAGAGGCCAAGTTTAGGTGGCTGTAACAGGCCAAACCTTGTCATTGTTTTTCTGGGAAAGAATCTGTTTTTCCCAGTTACCCCTTTACCATACATGCTGGCAGTTCATTCTCATATTTTTCTTTATCAGTCACTTCAGAGTGTTTGGAGTGACAGCTGTGGCATTGCTCTGTCCCATAGCCACCGAGCAGAGAACATAAAGTTGTGTTTTACTATCACAGAAATGCTGATTAAATCAAAACCAAATAATACACTTATGTGCTGACTTGGGGTTCTTTAAAAAGGAGGTTATGGATGGCTTTGGCAATTTTGGTCAAATGAAAGAGGTTTACAGGATCCAAGGCTGTAAAACCAAACATGCTAGAATCCTGCTCTTTTTAACAAGCCAGAAAAGGCACTGTTCCACACACTAGTAGAGCAGTGAACATTTTTCTGTCTTTTTCCCCAGTGGAAAGCCGCTTTTTCTGCACTTTGACTTCTATATTACAAAAATAACTTTTCACTTTCCTATAAAATTACTCAGTCATTGTTGTCAACTCCACGGCCATTGTTGTCACCTTCACTTTTAACATTGCTTTACTAAACCTCTTTTAATGTGTCCTTTGCCGTCCCGTGATTTGCAGAGTGCGGTAACCCCTCATTATCACCTAGAAAGCCCCCCTCCTGCACAATCCATTTCAGTGAATCTTACAGTATCCCCCTAATTATACCCTTGGGATAGTTGCCTGGTTTTTCTCACAACTGGACATGGAGACACAAATCCTTAATTCAGGTAGGCTTTTATTCCCAAACTTGTTGAGTAGGAACAAAGGCTAAGGGGAGAAGGGGAAACAGAACAGTAGGCAGAGACTAAAACTCCTGAACTCTGGTCTCTCATTTTCATCTCTCACTCCAAGGGGATCTGACCCTCACCGTGGGATTTTTTTTAAAATTACAGATCATATCTCAGGGGTTATCAAGATGAGAAGACTTGTGTATTATAAAAAGATACGTGTGCATCAAGGCTACATCAAGGACATTACGCTTACTATATCTTACCCTGTAACAACCCTCTGTTGTCCTCTTGCAAACATATCAGTTTTAACTCCATAAATATGTGTCTGTGTAGATCTGAGAAATTCTATACACTCTTGAGTGTACATCAGGATTTTCTGAATAAGCTGTTCTCCAGACAGCGCTCAGTAGTAAAGGAGGTCATATCTGTGTCATTCATACACAAGTGTTTCTTGCATTCTCAAAGAACGTGACGATGAGTGTACCACTCACCATAAAAAGGTCATTTCACACACTAATGCTGTCCATGTCAGTTACATACTTTTAACAGCAGGTTCTACAGTGATTAATTTAGTGCGTGGGTTTTTCAAAGCAGGAGAGAGGACACGTCATTTGACCAGGAAAAGGCTATTAATGGTGTGTCACTCTTAGATAATCCAGCAAAATGCTACAGAATTGTCCTGATGTGTGTTTTTGTGTGACTGGGGACTCTATCAAAAGGCAACCCCACTGATGTTACTGGAAAAACTCATGCATCATGTTGCTAAGCAAAATCACAGAGAGCACTGGTTAATCTTTATCTTTGTAAACCTTTGGTCCTCTATGTTAAATAAATTTATGGTAAAGAACTAAATAGCAGTGTGTTGTGCTGCTTATCCTACTTAAGAACAATTTTCTATTTTTCATCTTTTTTCATTCATAGCCATGCCTGTTAGCAGGCATAATCCAAATAATCCATTTTGACACTAGTAGGTGATTCCTAATGCTACATCTATTTTCTGTCCAAATTGCCTACAATTTCCAAAAGGCTACAACTAGACTGTTTTGTTAATTGTTCTGTTTTCTGTGAATCTTTCTGACACTTATCAAAGTGCGCATGCTCACACAGATCTGTACACACAGGCCTGTACACTTACACCTATCATAACCGACATAGGTTCACAGCATGAATGCTGAATTAGTTGCCTCTCCACTGGGAGGCCACCAGGGATAAGAAAATTCTGGGCTGCTTGGCAGCCAAATTAGAAAAAACGCACTAGATCAGTGATTTCAGATTAGAATCAGGCCTCAAAGCTTCAAAAACTTTCTGTCTATAAATAAACAAATCAATATAGGCAGTTTGTTTTTCCTCATTTATTTCTTACATGTTTGTTCTAATGCTGAATGCCCTTTTGATTCTTTGACTGCTACACAGAGAACAAAAAGTATTTCCCTTAAAAATCAAAATGTTTTCAAAAGGACAGAAAACAGAACAGATTCTCCTCAAAAAGGTCAATGTAAGCAGTCATATGTCTATATCTCTAAAGCTGAATCTCTGCCTGTTTGTTTGCTTGGTCTTCATGCAAAACTTTGTTTTTCATACCAGCATTGTTTTTCCACCTTAGCTTAGCTTTTACTGCAGGGCTCGTACCTGGTGTTAAGGCAACTTATTCAGCTCTACCGTTTTGGGATTTATTTCCACACAAGAGAGTTGGAGCTGTGAGCTGTGTAAAAATTACTTTCATCCATATGTGTGTGTGTGTGTGTGTGTGTGTGTGTGTGTGTGTGTGTGTGTGTGTGTGTGTGTGTGTGTGTGTGTGTGNTGTGTGTGTGTGTGTGTGTGTGTGTGTGTGTGTGTGTGTGTGTGTGTGTGTGTGTGTGTGTGTGTGTGTGTGGATGAAAGTAGGATCATATAGTTGTTTTTTCTAACGCTGCTACTTTCATGACTGAGTTTGCAAATATTTCCTATTTCCCATTAAACTGAGTTCAAATCATCCTTGAGTTTTTTAATATTTCAGATTATGAAAAAAGCATAAACAGTTTTTCTTTCATGCCAGCCAAAGGACAGTTTTATTCCAACGTTTGTTTGTGATATCTAACTTTTCTCACTAGTCAGCCAATTCATTTGGCAGAAACTGGCTGGAAAAGAATTACAATAGCAATACAAAACAAATTTAAAGACAATGGAATACATTTACGTTCTAAGCAAATAAAGACAACAGTTTTAAGGCACTTAAGTCTAGCTAAATTTTCCCTTCTGTGGTCTGTCTTTGTCTAGGAATTCTCCTCATTGGAACATCAAAACCAGATGACGGACTTCTTCAACGTGTTGCCTGTTGACTGGCATTACTACCCATCAGCCTTTTGAAACAACCCATTTACCTATTCATCTCTCTTTCCAGTAGGGCTGGAGCCCAAACGTGTGACTGAGTCCCCTGAAACCCCAAATCCCTCTGTGTCAAAGTGACAACCCGGAAGGGTTTTCCTGACTAACCTCCTCTGCACCATCTTCATTGAATCACTTGATGAAAGTTTTCCTTTTCCCATCTTGTCTTGAATCCCTGCCTCATGCTTTAACTCACAACCTAGAGTCTGTTCCAAATTGTATGTAGAGTTTGTATGTTCTCTGCGTGATTGTGTGGGTGTTTAGACATATGTTTCATGTGGATTGTGACTCTAAATTGCAATGTGTTAAATTGATCTGGTGTGTAGAAGAGTAAATGAATTTAAGGGAATTTAGTGTGGTTTGCATAGCAATCCAGCAGCTAAATACTGCATAATAATCACTGTTCTTCACTTTGGAGAAAGGCATTTGCTAAATGTAAATTTATAACACCATTCGCTGTACAACTTAAAATAAACAAACGGCAACAACCAGCAAATAGTTTTAGATGCAGACTCATATATGCTTCACATTTGTTGTACATTATTCCACAGCTCCTTACTGCAGTCTGAGCCATCATTCAATCTACACTGCAATATTTCAGCTGTACACATATTTCAACTGCTGACTCAACCATGGAAGTCTACACCACAAAGTAATAGCAGTAACTGACACCACAACTCAGCTCTGGCAGTTTACACCACAGCTCAAGAGTGACACTGCACTCAACAACATCACCCACAAGTAAACTCTACAAACTGAATCTATACCAAAATTTTGCACCTAGCTTTACATTTTATAGTAAAAATTAGCATTGACGGTCTGTACCAGTGGTTCCCAAACTCACGCTCGAGCCAAAGTTGGTCCAGTATTTCATGCATTCATATAGTTACACCACCTGATTCACCATATAACTATAATATAATATAAATTGGTCACCAAGCCTTTGATGAGCAGGATTAGATATAGAGCTGGTAGAGTAAAATAGATATGTGTACTCAAGGCTAGGGCTCTGCTAGGAATGGTCTGTGAACAACTGAACAACTGAGCATAGTTTAATACAGCCAACACAGCATGACACAAAAACAGTATATAACTATTAGTTCCCATCAGTATCAACAGACAATGCACACTTTCTGTATTACATTTCACTGAATCATATAAGAACATTAAGTGCACATTACCCCTACATGTCTGTGCTCCAAAATACTGTAACAACCCATGTAAGCAGAGTTATGGACAAAGGGCTTAAAAGACAGAGATGTGGGAACACGAGCTTTATTCTTTCACAGGATAGCTAACGGCCTAACCCTAACCTTAACCCTAACCCCCAGAACTACTGTACAACCAGCACAGCCTCAGGGTCATTGGCGAGCCCTGGGCTTCCTCCCATGGCTGGACAAACCAACTATTTACACAGCAAAGCATGATGGGAGCCACAATTCCACCCAACGTTACAATGCATTTCTGCTATTATGAAAACTAATTTTGGTACCTTTGAAACTCCTAGCCTTTCATGAAAAGTTAGCAAGTCTGGAAGAAGGAACACGTCCTAAAACTTTCATTCTAGTGTATGCTTCTGTTACATTTCTTATGAGAGAGCTTTGCATCGGATGTGTTGAGCTCAGCTGTGAGCAGGAAAGAGGACCAAACTACAGTCACCAGCAAACTTTGAATGGAGAGGGGTTGCACTCTGAAAGTTGTGAAAGCGTTTTGTGTAAAAGTGTTTTGTTTCTCATGAATGCGTTCCATTATTTAACAAAAAGAAGCTTTCTACCAATACTTTAAAAAATATATATTAAATTATCTTCCCTGTTTTTGTAAATCAGAGTTACAAAATTAGCATCCTCAGCTCTGATCTGTTAATCTGAATGGATAAGCTCAGGGATAACTGTGGTGGCTGAGTTGACTTCAAACCTGGAAATCAGCCTGGGAAGACTACAGAGACCACCTTTACTGGCTCTATGTGTGGCAGAGTGACCTAACTGCTGTAGAAATCGACATACCTTAACTGGGGGGATGTGGCATCTTTCACCTGCTCCCTGTTTAGGATAGTTGAGCACAGTCTTTATAAAAGGGAGTTTTCCAGCAGTACTTGGAGATGTTCATGTTTCTTGCTTGTTCTTCAAACCTGTGTGGTTTGCACATGTGCAAGAATGTCCTCGGAAGCACGGTAGCTGGTAGTTTGGAATTCTGCGTTTTAATTGCCAGTCATCATTTTTTTAAAAAAATTGCTTACTTTCTGCAGGTGTTTCCAAACATTCTGGCTGCTGTTTTGTTTGTTTCTGAATTCTTGCCTCAGGTGTTAATATTCAAACCAGGGTTTAGTATTGTACCCGGTTTTAAAAACAGTGTAGAAAACAGTTTTTGGTATTTATTCTCGGTTCTTCGGACTGTGAAGAGAAGGTCGTCGAATCAGGTCCGCTTGGACTCCTGGTTAGCTGCGGTCACCGTCCACCAGGTTAAAGGCTCCTCGATCAACCCAGGCGGCGCTGCAGGGAGCGACACGGTACCACGGTGATGAAGCAGACTGTCCTTGGTCCTGTTTTCGAGGCTTAATTTTTAACTATTAATGCCAGTCCAGACTTTCACCACTCTTATTCCACTCTTGTGTGTTCGCCTGTTAGCTGTGCTTCTCTGTAGTGGGGTAGCAATAGCGTGAGTTGTGTTTCTGTGGTAAATTGTTACAATTTATGTTGTACTTCTTTTTTTTTTTTTTTTTTTTCTTGCAAGGTGCAGATGGCCTCCTTGTTCCTGAAACTAGTGGCCCTCGGTGTCAAACGTTTTTTTAAGACCTGGTGTTTAAACTTGTTTAGTCCCCCACCTGTTTTTCAACTAGGAATCACCTTGTTATGCAAGAACCGGGGAACCATTCACTGACCTTAGCAGGTTTATTTCATCAGGTGCTGCAACGGACCATGGCCTTCTGATGTCGATATCTTTAACTGGGGCTTCAGCCCCCCCCTGAGGTGTTGTTATATATGGTTAAGAGTTGCAGGATGTCCCCTTCACTAGACAGTGTGCCAGCCTCAGGCACCAGAACAAAAGAATGTTCAGCATTTCACTTGCTCATGATTACTTTAGGTCCCATAGTATTTTGACCTTATCAGGTTCAATGAAAAAGTCAAAATAAAAACTTCAAGGAGTATTGATCATGAATACTTCTTTTGCAGAACAGATAAAAAGTGGGCTAAACAGAATTTTATAAAAACTGCAAAGAAAAACTTTACAAGAACCCACTTCTAAAGACAGGCCAGGAAGTAGGATTGATACCTTAGGTACCTAAGGATTGTACCTGGCCAGGCTCAACCCAAAATGACCACACAAGTCATTTTGCAGGCTCACTACCTTCAAAGTGAGGTGTGGGTTTTTTTTTCAGTCTCTGTTAAGTAAATGGCAGAGACGGCACTGATCTCAACAGCTGAGATCCATTTAAGTAGCATCTAAGAGTCAGCACAGAAAACAATATTATGCCTTTAATGACAGTGGACACAGTGCTACAACCACTGTTTCCACATATGGTAGATTACAAGTGTACTTGGTACCAGTGAACTTCGGGTCAGAGGTTGATGGTTGACTTTGTAGTTGTAGTTTTGGACCTGCAGCTATATATTCTGGTTATTTGGGTGAAGAAGGATATTAGGCAACAGAGCAGAACCCTGGTTTAGGTTCTCCATTCAGAAGAAAGTCTTGCAGATGAAATCAATGGACCCTGTTTAAGCTTATTACAGGAGTTACTGCAAGAAGTATGTGTCTGTCATGACAGCAGAATAATAAATATATGGGTGATATCAACCACGAAAGAAACTTTCAAAGTTAAAGGAGTCCTAATCTATATTTGTTACACAGAGAATTCCATAGATAACTTGGCAAATAAGATCCAATGACTTAAAAATGACAATTTTGGAAATAGTTTGTGAAGTCTTGAAGGAGAATGGCTTTGGTGAGGGTGTTGGACATGTTTGAAATAGTCTGGGCAATCTATCCAGAGAAGCAGGAGAGGGAAGCAGAACATCACACAGGCTGTTCACAGTAAGGGTGGGATTGTGCTGACCACAAGTTGGGATGTGGAAGGAGCACTTTGAGGAATTCATGAACACAGTACGCAGGCCATCCTTCCAGGATTCAGTCTTAAGCTTCTTAAGAACCCTTATAGTAACACTGCTGCAGCATTGAGAAAACTGCATTGGCATTCATCCAGATATGTAAAAAGGCACCAGATATTGTTGGAGTTAGTTGACTTAGATATCTTAAATATTGCGTGATATGCAAGGAAAGTACCTTAGGTCTCACAAACACGGGTGGAAGTTCCCATCTTTAAAAAGGTAGAGAGTTAATCACGCTTAGAGATTAATCTCTTGCTTAGAGAAGAGACTATGACAGACTGAGCTTTAGATTCAGTAGGAACCATACAGATTCAATTTTACCTGTGAAACAGTGCTGATCTCTTTGCACTGACAAGAATACCTGAGGAGTTGGGAGAATTTGCAGACTCAGTTTATGTGGTTATTTGTCGATAGAAAAGACCTTTGCTCGAATATTCTAGCATGCTGTGGGAGGTTCTTCCATATTGGCTTCCAGCACTTCTTCTGTATGCCAGTTATTTTCAGTATCTGCAGAGTGAGAACTGTCCCCACTTTCTCTGTCAAGTTAGACTTCAGTGTAAGTACTGGTCAATAATGTTGATTATTAACAAATTAATAATTTTTTATATATATATCTGAGTTTGCTGTTTAGTTATACTATAATAATCATGTGTTATGGTAAAATATAAAAGAACATTAAAGTGTTTTTTTTACTGGAACTTCCACATATTGTGTGCATCTGGGAAAATATGTCCATTAAAAAAGAGAAAAATGTAACAAAATACAGTATCAGACAAAAGTAAAAGCGATTCAGTGTTCTGCTCTTGGTTTTTAATACGCATTTCAAACTGTGGAGAAAAGACTGAGAAGAGGGAGAATTGCCTTGGCTTACTCTGTAGAAATATTCCAGCATGATTCAACCATACCTTGGAGGAAGTGGACACCGCCTAGCAGATTTTATTTGAACACCTTCCACTGCTTTGCTGAGAAAAAAGAAAAATGACAGCTGCATATAAGAAAAGACAAACTGATGAAAAACACAAGTTACCAAACATCCTAAATCAGAACAGCTACAGTGAAGTCTTTATTCTTCCAAAGATGGCATATGATGTGTCATGACCCTGGCTGCCATAACATAAACACCAAAGAGCCCTCTCTCCACACTACTAAGGAACACCCTGTGCACCTGGAACTAATATCACAATCTTAACAGCCTAAAAAAAGGACTAACTAGAATATCTGCTTGCAGAATCTGGCTTAGGTTTCTGACATCAGTTTGCATCACCTGCTTTACTTTCATTATTTCTTTGAATTACCAGCTGCTACCCTTGTATTACTGGGTATCTCATTTTGGGAATGCAGTTCTTGCTGTGTGTATAATCCAGTGTATTTTATGCACAATTACCAAACGGCAGCTTCTTTTTTTTCACCATGGCTGTGGTGCAACATTTTTCTTGTTAGTAAGAACTTCTGATTTTCTTCTGCTCTTAAAATTTTCTATTTAACTTTCAGCCTTAGAAAACACTCCTGATAAACTGCACAGAGAGACTGTTATACACCCATGTGAATATTTTATACTTAACCTTCTGTTTCTAAAGGTTAAATATTTGTCACTATCGATGACTATCTGTATCATTGAGGTTTCAGTTTTAAAATACACAGTTGGTAGGGAATATAGACCCTAGAAGGAGGCCCTTGTTAATATTTACCACTGTTTATGTAAACTCCCTTTTATTAAATCTCTTTTGCCTACTTACAGCTGATTGTGCGACTGGAGAACTCCAGTCATAAGGAGTCAGAATTGTTTCCATTGCTTGGCAGCACACATTATCCTGTTAAGTCACTGACCAAATGCAAGCAGAATGAACTCTGAGTGGAACATTGAACTTAAGATGAAAGCTCACAACCATGAATCAAAGCTTGGACTAACAGCTGGGAACCAGACTTTGGGGTTGGAGCTGCAGAACAGCATGGAGAACCACTGAAAGCTGCACATCATTCTATTCATTCTCCGTTGCTTCCATAGAACAGGTGAGATAATGTAGAGAGTTTTGCTAAGAAATAAACAAACAATAAGAATTTATGTTATTAGCAAACATGACATCAGTGTTCCTGTGGCCTGTTAAACCAATTGTGACTCTCAAAAAATGGGAATGGTACAAAGGGACACCCTGTTGTTAATAAAATGACATACCCCACCAGTCCCCTTTGGTGTGTCCCCAGTGTAACAGAGGTTCGAACTCCTCCCAATGGTACCACACCATAGTAATCAAGACAGTTATAAGAACTGCAAGAAAATAGATGACATCATGTCCTACTTACTCATCGCTGACTTTGTTTTGTCTTCAGCGTTTCTGCATTTTGGTCACAAGTGCAGCACTGTAAATAAAACTGCACCTGGTACATCACTAATTCTACTTCAAATCCTTCTCTACACCGACTTTTAAAAATTTGTGTATTTCTGTTTTAAGAAATTCTCAAGCTGCACACATGTAATTCATACAGACCACTATACACCATGTAGAGGGGACCATCACTGAGTCTCAAATGGAAAACAAAAGCACATTAATTAGACCCATCCATTTTGATTTTTAGGCAGCTATGCTCACCAGCAGGTATATGGTTTGTTGAAGGTAGCATTTGTAAAACTGAAAATGATTGTGTCCTTTAATGTCCTTTAATAGAATTACTATTATGTTCACTGAACAGGATAAGAAAAAATACAAGGTTGAAGAAATATCTGAAATTTAGGAAGATATTCCTGTGTTGGAACTCTGTAAAAACAACATTCTGTGAATGAAGTGTTAAATCAAATCCCTGGCCAGGCCCATCCATCAATCACGGATGACATAAGTGCCCGCTTTATGTGATGTGCAGTCTTCTGGAAATTTCACAGCCACCCCGTCTCCACCTTTTTTTTGTCCAGTGGTGTCCAAAACAGGGGGTAAACAACCTGCCAGGTGCAAGCTTTCCAAAGTGATTCTAAAGTAGGGTGGAAAGCTATACCAAACGCTCAGTCTATTACTTCCAACTCCTAAAATAATATTTAAAAGTCAGGTTCAGAGTGGAATAAAATGAAAATGTTCTCTTGCAGTGTTCAAATTCTGAACTGCTAGTCAAAAGAGGGTCTTGAAGAGGCTTTTGATCAAATCAAAGTAGGAGGTCATTGCAAAGGGGGAAATGAGAAACCAAATAAGACACAAAGCAAATCAAGGAAAAATATAGAACGTATTGTCATATTTTTTCCCTGACAATTCATATTTCTTCTTGTTCTTAGTAGGAAAATATTATGAATGTATTCAGATTTCAACAAATCTGTGTTTCTTTTGGGTGAACAGTTTAGTTTCTTGTCAGCATGATTCAAACATTATGTGAAGACTGTCCAAGACTTTTTCTTTGTGAAATATCTGGCAATGGGTTTTGCCCTGAACAAGAGCTTTTCTCAAGTTTTTGCCATGTTAAAACTGCTCTGAGAGACTGCAGTTTTGCCATGATATAGCTCACCTTATCTTTGATTCTACCTAGGTCTTCGTATAGTGCTCAGGTAGTATTTCTCAAAATATTCAGCGACACTAAGTGCCCTGTTTTACCCCTTGCTTTTCATTTGACAGGCAGACCAGTGGGAATGAACCTATAACAACGCGATAAAAAGACAGAGCAGGAGGAGGCATGACAAATTCCATTGTCACTTTTCTGTGAGACAGTGCCCACTCTGAGTGTGAACATCTACAGCCCACAACCAAATTTTGTGTGTGTGTGTATGTTCATATGTGTGTTTCATATCATCGGTTTCCAGAATAGGCAAAATGAGGTCAGCATTTTTTACTGATTCAGACCAGGAAATGTCTGTGCTGTTTTGCCTGGAAACAATCAGAAACAGCTTTCAAAGTCAATGGCTTTAATTTATCATCACCACAAAACAAATGTGCAATTTAATCTTTTTTCACTCCCATAACTAAGACCAAGGAAAACAAATAGGTAAAATTCAACTCATCCTGGATTTACATCGGAATCAAGGAAACACTATACTGTTAACACTCTGAATTGAAATTAGTCAAATCTACTGTGTATGAATAAATTCAGCTTCACTGGAGATGTAAAAAAAAAAAGTTAAATTACACTTGAAAGGTTTCTGTCAGGAAAATTAATCAACCTCAAATGTTGCTGTGGTTAAAAGAGCGAAAAAGTATTTATCGACACGTCTACACTCTCTTGGATGGTAAGTTCACTCAGTAAGTTCTGGCAGAATTCAAAGCTTCGGATATCTGGCAGTTTTGTACATTCTTGTGCAATAGTGGAATTACTCATTCCGTCTTTGCTTTCCCTGGATCTTTCTGGAATTTCTCCTTTCGTACTTCCTTAAAATGAATCACACAAGATCCTTCACCCCACAGCATCAGCACTGTCTCACTTAATGGGTTTACACTTTGTAGACATGGGGGAAAGCAAAGACATATGCAACGAGTACATTTTATGGTTGCAGTAGGTAATGTAGACGTAAATAATATGCACTAAATTATAGCATGTAAAACTATCGTGTAGTATCATGGGAAAAATACATGTCAGTGTTATCAAAACTAGCTGGAATTATGAAATTTTAGTAGCACATATATGGTCTTTTAAGAGACCTCTTCAGGCCTCTTCAGGGCTCCCCGAGTGCATTACAACAGTGTCTGTGGGATGCTTTGAAATTTAAAAAAGCACCAGTCACATTTTAATATTCAAACTACAGAGAGTATTCATTAAGACATGCTGTATAGGGTGTAGTTGTGGGTGGCCCACATTTTCTCATTTAATAAACTGGGAGTCCTTTCAGTCTCAGAAAACAAAATTCTTTTACCCACTCATTTCTTTTGATTTTTACATATTTACCTGAAATCTTTGTTCTATTCAATATTCAATATTCAAATGTTGTATATCTGTAGAGGAGACGAGTAGTCAGCCTCATACAGTTACAACGGTAGTGATGACAACTGCTAAAACTAGAAAAGATCGCCTCGCACCACCCACCTAATTTAAGAACCGACATCTATAAGGATCATTCTTGCAAAGCAGCGAAATCTAGCAAAATAATAATCTTTAAACTTACAGCATAATAGACCACTTTTTGCTCAATAGACAGTTACAGTGTGTTAGTTTCAGGTCATGCCAACATTTCTGGATTTCAGAAAATGCTAAAGGTTCTCAGAACAGGTTTGTAACGCTCAAAAAATCTGTGTTTGCCATTGTCTTGAATTCCAAACAGAATGACACAGCTAAACTGTCCGCATTCATTCCATCATTATTCCATATGGCTGCTGCTGATCCACTTACTCTCTATGATTGATTCTTTCCCTCACGTGAGTCACCACGAAGTCAGAGGCTTTAGCTCATATAGGGCCTTCAGCTGTTCACTTTAAAGCTTGTAAATAGCTTAAAGGCTCCTCACAGATCTTTGAGTACAGAGGTTCTTTAAACATTAATGTTAAATTAAAACAGCTGGACTATAAATGCAGAAGCTTTCACAATTTACCAAGTCTGAAAACTTTTTCCCAGAAGCAGTTTGTGATGAAAATGACCTGAAAGCATCATCAGGAGAGGAGTGTATTTAGAAAATCATTTTTTGGGAATTTTTTTGAAAACTTCCAAAAGGAACAATCTGAAACTTCTGACACTCAAAACTTATAATTCTAGATACACTGAGATTTAAAAATGTTTGACAGAAATAATTTGTCTCATTTCTATTAGAAGGTGTGAGATCATGAAATAAATATGCTTGCTTTTCAGAAGAACATATGTGTTTCTCTTCTGTTTTGTGCACATTACTGTATAATATCAATTTGGGGAATTCACTGAAACTAGAGCCATGTGTGCACAAATGGACAGCAGACTTATAAACATTCCTGGATCAGAGGGATTTTTGGCTGAAGAGGATGACAGCATCTCTTCATATCAAATCCCCCATCACTTTGAACAATCATCTGGATGCAGCCTTTGCAGCAACATCAGATATCATAAATAATCAAATGTCCAACAATAAATGAAAAATGAAAAACAGGAAAGGGATTGATCTTCCCTTGATTTTTTTGTTCAGATAGTTCTCACAGCAACAATCCATTTCACAGCTGGTTCGTCATCGATGATGACAGGGTGTTCCCCATTGACCGTGCCACCTCCTCGAAGAGAAAAGCTGAGATTTCCATTGACCCTACCTATCTCTTTACTCCTCCACTGGGGGGGCACGTCATGTGGACAGGTCTAGGTGGGTAGATGTTCAGAGCTCAGTGGAATTGCAGCCCATGTGCTTCTGACTGTTCAGTGCAAAAAAATCTAAATGCACAATGAATACTGTGACTCATGGGTTCACTTAACTCTTGGGCTGTGATAGACATCTTTCTACTTTTGATGTTCTTGCCCAAAATTAGGTAGCCGATTGTTTGTAAAGCAATTATAAACCATAGATTATCACCTAATGTGTGTCACACCTTTTAATCAAGTTCATTCCTTTGCAACTTCTACACTTATTTTTGAACTTCATGGTTTAACAGGCTTCATTCACCAAAAATCATACTATGTGTATATGAACTCCTGAATTTGGTACTATGTATTCTTGGTCTTTATTATTGTCTCACCCATTCATTTCCTAAGACTGGCCAGATTTGTCTAGAAATACCATAACCATACAAAATGTGACTGAAATTAATTTCATCGGTTCAGGTAACTAGTGTAGAGAATGCTGTGAAGCCCTATAGCAATCAGCTGAAATAAACCATCTTTATTAAAAACAAAAGTTTCAGATACTCTGAGCTACCTATTGGTACCCCTATTTAGAAGCATGTTGTGCCTCCCTTACTCTTCAGATCAGCATGAATTTGACTGGGAATGAATTCTGCAAGATGCTGGATTTGCTGTGCAAAAATGTTGCATTTGAAAACTACTGGGTTACATAATTGCTACAAATTTGAAGGCTGGACCCTCTTTCTGCAAACAATCCTTTCTGCCTCGTTCCATGCATGTTCCATTGGATTGATATCCAGGGACTGTGCAGAACACTGAAGCAAAGAAAATTCACTGTTTTGTACCTAGAACCATTTGGCAAGGTTAAATTCCTTGTGATATGGTGCACTGTCATGCTGGAAGAGTGGATAAACTGTAGTCATGAAAGGGTAAACATGATTCACAATGATGGTCAGACATACTGTGCCATTCAGATGTTTGTCAATAGGTATCAGAGACGCTAATGTTTGTCAGGAAAACAGTCCCAGACCAACACACTGTCACCACTGACCTATGCTGTTGAAACCTAACAGGATGGCTTCATGAACTTGTGCTGTTTGTGCAAAATTGTGATCCTTTCATGAGCAATATGGAAAAGAAACTTGATTCCTTCAACCAGGCAACTTTTTTCTGCTGTTCACCAGTTCAGATTTCATGCTTCTGTGCTCACTGTTGATGTTTTCCTCCTCTTCTTCACCAACAACTTCTGCACCAGATTTCAACTGTTATAGTCCATTTGAGAGAAAGTCCACAAATGGCATGTTACGAGATGACATGTTGCACACCAGGGTTGCATTTGGATGTGATTTACCCGATTGTATCCGTTTGCTTGCACAATTGTCACCATTTTCCTTTGACCCTTCTCATCCAGAAGCTGCTTTTATTTAGAGCAATGCCAATCAGTGGTACTTTTTTGCTGTTCATACCACTGTCAGCAAACCCTTCAAACAAAAAAAAACCTGAGCCTGCATGAAAAGCCCAGGAAAAGAACTATTTATGAGATGCTAGAACCAGCAAACTTAGCATCAACTATCATGCTACCTTCAAAGTCACGAAAGACACTTATTTTTCCCATTTCAAACCTCACTTGAACACTTACTGATACTAGAAATACTGGTCTGCCTGATTTATAGCACACACTGCAGACATGTGATGTATGACTTGTTGGAATATACTATTTGTGTGCAGGTGGGGGGTGTGCCCAAAAACTGGCAACTCGGTATAGGCCAAATGTAACTAAAACACAAGCTGAAGGTTAACACCAGTAGATGAAACCTCCTTCAGACAGGACTTTGCAGATAAACATTTGGGGAACAGTGTTTTCATGGGCTGTGGTAAAGACATTTATCAGTGAGTCAATCAGCCCATTTATCAGTTCCTGCACTGTTCTCATATATATGTGTGTATGTGTGTGTGTGTGTGTGTGTGTGTGTGTGTGTGTAATTGTATTCTGACACTTTAGATCTGCCTAACTATGAATTTCTCTAAGATCAAGGAGATTGAAGTCCTGGATTCCCCGGGAATCATGTTAGCTATCAGTTCTACTGTATGCCACTAACTCATGCAGAGCTCTCATGCGAGAGACCAGCAATCATTTTGCTCATTTGAGGACCCAGTGAGTTTGCTGTGGGAACCCTCATAGTAAAGGCCTCTGACTCATCTCCTAGCAATGTGGCCAACAAGCATCAGTCTCTGTTGTGGTGTCTGTCTGGAGACTGGAAGAGGATTTTTGTCTTCCTAAAGCTTTGGTGGTCGAGACATGAGGCTGCAGTTGTCCAGTTGCATTTGTCCAGAGTGTGACAAAATGACTGCCATGGCAACTGTTGTGATGGAGAACATGGAAGCACCTATCACACAGAGTCCTGTGGTGAAAAGAGTGCATAGGCAAGTATAAACACAGATGAATTTTTCATAACCTTTAACCTACTGATTGCAGGGAAACCACATGTATTCCAGGGCCTCTGGGAACCAGAATAATTGGCTGGAAATTTGTCTGTGTTTTACAATACAGAAGTAGTATTTCTTCCCCATGGTAAGTAAAATGTGTCTATAATTAATAAATAGAACAGTTTACTATTTGAAAAATCTGAGGCTAGCAAGTTTTTCCTAATGTATCAGTAATGACACAGGTCAGGACACAAATGTCGGTGACAAATTATGGGTTGTATTTATGAAATCACAACATACTCACTTCATTCTTAATGTAGGTCATATGTTCAGGCCAGGATTCTTGATCCAGTACAGAGAAGAACTTGAGTCTATTTGAACAATACCAGCAAATGCTTGACTATTTGTGTGTTATACTCCCACAGCAGAGAGATTTTAGGTGTCTCTGTGATACAGCTTGGCCAGTCTAGTCCTCAGAATGAGACCAGTGACTCTTTCCTAATCCATCCTCTTTTGAGCTACTCTGTTTGTTTTGTCTTTCCTCCACTGATCTCTCACAGCCTCCTCTGGAGATTAAGCCCTTTTGAAGAGCAGAATTTACTTTTCACTGCACAGACACATTCTACATAACTTTATTGTTAATTCACCCACTTATTCCTGCATATTAACAAATCATCCAACTCTACTTCAACTTTGTTCACAAATTATGCAAAGTGGTTGGTCGAAAAATGACATGTAAGTAGTGTGACATAAAATGATCAAGTAGGCGCTCAAAAACATGCTTCATTAGACATGAAAAAATCAAAAGTAACTAAAATAATTTGACAGAAAGTTAAGGGTAAAAATATTTTACGCTTTCCTTCATTCTAATAAAAGTTAGTGATGCCAGATATTACTCTGCAAAGCACAATTCCTTCAAAACTCGCTACTAACTTAGTAACTAACTTGTTACTATTCACTTCTGACTATTCAGTAGTAATGGTATTGAGGTATTATTATTGTGTGCGATATTATTCACCAGTCTTTCTTTGGTGACTCTTATGGTGACCATGTTGATTTAGGTATAATGCGAAAAAGGCTAATGGTGTTATGCCAGTACTTTGGATGCCTCACAGTTATAATGTAAAATGATATGGTAAATGTTCAGATTACTTTGTACTAATTTTGCATTTGGATATTTCATAATAGGACACAGTTCTTACAACTTTGTTTTTTATACATATACAAATGCATCCTGTAGGTTAAATAGCACAACTGTGGTTTGCTCTTTTTGTCTCGTGCACCACAATCGAGAAGCATAGCTCTACGCAAACAACCTATCTGTCCTTCTACATGGCTAATTTATTAAGTCACAGTCACAGTTTATGCATACCTGTTCACATTTTCAGCTCTGCTATATAGAGTCCTCCATTGCCTGTTTTAACTTACTGCATATACACAATCCAAATAGCATTAATGTACTCTTAGTTATGTATCCACTGAATCATGTATGAAAACCACTTAGATACTGCAATGACTATATTTGCACAATTCATTTACACATATTGTGGCAAAATTCCACACACAACTGATTTGCGCATATTTACTTTCTACTTTGCAGAGAGAATATCGAGTGTTTGGGTTTCAGCTGAAATGTAATCTGACCTAGAAGTTATTTTGATGTTTACTGAATGGAGAATAACTAAGTTGTCTGAACATGGCTGTCCTGGGTCAGAAAGGCGAATTCCTTTACAGAGATTTATACACACAGCTGAGGAAAGCCAGACTAGAGCATCCCGCAACTCTGTGCCAGGGTGACATCTGAGGCCCATTGTGGGATGGCTGACACAGGAAAAAGAACTCTTCTATTCTAGCTCCACACAAGGGAAACAGGGAAGGTGAATGTTGCTGTGTTCGGTCAAACTAATGATGTGACGCAGTTGTATTACACGGAGGTTCCTGTAAATATAAATCAAGCTGTACACCATCATTGTGTTCAGTGGTGCTGGCATTGGACTTTAAACTGGATTTATTTCTTATATTGCAGTTATCTCATTACAGTTTCTTTGGCAATTCAAAATATATGCACACTCTTTTAGGATGATATCAATATCTTATATTAAAGCTCAAATATAGGAAACAAAATGAACACTTCCCCATAAACTCCACCAAAGTGTGGCAAAAGTTCACTGACAAGCCCACCTCTCCTTCAGCATCAGTGATCCTTTGAAGGTTTGTCATCAACTGTATATGAAGCATACACGATTATCTAGAGCTTTTTCACCTTCTTCTTTCCACTGTCTTTATTCCAAAAAAACTTAAAACAGCACTTAATATTTGTGTTTGCTATCTGTCTGTGCACTGGGCGAATCTTTGCCGCTCAAATTGAATTGGTATGCTAACTCTCTTCTTATGAAAAAATAAATACTAAATACTTGTGAAAAAACATTTGCATTGGTGAAAGGTTTAGTTGAAAATGGGGACAAATGTATTTTATGTAAAATGAATCCACTGAATTTCCAGTGACTTTGTTTATCGCCTTCTAGTCACTGACCAACAACAGTATGGCAAAAAAATTGTTTCCTTCTATAAGATCCCAAGTTGACATGTTTGTCCTCACGCCAGCCTGCTTGTCATCGTGGAAAGGAACTTTTATCTGGCTTTCATTAGTTTGGTCCCAGTAGGAATGTGGTTGTGTCACTGTGAGTGGACAAGTGTTCTGCATTTTGTTAGAAGCTGTGGGGCATGAGCTTTGGCTGGAGACCCAGCTCAAGGTCCATGTGCAAAGGATTGCTTTCGAGTAAACGCAAACACAGATCCATCCAGTCTATAATTATTTGGTTACATTACTGGCTTAATTCAGGATGCACCAGATTATGTTAAACAACTGAAGTACAACAATAGAGTGTGTTACTTTCCCCATGTGACGTTGGATTGGCGCAATTTTTCATGTTTGTGATCAAAAAGATTTTGCACTTAGTTTTGCCCAGCACAGCACTTAAGAATTAGCTGAATCGCTAAATGGCTAAATAAGTTTTAAACTGTGTATAAATTTGCATGTAAATGTATGTTTTTACAAAAGGATTTATAATTTTTTTTTCAATACGCTGCCTGAAATGCAGCCTTTGTTGTTTTATTATTTAGCATTTGCTTTATTATGTTATCTATTGTTTTCCAGTGTAGTTTTTCTTTCTAAAATTTGTTTTAAGGATTAATGGATTTTTATTTTTTTTACATGGCACTCCTGGTGCTCCAGAGATAATCTTAAGTCTACTAAAAACTATTACCAAAAGCAACACATGAACATGCATTTTAGCATTACATTTTTATGAAAAAGATTACCATATAAGCATAATTTTCATACTCTAACTGGCTCTTCCATATGGGTCTGTAAACAGAGTTTTCATTTTATTGAAGTTAGTATAAAACAAAATTTTGGGAGGGAAGTATTACATCAAACCTCTGGTCAAATCAGGCTGCGAATCAGGTGCACAAGTATCCAATTGCTCACACCATCGGTGCCATCCACCCACACCCCTTACCGGACGGCGTGAAAGAAAGAAATGATCAGCCAAACCACAAGTAACCGAGTTTGCTGAGATCCTTTATTAGTTCATGCGCATGGGTGAGTCTCCTGGAGAGAGTTACCCCGAAGATAGGATTCAGTACAATTTTATAGGTTTACAGGTACATCACCAGTTTCCATATATGGTCGGTTCCTGTATTCTGCTGCATAACTTGGGTATTGACCCACGTGTGTGACCCCTAATTTCCTTTGAACCCGTTAACTTTTACGCTTCTGCACAAACACAATTTATTGCAAGTCTCTAATACTACATTCCAACATTGTTACTATTTAACTGTCCAGTCTACACCTGCATTCTCATTCTCTGCATTCTCTGCATTCACCTCCTTGCATTCTTTCCCTCTGATCCACCTCCCTTAGGGAAAAAGCATTTTCAGCTCTTGCACCAACACTTTCATGTCAGGGGTTCTGTTCGTCAGGACATTCTTAGTCCCTCTTTTGGTGTGGGCCTTGCTGACCAGCTGGGGCTCGGGAGCCATTCACCTCCACCTCCCCCTTTCTCACCGAAGTGCCACAGCACAACTCACAATGACCACAATGACCACAGTGTCCGACACCTCAAATCCCAACCCCCAAAATGCCCATATGAATCAACTACAGATTGTCCTCTCACAATGGACTGGCTGGCACATGCCCATGCATTCTACCTGTGGCTCTTTGCAACTTTCACTGTTAGCAGCATTAAATTTGTCTCTAACTCATTGCTCACCTACAGCCCCATTCCTGTTCCTAGCACTACGCTGCAGTTTTGCTTCTCACATCCTTCCAATACCTGCTGCTCACTTGCTAATCTCACCTGGCAGCCATCTCTGCTGGCTGTCTCGTGTTGATGAGTCCCATGGGGCTGGTGGCTCTCAAAGCTCAGACCAGAATGTTCTATTTTTCTCAATGGCCTCTTCTAGCGTGACAGATGGTAGCCTACCCATGCCCAGTCCCTGCCGGGACTAACAGCAAAGACTAATGCAGACTTCTTTCACAGGCACAAGCAATAGATGCAGGCATTTAAGACCACTGAGGAAAGGCTGAAGTTTATCTTGAAGGGGTGTTTAGTTGCACTAAGACTGGAAATATATTTGTGACTATAGTACCACACACTACCTACTAGTTTTATTGTGCTTGGGTGCTTTTTTAAAGTTTGTATGTTGGCTGTGTTTAAGTTATATGTGCTTCACTTTTGTTTGCATCTCAGTGGTCGTTTATTAAGCACAGGCACTGGGGCTTCATTGTTTATCATTAATAAATATTTATGGGGCAACTAAATATATCCTGGCAAAACTTCACCTACCACATTTCCTCACCTTCATAAGCCTGACATATTTCGTGTGTGTTTTGTTTTCTTCAACTCTGGACACTGTCCTTGCTGCAGCTGCATTTCTGGTAACTTGCAGCTTCGCTCTCCTTGGTATCTATGCCACCTTTGTGTCCTAAGCCACACCCAGTTTATTTCCTCCCCTACCCCCCACCTTACTGGGGCTCACAGTAAGTCCTCCACTCCCCCAACTCGTGTCTGGGTTGCTGATGCTCATCATTTTGTGCATTCCTGCTGCCACCTATGCCCTTCTACCCTCTGCCTTGACACCTCTTTAGATGTTGCTCCAGTCTCCTTGCAAATTGTCTCTGACTATCTTTCACTTGCTGCTGTAGTTGCATCGATCTCTTTCTGCACAGCCAGCTCACCTGTCAGTCACTGTCTAGTTTTCTGCAGGTATATTCACTATTTGAGTAATTCACCAATTCAGTATTTACTAATACCATCTATCCCCTTGGTGTAAGGGTTACCCATCACACTGCTCTCAAACAGATGTAAAAAAGAACATATTATAGGCAAAATGTAGTTACTCCAGACCAATCAATAGCCACCATGCCGCACACCACACGTACTCCTATACGCCGTTTACATTTTAACATCTAACACCTGTACACCTTACAGTTTCATCCACCTCTTCTTTGGCGCTTGTCTTCCAGTGCATCCAATCACATACCAACCTCGATTCGATTGACAAAGCATGTCATCTCTTCAGTTCCATCAACTTGGCATCCACTATGCCTTGGGGGGGCGGCTTGATGGCAGGTGTGATCCCTCAAATGGATTCCAAATCTCAGTGAACAATTCCTCAAAATCCATCCAAATGTGTTCAACTTTTTCCCCCGTGAACAGTCATAGATGAGAGCAAGAGCGGACAAATGAGATACTAATTTATTCTAACAATATAAATTTTAAAAAATCCATATATCCACACAAATGCTCCAAATACATTACCTCCTGTCACCACTTTACAGGGTCTACACCTTGCACACAGAATCAAGCTTCATATTTCTTCAAGCTTTTTTTTCTCTCCAGGTGGGTCTACGATAACTCCTTACTGATAGGGATTACCTCAATTACTATCCATCATTTTATTCTCACTTACAAAGATGTAATGCACATCATTAATTGTGCACAACTCCTTTGCTCATGTCTCTCCACTGGCTCCCAATTGCTATTAATAATCTGGTTAATAACCACCAGGTCCTTCCCTGGGTCCCTACTGTGGGAGCGAAATTTTGACATGCCCTTACTATTCATGTCGTTCACAATATTGTCCTTTATTCACATATTCTTACAGTTTATGATTAATGCTGTTTGAGTTCAAATGAGTTCGGAGTGAGGTCATTAATGTTTAAGGATAATACTGTTTGCGTCGGTGTAACTAGGGATGCAAACAATGTTGTAAGGATGCAGACAATGTTATGGATTAATGTTTAATTATTTAACAGAAAAGTTTCCTTTTGACTATTGTAATGACAGATATTAATAAGGTCAATTGACTATTGTTATATTGATATTTATTATTGTTATTATTAATTAAGACCTAATTATATTAATGGTATGAACTTAAAGTTTGGGTCTTGCTACCATGAGTTCTGTTACTATGACTGTAATTGATAGGTATAAAAATGGAGCTGTAATGTTGTTCGACGAGACCCTATGATGTAATTTTGGTGATATGGCATTCCCCTGCGCATCAAGTAAAAGAACTCTGCAGCATAAGACGTTTCCGTGTCTCTTCCTTGAAGGTTTCTGCTTCACAAAGCAGATTATTATTGTCAGATATCCCTAAACAGAAAAATTTCTCTGACAGTTTTGGGGGCTCGTCCAGGATCGCCAACTTCTGTCGAGGATGACCCAAGTTCCGCGAGGACCCTGAAGCACTTCAAGGAGTGGAGGAAAATAAAGAAATCCGCTGGTGACCGAGCCTGAGCAAAATTTAGGGCTGGCCCGTCCCGCTATCCATGGATCGTACTTGGATGGAATATGCGATCGCCGTCAGGTAAGAGACTGGGTTTTAAATTAAATTGCATATTGAGGAAATAAGTTGTAATGGATTTAGGAAAGGCTGCAATGTTTCAGCAAAACTGCAGAGGATCTGTTGATGTGTAAGTTATGTGTTAAGTGTGTTTGATGTTGTTCTGTTGAGAAAGCATGCTTTAAATTGTTTGCCTGGAAAGGTGTGTAGTCTTGACATTGTGTGGGCCCTGAAAGCGCTAGTTGGACTAGTGCAAAGTACATTGTACTGAGAAAAACATCGGTTTGACTGATGTGAAAGCACTAGTTGGACTAGTGTGAAGTAAACAGTACTGAGTGAAACCTCGGTTGGGCCGATGCGAAAGTGTTAGTTGGACTAGCACTAATGTGCAAACAGTGCTGGTGGGTTTAAAAAGCCTCGGGGAAAAGAATTGGCAGAACTGATTGAACAGTTGAGATCGGGAGGAAAGTGGGGAATGTGATAAATTGGCGCCTCCTCTCTTTCTCATTCCCTTCTTTTTTTCTCCAATTGTAAATAATTGCGTGTCTTGCAAAAATGCAATGAAGAAACTTGCTTGCTGCGTGCTATCGGGGATTTTCTTGACTTTGCTGCTTACTGTTATTGAAGTTGGAGTTTGTTCTAAAAGTCTGAAGAACAAGGAAAAAAACTGTGGCAATCTGTCTTTGCAATATATGGACAATCGGTATAATTAAGGTGGTGGAAAGAACCGGATACTATTTAAGTGATCTTATTGACTGGTTTGAATTTGCGTTTTTCCTTTACATGACTTTGCGTCCTTTCTTTCAATGTTGGTTTCAATAAGTCCCAGGACGAAGAAAGTGCTCTGTTATGAAATTTGTTTAGAAAAGAAATTGTGAATGGCATGCCATAACAAATCTATGCAATTGGAAAAAAGTTCTGTACCTGTAATGCTTATTTTATCTGATATTTCAGTTTGAGCAAGTGTGATGATAATTAATGCATCGATCTGCTTAAATCGGTACGTTGTTGTACAAATGTTGATGCTTGTTACAACTGAAGGTGTAACAAAAGTTGTATTGAATATACTCTGTATGGAATGTGGAGCGATTTCTAACTGTTATCTTTGTCTTGGGTTTAAACCTTCCCTGTTGGGAAAGCATATATTTAAATTTGTCAAATCCTTGCTTGTAAAAGGAATGCGTTGTAAGACCAGTAAACATTAATTGTTTAGCCAAATTGTTAAATTCTGTTGTAAGTTTGGAAAGTGGTGTGTTTCGACAGTAAAAGAAAAGTACAATGGGGCTGGAAAGGTAGTAAGAGTTGTGGCAAGGAGATGAGTGAGAAAATGAAAACATGTAGAGAATTGGTAGAGCTGAAAACGGGAAAGAACTTTAAGAATAATTGTAGACAATGACATAGGGAAACAGAAGGTTTGTGGCCAAAGGAAGGATCGTTTGACCCAGTGGTGATGTTGCAAACAATGATCTTGCTGTTAAAAAGACAAAGTCAAGGATGTTGTGTGAGAAAAAGCAAACAAATAAGACGGTTTGAGAGATGGGAAAAAGTAGCACAACAGGACAAGATATTAGAAGCGACACAGAGACCTATGGCTGACCTGAAACTACAACTTAAAGCAGAAAAAGCTAAGACTGAAGCACAAACTGCAATGTTGACCATGGCTGCTCAGGTTTTGCCTGCAGGTGAGCGTGATGCCAAGAAGACAAAGCAAAAGAAAGACTTTGACACTCTCTATCCAGTCCTTTCCATGACAGGACCACCTCCAGTCTATACGGAGGAGACCAAAGGAGCTGCTGCAGCCCCTCTCGTGCCAGACAAAGATAGCACTGGGACCATAAGGTCAGGTGTAAGGTTCAGGGGTAAGACTGAATGGGAAAATCCAACCTAATGAGAGATCATTCCGGTATAGAAGATGACACTGAACGAGGAAGCGCTATGGTATGCGTCCTGAGTTGCAGAAATCGGTCAAGTTGACTTGTCTTGAATGGAGCAGAGCTGGCATGGAGGAGATAAGATAACATGCTGCACACACTGACAGCAATATAAAGGAAGGGGAAGGTAAGAGGAATAGAAAGTTGCTGATGGTGCAGACTGCCTTTTAGCAACAAAAGAACTCGTTTTGGGCCCGAGACAGCGGATTGGGCTCGGTGAGGACCTGACCGATTTTGAGTCGAAGTGGAAGCAGACCTGCACCATACTCCAGGCCCAACCGGTTTTTAGACAAATGTCAGCGCCAATGGTTCAACAAACACTTCTGAGGTTGCGAGGCAAGGACCGAAGATGAAATGCTGCTTTGCCTGTAAGTCACCAGATCACTGGGAAAAAGACTGTCCCTTTTCAGGCCCAACAACAGCAGAGTGACTGGACCAGAGGGAGCATGTGGCCAGCTCCCCCACAAGACCTGAAACAGCAATAGGATACAGCGGGGGAAGGCGATGAGAGCCTTGTCACTGATGCGGCTCAGGATCAGTTCATTGCCTTGACCTGGTGTCCAGAAACTGACCTGATGATCGAATTGGAGGTGAAACAGCAAAAAAGTACAGTTCCTGATGGATACAGGGGCTACAAGATCCACCTAAAGGTCTGCTGAGGCACCGGGGACCCCCACAAATGGACGATTTGTAAAGGTGATAGGTGCTGCTGGTTTGACACAATATTAATGTGAGACTGTTCCTCTAAATGTAAAATTTATTGAACAAGGAGAGTGTGTACAACATGCATTCCTTTTAAGTGACTATTGCCCAGTGAACTTGTTGGGACGAGACCTAATGGCGAAACTGAATGTTCAAATTGAAGTGAGAAATGACGGTACTCATGTAACCAGTGCATTGATGGGCTTGTTTTCTATGCAACTTGTAAAGTCAGCTTATGCAGTGTGGTTTGTTGCTGAGGATGATTCGGTGCTCCAGAAGAAAGTGTCACCAACACAACAACTACCTTACATCATACAGCGAAATTTTTTGAACACCAGATTGATGAAAATTGAAAACAAAACTTTCTGAGCCAAGGTTGGCCAGAGGAGGAAATTTGTTTTGATTATTTATACAGGTCAGAGACAAGAACAGCTGCTGCAGTGTTGCTGAAACCACAACAATGGACTTGGTATGAAGGAAGGTATGTTCCCCACGTCATTAGGAAAGTTAACAGAAAGTGAATGGAAAGACTTAGGTTTTTGGGTGAAGGTATGTGCAAGTCGCCAAGATTGGAAAGAGATAGAAGCAGGCAGATGGCTCACTCCAGAAGGAGTGGTGGAAAAGGTATGGCTTGGTGTGAAGGTTAAAGTTAGGAGAGAGGTCCGAGAGATTGAGAAAGCAGAAGCAGAGTTACCTAGGTGGTTAGAGGAAGTAGATGTGAGACTGTGGGCAGAAGGTAGAAATGACTTTGGGAGAATAAAAACTGCAGAACCATTGGTGGTGATTCCAAAATCCAGTTATAGGCTAAAGAAAAAGCAGTATGCGTTGTCATGAGAGGCTGAAGAAGGAATTGGTAAAGCTCATGATGACCTGGTAAGACGAGGAGCAATTAAACAGATGTTATTCTCCTGTTAATTCACCGATTTTGCCTGTTAAGAAAGCTAATGGTACGTGGCGTTTTGTGCAGGATTTGCGGTTGGTGAATGAAGCGATACACTCGAGAGCCCCAATTGTGCCGAACCCCGCCACCATAGTTGCATCAATTCCAACTCAAGCTAGATGGTTTTCTGTAATTGGTCTGGAAAATGCATTCTTTTCTATACCTGTCCACCCAGATTCACAATACTGGTTTGCATTCACTTTTAAGGGTAAAAGGTGGACTTGGACTGTTATGCCACAAGGTTACACAGTCACCTAGTGTGTACTCTCAAGAGATGAAAAGGAAGGGTGGATTGGAGGGTTTTGAACCTAAGAGGGGACGTGTGTTGGTTCAGTATGTGGATGACTTGTTGTTGTGTTCAGAAACGCAAGAAAGCTGTGAACAGCTTAACATTCCCATGTGAATTTACATTTCCAATTCAGATCTCAAAACTCCAACTCCCTCGAAAACTACTGACTGTGAAGTTGAGTGTTAGTGAGACTTTCAGTCTCAAAGGGGGGAGTGTGGGAGTGAAATTTTGACATGCCCTTACTATTCATATTGTTCACGATATTTTCCTTTATTCACATCAAGTAAAAGACCTCTGCAGCCATAAGACATTTCCGTGTCTCCTCCTTGAATATTTCTGCTTCACAAAGCAGGTTATTATTGTCAGATATCCCTAGACAGAAAAAATTTCTCTGACAGGCCGCAAGAGGAAAATTGACCCAAGAGTGAAGAGAAAGATTGTTTGGTGGAGAAAAAAAAAACAAGGAAAACATCAAAACTTGAAACTGACCTTCAAGCTCCAGATGCAAGGGTTTCAGGTGGCATCATCTGTTGCAGTCTGAATAAAATGGGTTCCATGGTAGAAGACTCAAGAAGAACAAAAATAGTGGGAACGTTGGAGCAGGAAAGTATCTGTTGACTATGATAAGGATCACAGTGTCTTCAATGAAACTCAAGCGATGAAGGACTGTTTCGAGTAGATAATAGAGCAGAAATAGCGGTCAAACCGTCTAGTGGAGATATACTGCTTTGTAATAGTATAAAATCCCTGTGTAAGCTTCGTTCGGGGTGACTCTCTCCTGGAGGCTCACCCATGCGCATAGAACACCAAGTAAAGACCTTTGCAACCTGAGTTTTGTTTAAGTTTCATTTCTTTAAATTTTCTACCACAATAGAAATGCAAAAATAGCCCCACTGGAGTTTGCCAAAACGCATGTTGACAAGCCACATTCCTTTGGAGAATGTCTTTTGGGCAGACAAAACAAAATTAGAGGTTTCTAGTCTAGTCTTCTAGTCACACCAGCTCTATGTAATGAAGCTTTCAAAAAAAGAGCACCATCCCTACTGTCAAACATGGAGGAGGCTCAGTGATGTTTTGGGAATGCCTTGCTGCCTCTTTCACCAGGAACCTTGACTCTGTACAGGGTGTACAGAAAAGTGTTCGGGCATTTTGGAATGACACATACAGCCCAGTATCAGAAAGCTATGTCTCTGTCACAGGTCATTGGTCTTCAAACAGGATAATGAGCAGACACATACCTCAAAAAGCACCCAGAATGGAAGAGAAGAAAACACTGGACTATTCTGAAGCGGCCTGCTACGAATCCTGATCTGAATTCGATAGAACATCTGTGGAAAGAGCCGAAACTCACACCATCAAACCTGAGAGAACTGGAAGAATTTGCTCAAGAAGAGTAGGCCAAACTACCAGTGAAGAAATTTCATTCAGAGCTACAGAAAGTACTTGATTTCAGTTATTGTCTCCAAAGGCTGTGCTATGAACTATTAGGTTATGGGTCAGAGTATTTTTGTCCATGCCATTTTTATTTGTTTTATTATTTTAAATGATATGTTAAGTCACAAATAAAAAAAATGTTAAATAAAGAATGCTTAATATTAAATACTTTATTTCAACTTATCTCAGAGGAAAAGTTTTTGGGAAAAAGTGTAAGAGTACAAATACTTTCGTCCATATCTTTAAAGCTCAGTTTCTGTTTGCCAAAGCTTTGTTTTTCAAGCAACAAGCACAGTCACGGTCTAACAAGGTTTGGAGAAGCGCGAGTAGTGATGTCACATGCAGAGCATAGGTACATGACGCCGACAAATTTTCTTACTTCAGTGCACTTTTTCACACACATAGGAACACAGCCCCCTAACATCCTCTACAAACACACAGAGCAGAAGGTCGTAATGTTTGGAGATACATAATTTGTTGTCGCTGTCACTACAGCCAGCTTGCATGTTGTTGCCACCGCCATTCACATTTTCAACCACACAAGGCAGTAGTTATTACATCTGAACAAACTAAAATTGAAAAATTAATAAATTATACATGACACATCTGTAGCGTTTTAAGGGTACTACTGTTTGACATTTTTTTCCCTTTCCACTTGGCTGTGACTGGACACGTGACACTGATAGCAATAACAATACCTGTGTACTAAATCCACTTTAATGTTGAAACAGTTTGGTAATTTCACCCAACGTCATGTCAGATCCCAGTCTCCACGTTTCTTCTCACAGACTCTAACTGATCTTCTCTGTCTCTCGGTGGCTTTTATAAGGATATTTATTTTGCTGTATTGTAGGCCATAGTTTTTTGTTTAACTGTTACATACTTCATTTAAATAGTCACCATATAATTGCTACCTTCTACCCTCGAAAGCACTTTTGCACTGTAAAAGCCTAATATACCAAATTAACTTTTGACATGACAAAGTATGAACAAACCAATAAATGAAGCAAATACACAAATGTATACTTGTTACTCAGAAATGCTGGTTAAAAACGTCCACCGTCCAGCAATACTTCAACTGTTTACCTGTATGGCATCTCAAGTCTCCAGTACCACCACAAAATCCACACTTCCAGTCTCTTACAGTTCACAATTTAGACAACTGCTACCCACCTCCATTGTATTTTCTGCAGAAGTAAGACCATATCCTTGGCTTTTGACCATAAATTATAATTAGCACACAAGCATTATAAGGATTTATGTCTGTCTCTGTGACTGTGTCTTTTTATAAAGACTGCAGACAGTCAAAACCCACTGGAGCCAATTCATCTTCATTTGTGTTCCAGTGGAAATAGACTATGGTGTAAAATATTCTATTTTTTATTTTATAAATATCCTGTAAAATTGCCCAAACAGTCCAAGACTTCCTTATGTTTAATCTCTGGCTTTGTGGGATTTTTGCAAAAAACTGCAACCAGATGGGAGAGAAAACCCCAAGACACTCCGGCAGAGCTGAGAAAATAGGAACTTTTTGCCAGAACAACAAACTGCATGTAGCCTGTAATTCAACTTTCTCCATGCACGAATTTTTGCCTGCATTGTTCTGGTATTTCAGTGTAGCCGCATGAAGCTCAAAATACGGCTGCCTTTGATATAGTTAGAAGCTCCCTGCTTGACTGGTTAAACATAAACAGACTAAGTAGAAACAATTTCCTAAATATTTTTGCAGAACTCATGCAACAAATAGTTTATTTCCATATAGCAGGGCTTTTTTGTAACAGGATGCTCTAAATCAGGCATGTGCAAAAATATAAATCTTAGAGGTCACCTTACTACATTTTAACGGAATCAAAGGTCCACAAGATGACAGGCGAAATGAGAGCATAGACATAGAACTACCAGCTGTTTTACGCAACACTGCTGGGATGAGAAAGTGGAAAGGTGGGATGGTAAAAAATAACAACACATTATATGACACCTAACTCTTTTACCCTTAAAATGGTTGTTTTTTTCAATAGTTTTTTCCTTTTAACAATTATTTACACACATTTCTCTAATTCAAACTCCATGTTTACAAAACTCTACGGACAAAAATTAGACCCACTCAACTATAAAAGACATCGATACACAGTACAAAATCACACGTTTGAAATAATTGTCTATTACCTTCCATTTAAAAGTAACTCTCTGCCCAAAAGTGTGACTAAACACACATTTAAAAAAAATCCTAAAGATAAACGTTGCTGTGGATAGCAGTTAAGAATGGATAGTTGTCACGCCCCCTGGTCTGGACTCCGCTGGTCTTGACTGCCTATCATGTGCACCTGGCTGTTATACATACCTGTCTGTCTGAAGTGGTCTTTGCGAGGTATTGCCATGTTCATTGTGTGCGCGTACTGAGCGTTGTTACTCCTTGTTACTCTGGCTATCGACCTGTTTCTGTCCCACGACCTAGTCTTGTGTTTACTCCTTGTCTGTTTCGTCACTTGTTTTGGATTGATTCCTGGTTTGACCCACGCCTGATTGCTGACTACATTTCTGGATCCACCTCTGTCATTAAACGGATTTCGACCCTTCAGTTCTGAATGCATCTGCGTCCTGATCGACCCGTGACAATAGCATTCTTATTTTGTTTAAATTTACTCTAAATATTGGAAAATGGAGCAACAGACTGAACGTTCTAATACATTTTTATTTAAATCATTTTATTAACTGACTTATACAAAAGACATTAAGTCATTCTCTTATTGATCCACATCATGCCTCTGATCTGGATCAGGGCAGAGATTTTCAACAACATGCAATGTTCTCCTTGGATAGGAAGTGGAGGACGTAAGCAGGGGTTTTCCGTATCTAGCCATCCCACAGCTGTTCTGGTACATTGTCACAAGTTTCCGCCATGGCCTGTAGAAGGTGTACCCTCTCATAAGCACTTCTGTCATGAATTTTTCGTGGTTATGCTGAGAAAAAATCCTCAACGGTGTTTAAGAATGGGGAATATGGGGGAAAGAAAATGTTGCAAAACTGGTGGTTAAAATTAAAACTAGTGGGGGGACCAAAGCAGCTTGATAGACACCGATATCGTCCAGATTAAAACATATATATGAGCAGCTCTAGTTAACTGGGCTGTTGAAGTTGTTTATGTTTGTTATTTATGTTCTGCGGATTGGGAAGGAAAGTAATGAGCTGGGCTTTGATATAAAGCTCAATGGTGGCATAATGATGAAAGTCTCTATGCCTTCTGATCCCTGCACACATTGTAACATTTTCCCCACGCTGGTCAGGGACTTGTGCAACTGTCCCCACTTACTTTTCTATTTCATATGCATCTTGTCAGGTTGAATCCAGTCTCATCAACACAGCTGTACTGTCTTGAGACTTCACTAGTGTAAAATCCAAAGATTCTAAAAGCAAAAGGTATAATGGTGTTCACTATACAGTGCATTACTAACATGTTCTGGAAAATACAGTAAGTTACTTATCAATTTTCATTTCTGAACAGCTCAAGTTTGACTTGTTGCTCTGCCTAGTTTCCCTTATAGTCAAACCATGAACAAGCACATGGACAGTCACAGTAGCCCAGATATCATTTGACATGTTACTTCCTATGCTGCTTTCAACATCTCTTAAATGCAATTTGGTCAAATAAAGCATTCGTTTTTTTGCTCCACTGTTTAAAAACATTTCCTGAAATTACCTCTCATTTTCTCTCATCAGCACAAATCCAAAAATAGCTCACCAGTTTCTTAAAATTGAACAAATCCTGCACACAACGTTACACTGTGTTGAAAAACCATACATGCCTCACCAAAACAACTTTGCTGCAAAAATGCACACACAATCTAGCAAATGAATATAATTACCATTTATAGACTTGATAAATAAAAAACATTCTTCTCAATGCGCTTTTCCATAACTCAGTGTCAAAGAGCTATATAAACACAACAAGAGTTCATAAACTGGTTTGCAGTAATTTAATTCACTGTATTCATTTCATGGATACATGAAAATATTAAAAGTACTGGAAATTGGCATCCAGCAGCACAGTAAATCAAACATCGTCCTGTCGCATCTAACAAAGAGGCCAGAAAATTTCATCAGTATCACCGTAAATGTTGTTCCTAGGCCAAGTAGTGGGGAAAATATCTCTTGGAATAACAAATCCAGGCTTGACAGGACTCTGGAGGAATATCCCCACATGCATCCTCCATGGCTTGCAGCAGGGAGACACGCTCCTGGGATCTGCAGTCATAAACCATCCACTGCCATGCAGGAAAAATTATTTTGCTGGGTTTATATGGAGGTAGTGGCACAAACATAAAGTCACACAGACATAGTTCATGAGCTGTGATCTAAGTGACTTTGACCATGGCATGGTTTTTGGTGCCAGATGGGGTGGTCTGAGTATTTCACTGCTGCTCTCCTGGGATTTTCAAGCACAACAGGCTCCAGCATCTACACAGAATGGTGCAAAAAACAAAAAAAAATGACACTGTGAGTCAGATAAGCTACAACACCAGAAGACTAAAACAAGTTCCACTCCTGTCGGCCAAGAACAGGAAGCTGAGACTACGGTGGGCATGGCCTCGTGAAACTGGACAGTAGATGATTGGAAAAATGCTCTGGTGAATCTCGATTTTTGCTGCTGACGGTCGTGTCAGAATTTGGAATAAACAAAATGAAGCCATGGACCAGATCTGGCTTGTGTCAACAGTTCAGCTTGGTGGTGGTGTACTCATGTGGGGAAAGTTTTCTTGGCACACATCAGACCCCCTAATACCAATCAAGCATTTTTGAATGCCACAGATTGGTATTAGGGGGTCTGATGTGAATCAATATCTGAATATTGCTGCTGATCATGCATATCCTTTTATGGCCACAATTTATCCATCTTGTAATAAGTACCTCCAGCATAATAATACACCATGTGACAAAACAAAACTTGTCTCAAACTGGTTCCATGAACATGACAATGAGTTCAGTGAACTTCAACGATCTCCCCAGTCATCAGATCTGAATCCAGTTGAACACCTTTGGGATGTGGCAGAACAGATTGGCAGCCTGAAAGTGCAGCTGACAAATCTGCAGTAATTATGTGATGGAATCATGTCAACAAGGACCAGAATCTCTAAGGAATGATTCCAGCAGCTTGCTGAATCCATGACAGGAAGAATTCAGGCTGTTCGAAGAGCAAAGGTTGTATTACCGCATATTAGATTGGTGGTCCAAATAAAGTGGCTGCTGAGTGTATACCAGTTCTTTACCTTTAATCTCTCTACACTTGTATTATCCTTTATTCTTTCCTCCTGTTCTGAACACTGTGGACCCAAGGATTTATCTTCATTTCGTGCTCCCTTGTATACCTGCCTTGTAAGGGTGCTCAACAAAATGTTCTAGATTCTCATTTACTAGATAGGTTTTGTAAAACTATAAACATACTTTTGCCCTTTTGAAATACTTCAAGTACCTGTTTCAGTGTAAGACTATTTTAAAATTAAAAACTAATTTAAAATTTCTCAAAATAAAAATTTGATCTTCACAATCTTACTTAGTTTCGGTTACTGATCGATTTATTCCATAAGAACATGGAAAATTCATCTTTTTATTGTTCTTAGGCATGCACAGGGCTGAATAGATTTGTGAACATTATCAGTTGAGAACATGAAATAAACCATCTATTCCTTGTGTGCTCCTAAAAATCAAATGAATTCTTTGGTGTCACAAGTATTCTTGTAATGCTGTAGTCAGGACGCAGACGCATGCAACTGGGAACGAAGTACTTCGTTTAATGTGGAGGAACTTTTCCAGAGTTGTAGTCATAGGCAAGCGCAGGTCAGTACCAGGAAGCGAGTAATACAAGATACAAGGGCTAGACCAAGTCGTAATCAGGGAAAAAAAAAGTTGTTGACAAAACCAAGAATCAGTCTGGAGTAAACAGCAAAACCAACACAGGTGAAGCACAGACAAAATCCAAGAAACAAAGCAAGTCAAACCAGAGAAGCTAACAGGAGAAATGCTCAGTATGCATGGATAGAATATGGCAATACTTTGTACTGACAGGTTGTAAGGCACAGGTACTTATAGGGGTAAAAACCGGGAACAGGTGCAGGTAATCAGGTGGAGTCTGAGCCAGGGGGCATGACGGTACCGCCCCAAGGAGTCCGAGCTGGCCGAGCGACAAGAACGGCCGCCACGACAACCCACACCCCCAGAGGACGAAGCCCGGGACCAATCACTGGAACTGCCGCAGGACTGGACACCAGAAGTGGAGCTTCAATGTTTCTCGGTGGACTCTCCCCGAGGAGCATTCGGGTTACTTCTGGAATGCTTCCTTAGGGGTGGACCTGGCTTCTCCCGACAAAGCCGGTGAAAGTCGGCCACCGGCCCAGGATCCAGGATGTCCCATGCGGGTACCCAACTCCTCTCCTCTGAGTCATAACCCTCCCAGTCCACTAAGTACTGGGACTGTCCAGCAGTCCCCGTACCGTGTATACTGGGGCGCCCTCGACCTCCACAGGAGGAGGTGGCGTTTCGTCGGGCAGTGCTTTGTCCAGGGATCCTAGAGTGACTGGCTTCAGGAGGGTGACATGGAAAGTATCCAACACATGCATATTAACTGCCATCTCCAACTTATAACATCATTAACCTGTTTCACCACCTTATAGGAACCGAGGTACTTTGGTTGCAGCTTCCTGCAACCCTCCGGGAACTTAAAGTCCCTTGATGACAACCAGACTCGATCTGATGGTTGGTATACAGGAGCCTCTTGCTGGTGCTTGTCCGCTTGGGCTTTGTAGTGGTGGAGGACCTTCACAATCTGTTGGTGAGTTCTCTCCCAGACCTCCTCAATCCTCTTCATCCAATCATCCACCGCCAGGATGTTGGCAGGCTCTGCAGCCCAGGGCATAATCGGCGGTCGGTAGCCCAGGCATCATTCAAAGCACGTTAACCCGGTAGAAGAGCTGATAAGTGAATTCTGTGTGATCTTAGCCCAGGATAAAAACTGACTCCAATCTGCTGGGTTTTCATGGCAATAGATTCTGAGGAATTTCCCCAACTCCTGGTTCACTCGCTCACACCCTGAAGTTAAGCTAACGTTGACCCCTAGACATTCCAGGAAGGCCGACCACATCCGAGAGGTAAATCGAGTCCCTCAATCTGAAATGTCCTCAGGAACCCCGAAGAATCTAGACATTATTAAACAGTGCCTCTGCGGTCTGAAAAGCTGTGGGCAACCCTGCAAACGGGATAAACCAGACGCTACAAGAGAACCTATTGATCACCGTCAAGATATAGGTATAGGACTGCGATGGGGGTAGGTTGATGACAGTCTACCACTAAGTGGGACCAGGGACGAGAAGGCATGGGCAGAGGAACCAATTTTCCCACAGGTAAGGTCTTGGGAGTCTTGCACTGTGTGCAAGTAGTGCAGGAGGCAACGAACCGATGTATGTCCTGCATCATATTCTCCCACCAATAACATCTAGCCAGTAACTGGAAAGTACACGTCTCCCCTGGGTGACCTGACGCCAATGATGAATGCGCCCAAGTGATGAGCCAGTCTACACAGAGGGATACATATTGCTTACCAGCTGGGCACTGACAGGACTGGCGTGTTCTCTAATTCTTTAGTGATTCCCTCATTTGTTTCTCACCTAATGGAGGCTGTTTGTCAGTCTGGGGGCAAGATGTTACCTGGCTGCTCCTCCACTGTCTCACTAGGGAAGTCATACATTCTAGACAAGGAATCGGCTTTCGTGTTTCGAGTACCAGGTCTATAGGTAATAGAGACCCAAAAACATGAAAGGAACAGGGACCAATGTGCCTGTCTGGGATTTAATTGTTTTGCATTCCTCAAGTACTCTAAATTCCTGTGGTCAGTTAACACCTGGTTAGGGCTAACCACCCTTTTCAATGTCACCACTCTTCGAGGGCTACCTTCATGGCGAGTAATTTGCGATCTATCCCATAATTTGTTTCTGCTGGGGTCAATTTATGAATTATAATAATGTTCATATAATATATCTTACATTGTATATTGCCTTGGAGAAAGGCAAATACTGTATATTCCTTTGGAGGAAATTCTGCAGAACATGAACATCCACATAAATACTAGTGCTGACAGACTAACATTTCTTCACACAATTACACAACTTGCAGAAATCCACAGAATCTGAATTAGATTCTGAAGTCCATGAACTGAAGTATGGCTGTATTCAATCTGCTGTCTTCCTAGAGGCTGCAATTTACCAGCAGTACCTCCAATCTAGGACTAAACCAATGGACCATCTGAATCTGTTGTACCAACATGTAGCTGTTTTTTTTGAAAGGGAAACTGACACAGAATACAAAACAGACAAGTAATAAGGTGCAGGTCCCATCTTTGTTGAATGGAATCATTCAGAATTGATCACAGTGGAATATTGAAGAAACCAACTTTCTGTTGCTTGGGAGTGAGTTGTAAATCTGATGAACTACAAATTTCTAGTTTCAGGTTTATAGTTGCTACACTTATGCATTCATCTACAGGATCCCTGTTGGTGAGCTCAGATGTGAACATTACAGATCTTTTATAGTGTGCTACTTGCTTTTCAGCAGCTGTGGAAGAAATATAGACCAGGGAGTCAAGAAGTCATACTGCAGATATGAAGTCCCTTCATACCTTTATTTCTTGAATGGCTGACAGGAGAACCCTTTGCCTTAGGGATTCTCCCCAAAAGTTTTCACCCAATCTTATGTCAATCATTCAGCATGTTCAGTGCATGATGACTAAGTGGATCATTTAACCATTTGCTACAGTAGTTATTGACTAAACCTACTGATGACCATCTCCAAGTCAGATCTTGTCACTTAGGGAAATGTACAGGCAAAGAGCTTTCTAGTATGCCCTGTTCCTAATCTGTAAACCCAGACAACCCCACCATTGTGGTTTAGTATGTTTTGTACATCTGTCAACATTCAACATTCTCTTGCAGCAAATCCCTCACGCTACTTGTTATGCAAACGGGCAGAGAATTTGAAAATAAAATTCTTTCCACACTCCCCCCTTTGAGCATCTTGCGTACTTGGGAGTGGATAAATGTTTCCCAGAGACCCAATAAGTACTGTTTAACAAGGACTGCAATGAAATTTTTGCATCACTTAAACCTAGAATCTGTCTTGTTTGTGATACTCATTCAAACAGACTGGTTTCATCCAGTGTGATTGTTAACTTACACCAGAAAATGGGGGGGCATTGTCCTGTGTTACTTAGCCTGTGATGCACATTGTAAATGAAATATGCCAATTCACTGATGTTCTGTTTGGATTGAACTTTCTCAGGAAAGATGGATAATGATGTAAGATTATGCCCTCCTGACTCCAAACTCCAGCACTGACCCACTCCTCATTGTTCAACTGCATTATAAAATGGTTACGTTGAGGCCATTGATCACAGTTTGAAGGAACTAAAATACATGTTCCACAGATACAAGAACAGGGAATAAAAGTCCTGGTGAGACTGACTGGGGAATATGTGAGTACACCCAGCAGGTTGAAGAATTCATAGAATCAGCAACTCACCCCCCCTTGCTTAATGCCAGAATTGTTTATGCCATGGGGTCCAGAGCTGTGCAGGTGTTCCTCCAAAGTTGCCCCCTTCATAAGAGCGGGGCCCCAAAAACAATAGGTAGACAACTGTCCCAAGGGTGGATCTGTCTTTTTACAATGACTAAGGTGAGTCCACAAGCCACTGCCTTCCACCTGATCAACATGCGAGGTGGTCATCAACACCTGGAAAAGTCCTCACCACCTTGGCTGGTTCCAAAATTTCTACATCAGGTAACTGATCAACAATTCGCCAGGTGACATACACGTGAGGATGGCTCTCAAACAACCTTGCCCCTCCATCTGAAGAGTTGGCAAAAAATTCTTAAGTCTAGAAAGAAAATAGAAAAGCTCACCATCCACAGTTTCAAGAGACTATACCACCTGGCATAAGGCTGACACCATAGCAAGAACAAACTGGTGTGGCAAACTGTTTATTTGAGGAGCCATGACAAACAAGTAAATCCAATTTAATATTGGAACAGATTTGTAATTTCACCCAACATCATTTCAGATGCCAATCTCCATGTTTCTTCTGACAGACTAATCTGACTGCTATCCTAAAGCTACTGCTGTTTCGTTCAAAGATTTGAAAGTACAGCAAATTGTGTCATTTTCAATGAGCACAATAAAATGCTATGCAGCCAGGCCTACACTATGAACTTGTATAGTCCCTAAGCCCTTCACATGGAGCTGATCCTAGCTCAGTATGGATTTTGAATGACATTAGTCTAGACTTGACCATAACTGACAATTGAACCCCACTCTGCTGCATATAAGGCAGACTACTTAGCCCTTATGCTATGCAGCCAGTCCTAAGCTACGTAGACAAAGATACCCAAGTCAGTCCTTCACTTGGCGCTAAACCCAGATCAGTTTTCCTTGTCCGTGACTATGTCTGTCTATGTCGAGACTACCTCTGTCTGCATAGTGGGTTTGAAGTCTGCCTTAAACTGATCTAGATTCAGCTCCAACTGAAGGACTTAGGTACCTCTGTCTACATAGTGTAGGCCTGGCTGAACCTGGATCAGTTGGAGCTGAACCTATATCAATTTTCCTTAAGGCTGTGACTGAGAATCGAACCCCACTCTCCTGCGTGCAAGGCAGACTCCTTACCCACTATGCTCCATAGCCAGTGTAGCCAGTACCTAAGTCCTTCACTTGGAGCTGAACCCAACCAACCAGAAAATAGAATATTGCTGCACCTGTCACATCAGAATACACCCATAAGCACACGCACACACACATATCCAGCAACAAATAAACATACGCTAGGGAGGAACAGTGCTCATAATACAAAAGCACAAATTTGTGACACAGCACACACTGCTTACGCTTACCAGAGACAGACCGTTTCAGCTGAAGTGCTACGGATGGGCTTCTCTTCCTGACCGAAGCGGAGCTGCACTAGATTTCTGTGACCGTCTTTACGGCCTTGCCCTGTGGGGGGAAAAAACATTAACACGCATCATTCTTCACATAGGCAGCAACGGTACGGTTATAGTACTGACCTGGAAGCAGCTTTTCCCTCCGAACCCACAAGGGGGAGCCAGACAAACAAATGGAGCACACTTTGGCAAACTCCAGCAGGGATTCTTCTGACTCAACATGACCCACTGTACATACACACAAACAACCAGAAAGGAGACCATCGCTGCACCTGTCATATCAGAACACTACACCCATAAGCACACACACAGATGTCCAGTAATAAATACAGTAGGGAGGCACACAGTGCTGCCAGTGCAACAGAACCGGACAATAAATGAATGAACACGCCATACCACACGCCATACCACATGCCAGAGCCACTGTGCTCCGTACACCATATTCTCACCTGCA
>UFQX01001476.1:0-36490 GCA_900497675.1 Arapaima gigas | reverse complement strand
AATGAGAAACCTCCCTGATGGTAGATAAGAATCTACCTGTACTTCTCAACACACATTGAAATTACATGCCTGACACCTTTGCACAGTACTGTAGGTGTTGCACAGTGTTTTAGGGGAAAGTGGTTGGGTTTTTTTAGGTGCGGTTTAATTGATTATACATTTTTCCTGTTTAAAATTACGGGAAATAGGCGTGTGTACTTTTTCCCCAGTTTTATGTTTGGGTTTCAGGAACTGATGAGGAATAAAACCTTGGTGTGACTACTCTCAACTAATGCTTCAAAGAACACTATTAAAATGACTCGTGAAACAGTGCGGTATGATGGTTCGTGTGATGCACCGTAACCCCCTCGTGTATGTAGAGGGAGGTGCAGTCTCTCAGTGTACTGTCTCTGCCTCAGTGTATTGTTATGCTTAATTTAAAAAAAAAGAACACCATTAAATGAATTATTTTATTGAAAGCAGCCTTCGTAGTCTACATTACCTCTTAAATGACGTTCTGGCTGCCATCAGCTGGTCCCGTGTCAGGGTCTTAATCTCTTGACTGAAGTGTGAAGAGTGTAAACCTACCTTCAGAGAGCGGCTCAAACACTGAGAGGCAATTTTCTCAAATATCACGGCTAAATGATCGATGGTAATTCTTTATAAAATTACAGAGTTAAAGTTCTAGAAATGTGCAACATTCCTGAAGTGCTAGATAGATAATTGGTGCTTACAATAAATGATTCCCTTACTTTTTAAATGGCAAATGCTAAATATTTCTCTTTTTTTGTAAGAAACTAATGTTTTCAGTGTTGGAGATGCTGAAACACCACTGATGATGTTTTAACTGTTTTTGTCTTCTTCTGGTGTCTAGGTTCGAATGATGGTGTCAGACAATTCCAGACATAAATTGCTGGTACTTTCAGGGCAGTATTACAAAAATACCGGAGGGCTGATTGTTCAGGCCGGTTCCTTCTCATTCCACAACTTCATTGACATTTTTACAGACCAAGAAGTAAGTGACTGTTCAGAAATACTTCTTTTTTTTACAGATTAATACATTTTCCACGCTGAGATTAACTTGTTCATGTACTATTATATACAGTTTAGTGATTTGATGCATTACTGTCGAATATTTGAACTCTGTGTTCCAACACTGACCACAATAATAATGATGACAAACTGAACCTGTTTAGTTTGCATTTATTGATTTATTTATTTACTTACTTACTTACTTGTTTAAAGATTGGTGAGCTACTTAGCACCATACATCCGGACAACAGGGCAAGCCTCACCATATTCTGCCCAGAGGAAGATATTTGGAAGAGGTCAAATCTGGAAGAACACAATCTGCAGGACTTCATTGATGTGCAGCTGAAAACTGCAGCAGTGCTACCAGAGATAGAAGGGCTGTCAGAATTTACAGAGTATGTGATGGAGACCATGGATGACCCCTCACCATTCAGCTTGCTGGAACCGCCCAGTTCTGGAGGGTTTCTCAAGCTCTCAAAGCCATGCTGCTACATCTTTCCAGGTGGATGCGGAGATTCAACTCTATTTGCAGTTAATGGATTCAATATGCTAATTAATGGGGGTTCAGAGCGAAAATCTTGCTTCTGGAAGCTAATTAGACATGTAGACAGGGTAGATTCCATCTTGTTGACTCATCTTGGCGATGACAACCTACCTGGGATCAACAGTGTCCTTCAGCGGAAAATAGCAGAGCAGGAGATGGATTCATCACAGGGCATCATGGGTAGCAGCCAGTCAGCCAAACATCTTTCACCTGACCTAGGGGTTGTGTTCTCGAACGTTCCTGAGAACCTCAAAGATTTCAAACCCAACCTCAGGGTGAGAGGTGCAATTGAGGAGGCGTCATTCCTGCTTGAATATTTGAATAAACTGTCCATAAAGCCAGAGCCTCTTTTTCGGCCTGCTGGAAACTGCATCGAACCTATTGTGCTATTTCAGAAAATGGGTGTGGGGAAGTTGGAGCTGTATGTGCTAAATCCAGTTGAAAACAGCAAAGACCTGGAATACTTCCTGAAACAGTGGTCTGGTAGTGAACAAGCATTCCTCCCAGATAGAAAGGGGTCTGATATTCCAGTGTCTTATTTAACTTCAATATCATCTTTGATAGTATGGCACCCGGCTGCACCTTCTGAAAAAATAATTCGAGTTTTGTTTCCTGGAAACGCTACGCAGCAAAATATATTAGAGGGTTTGAAAATGGTCGACCATTTAAACTTCCTAAAACAGCCTGTGGTTACTCAGGCAGAGCTGTCTTCAATGGTACAGAAAGAGGAGAAAATTAAATCGAAAACAGAGAGCAAAGAAAGCGTACGGTCAACCTCAGGGCAGTCCGCTGCACTTGGATTAAGGAAGCACTCGAAGGAAGAGACCCTGGAAAAGGCAAAAACAGATGACATAGAATCTCTTTCTGGCAAAACCAGTAAGTCTGACATGAAGGAGAAATCAGCTGTAAAAAAAGACAAACATAAAATCGGAGCCTTGGAGAGTCAAACCGATGCGAATTTAGGACTTAACCCTGAAATAGAGGGGCAGGAGAAATCTGCCATCAAGACAAAACCAGCTAAAGAAAAGGTGCATACAAAGGAAGTTAAGGGGGAAGATAAGTGTAAATTGGATGAAAAGCTTGAAGAAATCAAGAAAGAATCTAAAAGAGACATAAAAAGGGATCTGAAAAAAGATTCTCTGCTGAGGGAGGCTAAGAGGGAAGAAAAGAAAGAGCTGAAGAGGTCAGAGAAGGATTTGAAAAAGGAAGTACGAAAGCCCATTAGAGATCTTAAAAAACCTGCACCTGCCTCAGGAGATGCTAAGAAGCCTGTATCAAAACCAAAAGTTCCAAAGAAAGAGGAATCGCCAAGGAGGGATGCTGCAAGCCCTGGAAAACTGAAAGAGAAGAAGGTCAAGGCAAGCAGTTCTAAAATCAGCAAAGCCAAGCCTCCTGATGTGTCTGCTGGTGTAATGTTAGAATCTTTGGATGTTGGAACTGCAGAAGTTCTTCAGTCTGAAATGTCAGTTATGTCTTCTCCAGAAGATCTCACAAAGGAATTTGAAGAGCTTAAGGCTAAAGGCATAGAGGGTTACGTTGCAGCTATCACTCAGTCTAATAAGGAATTTGAAGGATTAACGGTTCCTGCAACACACGAAGCAGCTGAGCTTTGTAAAGGATCCCCAGAGACACTGGAAGTGGCTGAAAGTGTAGCTGATGTTGTAACCAATGACGCTGAACAAGAAGGTCTAGAGACCATGGATGAGCTTACATCAGAGGGAAGAATCAAAATTAGTGTTAATGACGAATCTAAAGATGAGGAAAACAATTTAGTTGAGATATCTGAAGGCACCAGTCCCCAGAACATTGAGAACATGGAGGCAAGGACAGATGCGATGCACACTACAGAAAAGGGTGAAGATGAAAAACAACAAAAGAAACCTTTGGTATACACAAAGGAAGATGCTGAAATCGGGAAGGAATCTAGTGAGAGTGAAGAAGAAAAACCACTAGAAATCAAAAGCGATGTTGAAAAGCCAAATGCATGTGTTATTTTTGCCCCTCAGCCACCTACAGGTGAACAGGAAATTTCCGAAGGTATTGTAGTTTCCAGTGAAGAATACTGTCCTGAGACACTTAATCCATTAAGCAGCGCTCAGTCCTCACCTGATATTTACAGTGTCCCAACAGGAATTGTTGACATGCCTATAGTAGAAGTTGTCATGAGCCATGAGGCTACCTGGAACGAAAATATTTGTCCTTCCAGTGAGTTCTCTAGTCCACCAGGGGCTATGTTACCTAGTGGTCATGATGAAGAAAATTCCGATGTACATGCTGACAGTCCAAAATCTACCCTTTCAAAATTGTCTGATGTCACAGAAGGGAATGAGTATCAACCGTCTGCTGGTACTGTATCACCACCGTCATTATTTGAAGAAGACAAATCCTGTAATCAGGTTTCTACTGAACCAAATAAAGCCAAATCCCAAGATACTGGGTACGAGCTAAGTTTAGACGTATCGGAAAAACCGACTCATGATACAAAAAGTCCTTGCTCACCTTCTGGTTCACCGCTCCGGAAGACCCCTACCAGTGACAGCAGCTTAACGCAAGACCTGACACCCACTACTAGTCCAGCTCCATTTGAGACAGGAATAACTCTCTCTGGCAGCCAAAATGGCATGGTTGAACCCTCACATAGTCCAGATAATGTGATGAATGAACTACAATCATCTCTTGTTACAGTTGGAAGTTTACTTGAGGCCACTGAACAAATCAGCACTCTTCCCCTATGTGATATTAAATCTGATTTTAAGGAGTTAAGTGAAAATGTCATTTCTGAGTCTGTATCAAGAGAGGGGATGCCATCTCCACTTTGTAGCCCTCCACCTCTGGAGTCTGTATCTCCATCAGATGAGTCTCAGGATGCAGGCAAATTATCTCTTTCTGAAACGAGTCAGTTTTCAGCAAGAGAAACTCAAAATGGCAAGAAGATGTCATTGCCTCCGAGTCCTTCTGAAGATATTCACTCAGACTCATCTGCTCCTTTGCATGCTAAACAGGCTTTCTTAGACCCATCAGCTCTGGTTAAAGGAAGTTGCAGCCCTGGGCATACTCCAGAAGACCTATCAGAGGGATCAATAAAAGCTTTAAAAGATCTATCACACTTATCATTGGACTCTACTGCAGTTGGCACATTAGAAGAAGAAGAGGCTAAAAAATCAGTATCAGAAGGAACAATGTCGGACAAATTAGTCACTCCCGAAAATGAGGATGTAGCAGAAGATAAGTTCTCCAAGGATGCTACTGATTCTTCGCCAGAGAGAATTTTAGATGATTTTTTGCCGTCATTGCCTGCTGGGTTTGGATCTATACAGCCCCCAGAGGTACAATGTTCTGCTTCAGTGTCTGTTGTTCAGGATCTTACGACTCTCCAGAAAATTAGTATGCCGCTAAAACAAGAATTCACAAGATCCGATTCTCCAGATTTGTTGACCGAAAGTCCTACATCAAAGTCTACACTAGAATATATTGAAAAGTATGATACTTCCTTAAAAATGGAGTCTCCAGACCAACCAACCAGTGAAGCAAACATGGACTTTGCTAAGAATGGCCTCACAGAAGTAGATGTTGGCGTGCCATTTAGTCCTGGACCCTCTGTGGATGAAGAACTCTTTAAAAATTGTGAAGCTCAACAAAACATATCACCTTCTCCTACCAAAGAAACTTTCCCTTCTCCAGCATTTTCTCACTCTGGTTTCTCAGAAAATGCCAGTTTGATGTCTGGGGCTAATGAAGTCAGTGAAGACTGTACTTGGCAGGGTAAAACACAAGCTGCACATGGGCCACTATCTTCTACCTTATCCAGCTTTCAAGACAAATTTAGTGCTCCTTCCCTGACATCTTCAGCTGGACACTCACTTCTGTATGAATCTCTCTTCTCTCAACATAAAGAATTGCAGAACTATAATCTGGAAAGTCCTGGTATGAATGTGAGGAATGATGCTCTGCAGTCTGTATCTGATGTAGACTTGTCTTTGGACAACCTGCATTCAAAAGAAGAGCTTTCTCCATCGTTCACAAACCAAAGACCCCTGGAGCGTTTAGCTGCTGATTCTAGTCCAGACACTGAAAGTGATTCTGAATCTGCTCCAGCAGAAAATGGAAGAAAATATGCAGATCCTCCTCCGTTGACAATCCGTGACAGTCCTCCCCCGCCACCTCCACCAGATGTTTGCATGGTTGAACCAGAGACCTTTGCTGACCGTCAGAGTCCGGCAAAGAAAAGCTCTGCAGAGAAGACCGTGAAGAAAACACCGGGAAGTAAGATGAAAAGTTCTTCACCAGCAGAAAAGGGAAGGGTACAGTCTACTGCCAAACGGGTTGCGGACAAAATATCCGCATCTCCGAAAAAGAAAGATCTTTCTGGAACCAAGAAGAAAACTTCTGTTAATGACTTAGGGAAAGATGCAAAAAATGCAACAAATATCAGTGCCTCGAAGGATGCAAAGTCTGCTACGAAAGGTAAGCCTCTGTTTATCGTGTCTAATTTTGAATTTGTTTATGAAAGACATAAAGACGCAGCAAAGTCAGCTCTTGAATACAAATATTACGGGATGAACAATGGATGTCAATAGATTCTAAATGTCTGTCTGCCTCAGTTTATAAAATGAAAAGGTAGAAGAACCACAATGACATTAAAATAATAACATCTTTTTCGCGTATTTTTAAGGGTAATTTAGGCTTGTATGTTGCTGATGCTGTATTTATTCTTCTACTGAAGGTCTCAACAGCGACCAGTCAACAGCGGGACAGTGTTTAGGAGACACTTCTCCAGTATATCTGGATCTGGTATACATTCCCAGTCACGGCAACGCTAAAAACGTTGACGCCGAGTTCTTCAAGCACGTGAGATCTTTCTATTATGTTCTGAGTGGATCTGACCCGGCTGCACAGGAACCCAGTACAGCTGTTCTGGATGCGCTCTTGGAAGGAAAGTCTCAGTGGGACAACAACCTGCAGGTCTGATGTTTCATTCATATTTATAGAGCCTTTTTTAACTGAGTTTTTCGATATTTGATATGTACAGTCTAGTTAACCACTGTCCTTTATCCTTGATGGTCCAGAACCGCTAGGCTATGGAACTGCACTTAGGATGGGACGTTAGTTCACTGGCCACACACACAACCACACGCACACGATGGACAGTTTAGAGTGACCAATTAACCTGAAACACATGTCTTTGGACACGCTGGGAGATCATTGCATTACAGACTGAGCGGGATTCAAACCCAGGCTCAAACAGCCCGGGTGCTGTTGAGAAGGCAGCGCTACTTATTTATTTGTTTTTCTGATTGATATTTAAATTGAAAAAAAAACAATTTCCAAAAATACTAGTCTCCTTTCAGCGACTATAATGTAGGTATGAAAATGACGTTGCTGCATCTATGAAAATTGATTTTTTTTTTTGCGAAGCGATCGCGCCTTTTCCAAGGTGGACCCGCCCGTCATTAAAGCGCCCGGCGAGTCGACGTTTTACGTTGTGTCGCGACACTTTTGTTGTTTCTAACGTGGTTTATTGTTTTCACACAGGTTACTCTGATCCCGACTCACGACTCAGCTGTCATGAAGGAGTGGTACCAGCAAACCCACGAGAAGCAGCAGAGCCTCAACATGATCGTCCTGGCGAGCAGCAGCACCGTGGTCATGCAGAGCGAGTCCTTCCCTGCCTGCAAAATTGAATTCTGATCACTGGACACCAAATCCTCACTCAGCACCTGTTTTCCCTCTTTTAATACACTTGTGAATAGGCAAGCGAATAGTATAAAGGCGCTATTATTTAAAGCGGTAAGTGTAAAACCAAAATGCTAGTCTGGGAAACGGCCGCGCGGTGAACATAAGAGAAGTTGCTATTAAGACAGCCGCGGACGTCTTCCAAAGAGGTCTCAGAGTAGTTATCGTGAAAGCGTCAGCAAACAGGACGATGTAATTCCACGAAACAGGTCCAAGAAGGCTTAAAAAGAAGAGTGTGTGGGAAAGAAGGCGTGCTGACACACGCATGCTTGCGAAGTACGATTCCACTCGCCTGCCAGCGGAGTAACAGACGTCATTTTAAGTTTACACGTACGCTTTATTTTTTTATTCTCCTCAGTTGCAAATTGAGGGTGTGAATCGGGATGCATGGGTTCACTGTGCTGTTGTATCATTCCCTTACGTACCGGACACATGATGATAGTAATAATAATGTTAAATTAGATAACTGCCGTTTTAGATTTTTGTTGTACTTCGGCATCAGTCCGATATGCGATTACTAAACGTGGTTATTTAAGGGACAGAAATTTAAGTGTTAAGTTTGCTTACTAATTTGATTTATTTTTATCCCCCACTTGTAAATGAACACCTATTAACAGGTTGACTATTCAACTGTGTTTTACAATGTTTTGGCCAATTTTAGATCGAAAGTTAGAAAGAATTCAATTGAATCCGATGTACCTGCCCAGGGAGATGAAGTGATTCGGGGTGGGAACTGAGGACCCTGTCAGGTTAAACGCCAAATGGCAAAACGACTTTCGTTACTTTAGTGTCTTGGACACTTTAAAACATTGATCGGTAGGTTAGAAAGGAAATATCCAAATAATATATTTTTTCCACCAGTGGAAAAGTTAAACGTAATGTGAAAGACTGTTTGTTTGTTTGTTTGTTTGTTTGCTTGAACTGAAATGGGCCATAACCAGACAGAATGTAAAATATTGTTGGTCTTTTAAAAACATTTCTTGGATGCGCCATTTTGAGACACTTCTACGTTTGCCTTTATATGTAGTGGAAGGTTGAGTTGACTTGATCATCTTTCAGATACACAGTATATTCTATATGACATATAAAAAAAAAACAACATTATTGTACACATATGGCAAACGCTCTTAAGCTGCTGTGGATTAAAATGTCGCCGACAAATTGACCATTACTTGAAAAGTTGGGTTATGCATCCAGTAAACAATGTGAAATGAAAAGCTTTTGCCAAGCGCTGACGAAACGGGGGCCGCAAACGTGGGTGGGTGCGGAGCTGTACCTCCGCCACGGAGTGACGCCAGCTCGCTCAGACTCATTTGCAGCAAAGGAGTCGTGTCCGATACGCTCGGCGGCTCCGCTGTAGGTGTGAAGACACGCGATATCCCCCAGCGTGAAGTCTGACCAGATGTGTCTTTCTGTAGGAGCAGGCAGAGGGAGTGGAATTCTAACACTGACAGATGTTCGACACCAGTCACAGTGTAAGCAAAACGAAGAGACGCTGAATGGTCAGGTGGTGACATCTCACCAGGTTAGTGGCAGCGAAGTGAAATAACTAGCAAGATGCTTAGAAAACATAAATTTCGGGTGGTTACATATAGACCCTGTGTTACGGAATAAGTAAGACGCCTCGACAGTAACTAACCACACATTTAGCTCCCATCTTTCGACTCACTCAAGATCGGTGTCTTAAGCCTCCCTCTCCTGTCTGCTCCTGGTCAGCTGTTCCTTGTGTGTGTGGTCTGCACGTGACACTGTGGTTCTTCTCGGTCTCCACAGTTATGTACTGACGGTTTAGTCTGTATCACTTTAGTCAGATTAGTGTTGTGCTTCCTTCATACTGTGTGCACTATATACTCACAAACGGTTTTGTTGTTGAAAGAAAAGATGCTATTAATAAAAACCAAATAATTCCCAATGAAATCAGATGTGAAAATTGTCATTTTTTTCTGTAATTTTTAACAGCGGAACACAGGAGCAAACCGTGCCAAGAACATGTAAATACCAGTATCAACATATAACACAGTATAATGGTAAAGGTTGTAAAATATGGCTACGCAGCACAATGTATGATGTTCCAAAAGGAGACTAAAGCTCCCAGAGTTCATCTGAACTATCTTTTCTTACTTAGTAGAAGAAAGTTAGACTCTTGGGTCAATCACATACTGTATTTGTAGCAGATCTTCTTCACTGGACCTTACAGTACATTTTTCGAGAAAAGTAATCACCCTATATGTCCCATAACTTCATCAAAAGCAGAAATCAATGCAGGACTGAAGGACATCGTGGACATCCATTCCCAGGGCACAACTGGTCTACTCTCAAAGGGAGGTCTGGACCAAAGGAGATCGTAGTACAGCTGCAACCTCCAGATTTCTGGTAGCATCTCTTCAGGATCGAAGACTGTTGAAAACCACAACATTTTCAAATAACAAGGAAGTTTTGGAATAAATAAAGACAGAAAGAAAAATATCAGTGACATCAATTATCCTAAATAACAAAATGGGTGAATAAACTGAAGAAGCGCCATTTTAACCAGTGCCGTACTGGGGGCGGGCGGGGGGCGTCCGGGGGCTGCAGGGCTGTAAGGAACTGGTTGGTTGTGGGAAATTGAAAACAGTATGTAAGTGGAACTCGTGGACTAAAACATGTGAAAACAAAACAATCATCGAGGCTTTTTACCCAGCATGCTCTTGTGTGCACCAGTAACAGGGGGGCGGTGCCGGCTGGGCTGGCGTGCCTGTATTGAGTGCAGGCTGGACGGACTGAATGGGCTCTACAGACAAAATGGCGCCACATTTGTCCCCAGCCGGTCGGCCAACTTTCTGTCTCTCATGAAGGAAGGTGCTCCTCCCATCGTGTGACTGCAACACAGATTTGGGGTCATACGTCGTCTCATTCTGCTCCTCAGTCTTAATAACATTTGTTAAATGTAAGTATTTATTCGATGCAACTTTCCGAAATTGTGCTTAAAATATTCTGGACACTGAGACACCCCCCAAAGCTGAACTCACAAACCACAGAGGGTCCACAACCCCCTGTAAATTCCCACATTGGTTATACACCTTATTATTTACATAACACGTGATACATACAGCAGGGGATTATGGGAAAACGAAATCCGTAAACTGTTGTGGGCGACGGCTGACCCCCCTCATTGCTTAACACGTTTGACAGTTTTAGGAGGGCCAGTCGATGCACCGTGCGGGAACCCTGCCCTGTATTTTGGGGGGCAAACAAAGGATCCGTCCAGCGGCTCCCAATTTATAAACTCGGTGTTTAACCTGACAGGGCCCCCAGTTCCCACCCCGAAAATCCTTCATTTACCTGGGCAGCTACATCGGATTAAACTGAACCCTTTCTAACTTTCGATCTAAAATTGGCCAAAATATTGCAAAATATGGTCGAATAGTAAACCTGTTAATAGGTGTTCGTTTAAAATAGTCAGGGATAAAAATAAATCATATTAATAAGCAAACAACACTTTTACAACTTAACACAATTTCTGTCCTTTAAAATAACCATGTTTAGTAATCGCATATCGGACCGATGCTGAAGTACAACAAAAATCGAAAACAGGGCAGTTCTCTAATCTAACATTATTATTACTATTGTGTGTCCAGTATGAAAGTTTAGTATAAGAGGACATCATGTCTGATGTATTGAGGAATAATTAAAGAATTCCTGATAATTGACTTCATTGTGTTTTATGTTTATAGATTTTACGTGTATTGCTAACCTCATTTATGGTTTGACGGACCTGAGAATTGATAAGGTATTTGAGACGACCATGACAAACATTTAAGGTTCTTGTAAGTGTGCTGTGTTTTTATTGCCAGTTTTATATTCATTCATCTATACAGTACAGAAATTCAAAAAGCAACACATAGAAGTGGGAAACGGGCAATTTAGAGTCACCAATTCACCTAAAACATCTCTGTGATACCTGGGGGGGGTCCTAGATTTAAATGTTTTCTTTTGTAAATTTCTTTTGAAAACACAAAATTTCTCGTCCACAAGCTTTATTTCTTCAAATGACAGTGAACAAAATGGAATTTCAGAGAAGTCACGTTAAACAAACTTGTAAAGACAGGTCTTTTTACAAGAAACAAAAGTAAAATTGTCTTTCAAGTCATTACTCAATAAAAAGTGTATAAAGCACTTTTACATCTTTTTAACCTGCTGTGGTGAAACTGATGTGGTAACAGTGAAAACAAATGACAGACGGTACTTTCTGTTTGAGGGAAAATTCTTTGGCCGGTGCAAGACGGCCATTTCCTACACGCTTTTGGATCCGAGAACGTGCTGCGCGTTGCACGTGCGTCGCGCTGCCCCGGCACTCGACAAAAAGCGCTTTTCAATCCTCTGCTCCCCGCAGAGACCACGTAAGGGAGCAGCAGGCGCGTCAGCGGTGCCTCGCCCTCCATGCCGATTCTTTTGACTTCTCTGCAGCTCGGGCCTCCCGTTGCTGCTGGAGCTTCTCCCTCTGCTCCTCCTCGCGTTGGACCAGTGCCCGGCGCTCCTGCTCCCACTGCTGTAGCCTCTCTTGGTACTGCACCAAGTCCGCAGCCTCAGCTGCACCCAGCTCCTCCTGCACCACGGCAGACGCCAGGGCCTGGAGATCATGGGTGTCGACCCGCCCGAGGGCCTGCAGTTGGCTGCTCAGGTCCTGCATGGACATACGTTTTGACCCTCATGAGTAGGACTGTCATTACAACTGAAGAATTTGATACTGCATGTGAAGTCTGCAGGTTCAAATCCCACGAGTTTAAATCCCAGTAGTGAAACTGCTTCTTATTGTAGCCTTCGCCAAAGCAGGACATTTCCGCAATAAATTTGAACCAGTGGCCACACAAGGGATTGAATATGAAACTGAATTATCGTCATATGAAGTGTTACTATTATTGTCAGCATTTGAATTTACCCTAACGGTGATAAGTTGGTCGCCCTTGGCAACCGATGCTTCTTCTCAATGAATCCAAGACAAATTTACTTTTTAACATTCTATTATTCAGAAGTGTTCTCTGGTACGTTGTCAAAACTGGGCAAAATTGGACACCCTTTGAGCCCCCCCGCACAGGGGGATCCCAGATGGGAATTTAGTACAGCAGACAGGGTCTTCAGGGAGGACAATGTGTGGATAGTAGAAAGAGGCGCTCAGTCATAATGGATTCCTCCACTTCCCACCAGCATAAATGCAAAATATCGACTGTGGCATCTTTAGCGTTTCAGGGCTGGGAACCCTCCCCCACCGACCGAGGTCAGGGGTCCAAGCTGTTTTATTAATATTAAGATGTTAAAAATTTTACGTCAGTTTTCGGAGCAAACAACTCATTTATAGAAAGTCTAATACATATTTAGATGCATCTAAATTAAATATTTATTGCTGCTGAAGTCAGTTATCTCACTTTGAATGCCATATACCTTAAACCTGCTTGTGTATTCGGGGATCTTGGTTCTTTCCAGCTCGTCCTCTTCATCTACGACCTCCTCCGTCTTGGACTCTCCCTCGGATTCCGCGGGGAGAGAAACAGAGAGCTCTTGCAACAGTCTGTTCAGGTAATCCAGCTGAAATTGAAACCCCAGACAAGGAATTAATCCTCGGAGGAAAGATGGCAGAAAACGTGAGGTGAGGGTAGAGCAGCTCTCAGGGGCGTCACATGAAAATGCATTAAAACTTTGATTCCACACATACCGCTTCCTGGGATATTTTAACGTGTTGTTCAGGAGCACACGCCGTCTCCATGACTACCAGGGCCCTGTTGAGGTAGCCTGGGGTCCACATCAGAGGTGCGCCACGGAAGACGGCTTGAATGCCCTTTAACATTTCCACTTTACCTGAGGAGACAGGTCAAATGTGACACATGTCACTATACTGTCAGTGACAAGATGATTTCTTCACTGAGCCTCACAAATGTGTGCAAACCTGTCAGTTAGGATTTTAGAAGCATTTTCTGTTGCAGCTTTTCTAAAAGATTGTTTTTGCCGGGAAAAGCCCCGGCAGAAGAAAGCAAAGCTCCTCGTAAGGATCCCGTATAAATAACCACTGGTTACTGTCCTGAAACACAGTTACAGCACAAAGGGCTGAAGAGGTTCCTCCGATAAATGGCAACAGACATTCAAGCTGCTCCATTTTAAAACCTGTTATACACGATGGATTTTACTGTGAGACGTTTAGAAAAATCAAAAAAAGATGAAAGTGAGAGGTATAACAGGAGTAGAAACACACCAAGGAGTGAGCAGCCAAGGAGCTGGGTGCTGACGCCCAGTGAGTTGCCCTGTTTCATGCCGGCAGTTAGCAGTGATGCCCCCAGGTCGCGCTCCTCCTGCCACTGGAGAAAGGCAAACAAATCACTGTCGAACCACTATTCCTTATCTTTGCTCTGAGATGAAATGTGGAATTAAACTTGTTTTAACAGTATATAAGCAAAGAACGGACGGCTGAGAGCATGCCGGGAGTATGGCGAGAAGTTAAGAAAATGAAGTCCACACACTTGGATAGTGTTCCTCTAACACAAGGTCTTCAATCCAAACTCCTTCAGTAAGTATCTTGCTGTTTTTGGGGAAAGTATAAATTTTTCAAGCCATTTTGAATGATTTAAAGAGCTTCTGCCAGCAGAGACTTACTGTAAGCTCAGGCTTGGTAGCCAAGTAGCTGGTTAGTGCATGCAGAGAGAGGATCCGGGTAGAAGGCAGGTCAAAGGCTTCTTGCAGCATGATCTCCTCCACGACAGAGAAGGCGCCTGCACAAGCACACGTACATCATCTTACCAGAGGGTCACGCCATCAAGCTACAAACACAAATGCTATTCGCCGTGAAGACACCACAGTACGTGAAAGCAAATTTTCATTTTGATGCAATTTTGAAAAATGCCAAAAAACTCACCCCGTTTTAAAATATTTCAAATTACAGAAGGTTTTTCCAAATACGTAAACAGGGCACTAAGTTTGCTTTGGTTTTTAAATGTCAACCAGCCAAGGGACTTGTGTCTACTCTGACGGTCTCACCTTTGTAGTCTTTGTCCTTTAGAAAGGAGTCTAAGAGAAGATTAAAGGTAAAATCATCTGGAAAAATCCCAAACTGTACCTGCAGGATGGTAGAGGGAAGAAAAGACTGTTCTTCACCCTAAGAGTAACATTTCCGATCACGCAAACGTACGCAGAAATTGGCATCGCGGAAGAAAACTTTAGTATCGCTTCTGTTTTGTCAGTGTGAAACTTCATTCCCTGGACTTTGTAGTACAAAGTGCCATCTACAAACAACAAAAGCACAAAAAGAGGCTTTCATTTCAATTTGACTAACAACTGAAAACAAATGATATGTACATATACAGACTGACCTATTTTATGTGCATTATTTATCCCACTGTTTGCCAAACCCTGAAAACGTGTTAAAAACACTGCTTTAGTTTGACTTGCAGCCCTTTGTAAAACGCTGCTGAATTCGCCATGTCCTCAGCTGCCAGCAGGATAGAAGCGAACCAGGACAAACTACATTTCCTATAAAGTAACCAGGGTAACTCATACCTTGTTCTTCAGGGTGTACATGGCCCTGTCACGGCGGTTGTATTTGAGACAATGTCTGAACCAGCTGTGAATGGTCCAGTCTCTGAGGTACCAGCAGTTTGGACTGTGACGGAACCTGACCAGATAAAAGAAACTGATAAAAGTATCTGCTTCTACCTGAGTAAAAAGTACAGATTTTAACCCTCAAACCTTTTCCTTCCCATTAAACCATGTTTCCTCCAGCAAAATGCTTCATCTTCTCTTAGTCTGGCACAAATGAAGGTTCCGTAGAGGACGCCCGCTGGGCGCTTGATCGTAACCAATGACAAATTTTGCTATTATGCTGACTGACATTTACATGCAATGGAAACTTTAACTGAACGTGTGAAAGGCCAACCACTGCGTGCAGAGATGTGCGAGGACCTACAGTACCTGGTAAGCATGACGACAGAGAGAGAGAGGGCACTCTTTTAAGAACTTGTACATTTACTACTAGTAAAAACCAATCCATAGATTTTGCAATTTGGAAAACACTGTGTGAAATGCCTTTAACAAACACACAATTGATTTGTTTGCCTTTTTACTGTCATCGCTTCAGCTCTGAACCATGACCACCGTGTTTGAGACGGTGCAGCCGGCCCCCTTTCTGATTTCTTTCAGGAGTTACCACCCTGTCCTACACCGTTTTGTGTGACACAGTAACGTGTACGATGTGATGCAACAGTTTTTCATTTATTAATGAAAACAACAGTGCTGTTAAAAATGATGTAACAAACACACGGTTACTTTAGGACAATAACAGGCTGAACACAGCAGCTGTTGACAAGCATCTTAACCTCCACGATATTATTTATGATAATTATGTTGAACATAAATGTGTGAAATATCAGTTTTGACATGAAACAGAAGTCGCACAAATTCGTTCAGATGTCCTGTTCTCCAGAAGAAAGAACTCAGTGAAAACTTACTTGTACAGATAGTACTCCGCTTGTTCAATTTCTTCTCTTGAGGTTATGTTGTCAACAAACTGCAGATATTGGGAGGGAAAACAGAAACCGTCATGCAGGTAACTGACCTTTGTGACCAAAAATATTGGATAATTTATTACTTGCCCACAGCCATGCGACATCTTCCAGATCTCCCTCGACAAATAACTTCAGTAGTACTACGCTTAAATAAAAGCGACGACAACTGCTGCACTGTCCCCTTTCAGCTTCTACAGACACCAGCAGAGCAACCTGAACATTGTGTTTTTTTGGATAGCAGGGTCCTTCCCTTGGTCTTAGATAAGGCGCTAAAATACATTCTAAAGCAGCAAAAACTTGGACACCATTAGGAAAATGAATATTCATAAATGATTATGTTTTCAATCATTTAAAGTGTGTTTGAGGATTTTATTTCCTGTTTAAAATGACTCTTTCCACCTTTCCAGGAACTTGACCAGCCAGTGTTTCAAGGCCACAGGTGGCAAAGCCATAAAGGAGAAAACACTTAAGGTTTCCAGCTTGAAAAAGAGGCACCTGAATGAATGAATGAACATTAATTCTAGATGGAAACTCTGCTTAGGTGTAACAGCATACAGTATATAATATACAACCACACATACAATGTACGTGTATACGTATGTACATGCATGCATACATACAAGGATTGATGAAAGTAGATAAGTAGTAAATAAATAAGCAAGAATATTTATATATATATATAAGAGAAGGGTTGTTGAAGTGAAGTGAAGCACAGTGTTGCAACCCACACAAGTGGCAGCACAACATTTACCATTTGGTTTTCCACACTGTGTACTGTGACCATGAATTTTACCACTGGACCTGAGGAGGCTTCTTGGTGCTTCAGTCCTCCAGACCAGCAGCAGCAGCAGCAGAATGGTACTTGCCATGCTTTTGCACAGCGTGTGGTGGAACGCACCTACAGCCTGGGCACTGTGCCGACTGCATCCTGACTACTGTTTGTGTGATGCTACCCACGCTGCAGCTGCACTTCTGAGTCTGGGAATTCAGTGGTGAACTGATCATTTGGATTCTCAGTAATGCTTTTCTGTCTGCCTTTTATTTGTAGGTTCGCATTTGATTCCAGTGAGGACCTCTGGCAGTTTGCTAGCACCCTCTTGCAGCACCAGGCTGAGGGTACCGTCAGGACCTGCAGCTCTCCACGTGTTAATCCTTGCCAGACTTATCCTCACATCAGCTAGGGAGACAGACAGTACCTGGTTACCCGGTGTGGTGTTGAGAGTCTCAAACTGAGTGCAGAAGTCATTCAGCAGGAACAAGTTCCCGTTGTTGACACTTCTTCCCCATGCAGTCGGTGATAGTCTGTATACCTTACCACACCCTCCTCAGGATGTTGTCAACAAAGTGCTCCTGGATCCTCTGGGCACAGGCCGACTTGGTTTTCCTGAAGCTACTGGTTAATCTGGCCCTGGCTGTTTTCAGCACCACTCTATCGCCAAATTTAAATGCAGCATTGCACCAACCACAACCTGACTGACAGAACATCTGTAATAATCACTTGTATAGTGTAAAGGACCTAAGCTTCCTCAGGGGAAGTAAAGGGTACTCTGTCCTTTCGTGTACAGGGCTTCAGTGTTGCATCTTCACCTCAGCCTGTTATCAAGATGCACCCCCAGGTACTTGTATATCCCAACTACCTCCACTTCATCAGTTCTTGCTAGACATACCAAACCCTCGAACCTCCTGAAGTCCACCACTATCTCCTTAGTCATCCCAGTGTTGAGTTGCGGCTCATTCAGTTTCCACCACTCAAGTGCTTAAGCAGTTTCTTGTACTCATCCTTCTACCCATCCGTCATGCACCCAACAATTGCTGTGTCATCAGAGAACTTCTGCAGATGGTATGAATCGGGGTTGTACCTAGAAGCATACAGGGCAAACAAAGAGAGCCAGCCCTGTCGCTTCTAGAGCATCAGTACCGCACAAAGTGATGTCTGATACACAGCCAGACCTGGAATACAGCAAATCGATCCACCTAAATGGACTGAAGCTTTTTTCCCAGCAGCCCAGGGTATTTGGTTTTGAACACACTGAAGAAATCAAACATGATCCTTCCTCACAGTGCTGCCATCTTTGTCCAAGTGGGAACAGACTATGTCCAAGAGGTATAAGACAGCATCTGTACTTCACACAACTGATTCACACACTCCTTAAGCACCCTGAGACTAATATCATCTGACCCCGAATCTTCCCTTGCCAGACTACCCAGCTCCTTCCTCACTTCACCTCACTTCCCTGAGTACCTAAGTAAAACATATAGCAGTACAAATGAATTAAATTCTAAGCTTACTTATTATTTTACGTACATTACATAATATTTCATAGCAACAAATAAAATGTTTACAGGTACACGAGGCATGGCTTTACAAAACCAGATGTACAAATCACTTAATTTCCGTGTGTTTGGAAATAATCAAATCCTCTGGTTTTAGTGTAGAAATAGAAGACAGGAACAAATGGTTTTTACAAGCCGATACAATGCTTTAGTGTATTAATGGGGGGAACAGAGTAAGAAACTTCATATATTATTTAAAGGCCTTCACAAATTTCAAAAAAGATACACAATGATGAAAAAATACAGTAATATATGCTACAGAAAAGTTTGAAAATGGACCTGCTAATCAGAAAAACTGCAAAAACCAAACTCTCAATTCTGTAACTACAGGGGAAGAACCTATGCTGAACGTATGTGATAACCTGACAAAACAAGGAAAAGGTCCTTCATATTTCATCGTGAATCCCTAAGCAAAGCTGACAGAAATGTCGTGTTTTGCTTTGGGGACATCTGTCATGTTTGACCCCAAGTAACAGAGGGAAGACACAGAACACCATGCGCGGTTCTGCTAAGCACAGGCCGACACTCTCAATCACAACTACTAGCATTTTACTAAATATCTGCAAATTCAAAGGTGACTAGATGGCATTTGTTAAAAACTATTTTCTTAATGGAAAACTACAGAGGAATCTCTAGAGCAAGGAGATGGACTGGCAGCAGACTGACTATACAGAAAGACCTTTCAGTGTGTCACTGGTTAACTGCACTGTAGTGTTGCATGAGGGGTTGATCTGGGCTGTCTGGAATGATGAAGCTCAAGGAGCACAGCCTGACAAATTCCTTTGGGTGGGTGAGATGGCTGGGACTTTCTAACTCTCGTTGCTCACGGCAGTGTGAATGAAGCAACTCACAAGATGTGGAACGAAAGAGCCATGTACCTACAGTAAACTCCAGAATTATTGGCACACTTCAAGAAAATGGGCAAAAATAGATGTATAAACTAAACACTACCTACAGTAAGTCGTCATGGGTTCAAACACATAGAGAACCCATATACTTTTATTTTAATACAATAATTTTTCAAACAAAAAACATTATATTGAGCACATTTTCTTTTCTGCAAAACATAGGTTTCAAAATTATTGGCATCCCAAGAAGAACATTTGATATAAAAATAAACAGAGTAGTACCTGCTATGAAATTCTGTGCTTTTTAGTTAGTCTCAACCTCCTGGATGTGTAATGCTGCCTTTCACCAGTCCTTGCTTCTCTAGGGTAATTCACTAACCAAGGTCACTGTTTAAGCTTAAAAAAAACTGTCAAAATAGTGATATATGGCTTCCCCATATGTTCAAGAGGAAAATATCATCCATTGTTTGCATTGCTCTGTTTATATATTTATTTTTGCTCGCAATTGTGAAGGAAACCAATAATTCTGGAGTTGACTTTGTATTCACCTCTCACAAGCTGGAGGGAATATCACGCTTGAGAGGGAGACAGGAACTGGGTAAGCCCAGAAACACTTCCACTGAAACAGAGAGCAGATGAAACACTTATAACACACACACAAAATCCTGGTCCTTCCGCACTACGCTACCTGCTACCAACAGAACATTAAATCTGGTACTTTGGTCTTGTATATTGCTGTGCGCAACAGATCCATCGAAATGTTTCTGTCTGCTTCATCATTCCCAAACAGACAACACAAGGCTGAGTCTTTCAGGCCATCCTAAAATAACATTTTCTGAGAATTGTTACATATCAAAACTGTATCGCATCAAAATGTACCCCACATCAGAAACCGTTGCAAGTCAAAGAACAGCCAGTCTTACCCGAGATATTGTCAGAGAACTCACAGGCAGCTTCCTCTCGTAGGTCCGGTCCATTAATGCAGCTAGTTCAGCTGCAGGAGTCAGACAGAGCAGGCATTAAAAATAAGCCTTTGTTACCATTATTCATAAAACAGAACCAGCCATAGTAAATTTGTTCGAAAGCAACTTACAAAACAATTCATACCAATCTGTGTAAATTTATTTATATGACGGCCCTAATAGTTAGAAGGGGAACCAGGGGAACAGCCTGGGTACTGGTGCATATCGCAAAAAATAATAATAATAATTTTATAATTTAAAAAATTATTTTCCCCATTTATACAGCCGTGTAATTTTCACTTGAGTGATTTACAGAAAGTACCTTGTTCAAAGGTACTACCCTCACAGCAGAAAGTGGGATTCAGAACTGGGTCCTTGAAAGGTGACGGGCTAACCACTAGTCCACCTGTTGTTCTGCAAATGAGTTAACTTACTTTGGATGCTGGATAAAAGAAAAGTCACATCTTCAAAGGACATCGTGTAAAGAGTTGCACATTTCAGACAGTGGGTTGTATAAGGGCTGAAAACTGGTGATTTGATTAATACCAGGCAGGTTACATGTCACACCAATTTTTTGAGTTTCCTCACTGAGAAAACTGCTCAGGGTGGAATTGTAAGATTAAGGTGCCCAGAAAGGCTTCCTACAACACAGGGACGGACAATACTAGCCATACATTAGTATATATCAGTGCTCTCTTTATAAATCAACTGGTCATGAGTTTCAACAAATAGTGGTTTTCAGTGTTTTAACACGCCGGTGGTGAGCAGAAACCATCCGAAAGCAGATCGACAGAAGGTACCTTAGTTTCATCAAAAGATTAGTAACTGCTAAAAAAAAACTGAAAATATATTATACAAAATAAATAGCTTTGAAATATATCTCTAAAACATTTTCATTTGATTTAAATGAGCAAAAGTTGTATGTATGACAGGCACACCTTTAACTGACAGGTCAGTTTAAGTATAGCAGTCAAAGGCTAAAACACCCAGTGAGACAGCAATGCTGGTGGTACCAGTGAAAAGTGATGTGCTATAAAGGTCCGGAAAAAGAATAAATTTGGGAGTTGCATGCTGGCTCCAGGTCAGTCCGCATTCTGAGCACTGTCATTTCACTCCGCTGTCAGAGCCACATCCCTCAGCATGTTCCCATGACAACTGCCTCTGGGTCACACCAGTCCCCAACGTTCCTTGATCAGTTATACGCTTCGGTGAACCTCCATTTTCTGCCGAGTACTTGTGACTATTGGAGGCTCCAGAAGTTATGCAGAACAACACCCTGGATCTCAAACTATTTTGGCAGCCACAGAACTAAAGTTCAGATTTCCAAAATAGCCCCAGAAAAAATTCTGAAAGGTATTAAAAAAAAATATATGGTATATAGATTTTGATCTTAGTTTAAACCATTAAAACTGGGAAAGATGTGCCTCGAAATCAAAAAAATTGCTTTAAACTCCACCTCCATGTTTAAAAAAAAGGATAATTTCTTGCTTTAGAGAAAACAACAACCTTATGTGAAACATTTTTTATAAGGTTGTGAAAGTTACAACTTTCAATGTTTTCCCCAGGTTCACATGAGCTTCCTTGTGGTGCTCTCATTTCCTCCCACAGTTCAAAGACATTCATTTCAATTGCTCTTAGTGAATGAATACACGTGTGTGTGTGTGTGTGTGTGTGTGTGAGAGAGAGAGAGAGATTGTCTTGTGATGGACTAGTATCCCATCCAGCAGGTATCCTGCCTCGTGCACTAAGATTCTAGGATAAGCTGCAAACCACCATCACCCTGTACTCAACATATGTACTGATAATGAATAATAATTTGTATGTTATTTATGTGAAAATGTTTCGTAAACAGAATTCTTATGGCTTCTCACCATACAAATGTTTCTGTAGGAGTTTTTGGAAGGCCACAAAAACCTGTATAAACCCTGCCCTGCTAGGAAAAAATGGTTCTTTGGCCTTGGTGAAGTCATAAGCTTCAAAGTTTCCTCAATTATGATAACAATCCAAAGAATTTCAGTCAGGTTTTTGCACTGGTCACAGCACAAAAAAGCTCCAACTCGCGTTAATGATATCCTTATATCGACTGATGCTGGTTATAACTCAGTCATAACGTTGCTGGACTCGAGTGCTGCGCTTGATACTGTTGACCACAATATCTTACTCAGTAGACTTGAATCTCTAGTTGGTCTAATTGACACTGTTCTTAAGTGGTTCCATTCCTACCTAACTAATCGTGAACAGTTTGTACAGAACTCTGATAACCCCTTTATTTATATCTAAAGTCCATCATGGTGTTCCTCAGGGTTTTGTTCTGGGTCCGTTACTTTATTCGCCGTCACTGGGTGATATCATCTGTAAGCACAACATGAGCTTTCATTCCTGTGCTGATGATACTCAGTTATATGTTTCTGTTAAGCTCAACTATCCATTGCATATTGTATGTTTAGCAAACTTTTACTGATACACAGCAATGGATAAATGATAATTTTCTGTGCCTTAATGCTATTAAAACTAAAGTACTAGTAGTGTTGCAGGCTGTAACCAAATCACCTGTCTTTGGCACTCACAGACAAACTTTTAAGTCTACTGAGTCTGTAAAGAATGTGGATGTCCTATTAGACAGTGATACGTCCTTTGACTCTCATGTCACTGTATTGACCCTGTTTCCTTCAGTTAAGAAATATAGCTAAACTACGGCAATTCCTAAGTGGGCAGGATGTTGAGAAGGTGGTTGACGTCTTTGTTTCAAGCTGAATCAATTGCTGTAATGCTCTGCTATCGGGCTGTCCGGACCAGACCAGACTACAGTTAATACAGAATGCTGCCGCTAGAATTGTCACTCGAACCAGGAAATACGACCATATAACACTGGTTCTTAGGTCCTTGCATTGGCTACCTGTTAAGTTTAGAGTAGATTATAAACTCCTACTCTTAACTTATAAGGCCATACATGGCATCAGTCCTGTGTACCATAGGAAGATCATTATGTTCCACAGTATTGCCTACAATCATTAAATGCTAGTTATCTTAAAGTACCTGGGATCAAATAAGATTACCGAAGGAGGACACGTCTTTAGCTATAGAGCACCTCAGCTTTGGAATAGTCTGCCCGATGATGTCAGAAATGCCCCTTCTGTGTTAGCCTTTAAATCACTGCTTAAAACTTTTCCTTGGCATTTTCGATACAAGTACTGTTGAATTCTGCATGTTACGTTTCTGCATCTCGTCCACACTGTTTCATTATGTTGTCTTTATGTCATTAGATACTAACCCCCAACTGTTCTGTTTGAGTTTCTTCGAACCACTAGTGCAGATTGTCACCAACGAGGCCAGACAAGACCAGTGGTGAGACTAAGAATACATGTTGCTGGGAGCTGAGGACCCCCTGCCTTGATGATGCGACCAGCTCACCTGCACCTCAACATCATTTGATTCAGCTTCACTGTCCTACGCAGTGTTATCCTTAGTAGTATAACTTTTATTAGCTGTTACTACTGGCACTATTTTCTACGTGTAGAAGCCCAGGAGGGGGTCAGCAGCCACTGGCACACAGACCCCCAGAGGTTTATTTTTCTTGCTCATCTCCTGATTGGGAGTTTTTTTTTTCCTCCTCTCCTCAGTTGCTGGCAGGCTTACTGTTTTTTCTACTTATACCCTGTATAGTTGTTCTTATTAACATTTAACCTTTATCTATAGCTTGACTATATACTCATTTTCTGTTCCATTATCCTAATCTACTGTTCAGTGCCTGAGTCACTGTGTGAGAAGAAGCGCTCTACAAAAATAAACTGAATTGAATAATGAAAGACAACAGCATCTGACCACTGATCTTTTGAAAAGATGCATCTAGTTTTATAATACGGGCAACAGTGCCACCTGCTGCTGGACTGGTCAGAAATGGTTCTCCTTCTCTGCCCATGACCATCCCACATGAACTGCATGTTCTTGTGGTCTTTTCCAGAAACATATTCATTTTATAAACTGTATACTCTCACTTTTTTTTTTTTTACAATCTGTGATATTTTGATGGTATTGTAACTTACCTAGGTTTTGTGAATCCAGTTCTCTCTCCTCCCATATTTTGGGGTCTGTGTAAGACGCAGACAGAAGACACCTAGTAGCTGCAAACACACGGAGGAATCAGTGGAATGATGCTCATGTGAAGGTCACCCCTGCACACACAACCTGCACAAATGGCAATAATATACCAGTGCTGATAACGTGAACTCTTTCTCAGGGTACTCATGCTGACACCATGAACACTATGCTGCTCAAATGGGTACATACTGTAAATCACTTTTAAGTAATGAATGACTAGCAAAAATGAGCCATTTTAGAGGAAATTGCAAGGACTATGCTAATTTAAAACGCATATTTTGTCGTCAAATTTAATCCACTGTACAACATTAATTCATAAAGCGAAATGGTATGGTATATACAGCTTAGGCTATATCAAGGCTCCTATACGTGTCAGACACGTACCCACCACGCTGAACTGAGTCTGAACATCTTACTAAACGTACTTTTACTACGTAAAAAGAAACCCAAGCAATATATGCAGTGTATACCATTGTACATTCAAAATAAAGCTTCCGTTACCTGTAAAACGGTGTGCTGCAAACTTTGCAAACCCTTTAGTCATCCAAACACACCTCTGAAGGACAGTGGCAGCCATGTTGGATCGTGCCCTCCGCGGCCCAGTCAAACGGCTTAGTGAACGAGGATCGTGTCTCCCTCTAGCGGCCGGAGGTGTGAATTACAGCAGAATGAAATAAACGGCCCGAGAGCGACGCTGAGCACAAGTTTACTTAAATATAAAGACCCCAGAAATGATCACTTCCAAAGCAGTCACTCTGAACGCAATTGCAAGGAAAGTTACAAGATCGTTAAACAAACTTGATATTTACCAAGTGACTTTACATTAATCATCAATTATGGCTCTAGATCATAAATTATGGATCTAATTCTCTCCTTGGATGAGGAGAGCTCAACTTGGGTGGGGAAATGTGGTGGTGTCGGTGGTGGTGGTGAATGTAGCACCATGGTGGTGAATGTGGCCATAGAAGCGGTGCTGTCTTATTTATCAGGGGCGATATGGCCTAGTTGGCTTGGAGGGGGGTGGGTCTGGGACGTCAGGCCTCACTGCTGAGCCTCCCGGAGGTTTTGTGGGCTTGAATCAGCGAAACACCAATGAACGAAGGTGCCTACCTGACGACCCCAGTGAAGNTGCTGAGCCTCCCGGAGGTTTTGTGGGCTTGAATCAGCGAAACACCAATGAACGAAGGTGCCTACCTGACGACCCCAGTGAAGAGCTTACAAGGTGGCGTGTTAGGGTTTGCTTACTGTGGGGTAGGTTGTTAGACTAGTGTAGAAGGGCCCTATGTGTAATCCCAGTGAGTAAGTGCAGGATATTTGTCATCTTATCCTGTATATTCATAATTAATAATCATCACTATATCATCATCATCGTCATCATCATCATATAATAATCATCATTATGGCTCTAGATCATAAATTATGGGTCTAGGCAGGGGTGGTCTTAACTGCAGAACCCGATTTGGATAATTTCCATTTGGGCCTCTTGGATTAAAGGTCATTTCTGAATAGTTATCAGGAATTCAAGCTATTATGCCATATTCAAAACAATAACTATAATATCATTATTATCGTAAATGCCAACATAAAATGTATTTAATCAAAAAACACTTTGTGCACTAAAAGCTGTTTCAAAAGTGTGTTGAAAAAGTCATCATAATCTACATTTCACTTGTTGACAGATGGTCGAACACCGAACTTCTTTTTTTTCATTACATAATTAAACCTTTTCCGCTTTGCCCCCCACCAGCCTGTTATGTAGGACATTCCTTGTATTTCAAAGCTGATGGTGGCAGGCCCTCGTGTGGGGCCCCCTGCGGGTGGAGGGCCCTGTAGGGTGGGTTACAATTGACCTAAGGCCAACCCTGGTTCTACTTGATGATATTAAAAGAAATGAGGCACATTTATGTTTTAATAATGAACCAGACAAGATAGAACCCCCAACGGTGATGTTTTTCTTCTAATATTTCATTCACTAACACTAGCATTAACTATAACACAAGTTGCTCCACAACTTCTTCTACGTACAACAAATTTTCAGGTATGTCATTATTTTTTTGTTTTACTCATTCAACTGATTTTTTTCTCCAAAGTGTCATACAGTGAAAAGTGTGACAGCTACTTAGTTATTTACTCAATTACACAGCTGGAATTTTTTCTCATGAAGCAATTCTAGATAGGCATCTGCATCAAGGTTTCTACAACAGGAGGTTAAACGTCTTCTCTTTCTGGTCCCATGTCTACCTCATTAATCACTATGTCACTTGTGCTTCCTTGCAGACTCACTGTTTGTCAGAACAAAATACACAGTATTATCTTCTCTAAAACTGTGTCCATGTGGATGTTGAGAGTGCACTTCTGCAGAAAGCCAGCAATGGTGGCAGAAAGGATGTTCCTTTCATGATTACCAACAAAATGACTTCTTGTCCATATATTCAGCAAATGGTGTGTATGGCAAGCAGCTAGACCCTTCTGAATATGTGGGGTAAACATCACACTGATAGATGCTATGTTATTATTAAGTTATATAGCCTATACATTATATGTTGAATGGGAGAATGTCTGCACTTCTGCACATCCAGCAGCCTACTTATCCCACTCACACGGGGTTAAACATCTAAATCCTTCCAGTTCTCAGTCTTTACTTTCTTGTGGTGGAGGAAACTCCCTCTGTCACTCAGTAGTGCTGAATCCCTCTCAGCATTCAAGAAGGGTTTTAAAGCCCATCTCTTTTGGAAACACAAAGACAACAAGGCTTATGCTTTAGTACAGATTTTAATACAAGCAAAATGCATGGGTGAGTAAGAGAACCATTCAAAGAAGTTCTCACACTGAAGACATGTTTAAATAGCTATGCCGCATATAGGGATTCAAGCAACCTATCTTACATTGCTAAGAAAATGCAGGTATCAATCTACAGTTAATCATACACTTGTATCTAGGATGTCTTATGGAATGCACTTTTGTCTACCTTCAAATTGTGCACTGAATTATCAAAGTACATAAATGTCATGTAAATGTGCAATAATTTACAATTTAAGATTTCAAGACACAGCACTGACGTTGTTAATCACATATCCATATTATTATTAACCCTTTTTGTACATAAAAACTTACAGTATTATACAGTACTGTGCAAAAGTCTTAAGCACCTGTGGGGAAAAATGCTATAAAGCGAGGATGGTTCCAAAAATAATTCCACGAATACTTATTAATCAGTAAACCTTCTAAAAAGTGCAGTAGACAAACAAAACCTCAATCAAATCAATATTTGGTGGGACCACCCTTTGCCTTTAAAACGCCATCAATTCTCTTATTCAAACTTGCATGCAGTTTAAGGTAGACGTTGGTAGGTTCTTCCAAACATTTTGAGGAACTGGCCACAGTTCTTCTGCACACTTTGACTGTCTCTGCATGTACTCCCAGACTGACTCGATCATGTTGAGATCAGGGCTCTGTGGGGACCATAGCATCTGTTGCAGGATTCCTTCTTTTTTGCTCAAGATAGTTGTGTATGACTGAGATTGGGTGTTTGAGGTCATTCTCAGGCTGCAGAATGAATTTGGGACCAACCAGAAACCTCCCTGATGGTAGATAAGAATCTACCTGTACTTCTCAACAGACACTGAAGTTGCATGCCTAACACCTTTGCACAGTACTGTATAACTAACCTCACAATGCTTTTCACATTTATACAGCTGCTTAGTCAAGGGTGATATAGCAGGAAGGAGGTTCAAATCAGGAATCTTCAAGTCGACAGCCCAACCACACACTCCCTACATGCTGCTTCATTAAACTAACATGCGCTACAAGGTGTTGCATTGAAACAGAGCAGAACACAAATGGAATATATTCCAGAGCGTTTCCTCATAACTGCCCACTTGCGTACTTTTATGGCCTGCGTTCTGTTTTTTGAGCCCCTCCACTTTCCTCGTGTCTAGAAACACCGCAACAGGCGGGCTGCTGTGGGTGGACCTCCCACCGGAAGCAGCGCCGTGTTTTTAACCGTCTTGGCTCCGGCGTCACTTCCGCTTCTTTCTCTATCTTCCATCTTCCTCGCCGCGTGTGTGTGTCCCCAGCGTACAGGTCAGTGTGGAACCGTCTACCTCTGTCTTCCCACCCTCACGCACATCCAGTTCGCACGGGAGAAGGTAAATGAAAACACAGTTAACAACATTATCGTGAAAATTGGAAATAAAATCGAGCGGTGCGCGCGGAAAGACAGCGCTTCAGTTGGCGGGGCTCGGCCCATCCCGGAGGCCCGGACCTGTTAGCTGCTTAGCCAGTTAGCATTTCAGTTCCTGTAGCACGTTAAAGACGACAGATTCCTATCAGTTAGATGAATGAGTTTTAGTCGTTCTAGTTCTGCGTATTGTTCGGCGATTGTTTTAAATCCGTGTCAGATGTTTATTGCTTCTCAGCCTTCACACCGGCAGTACCACAGCCCCACAGTCACCGTGAGATGAAGTGTTTTAGCAGTCGGTAAACTGCTGAACATCTCGAACAAATTGCCCCATTTCAGTGTGACCTGCACTGGAACTTATAAATTTAGTTTTTTTGTGTAATTTTTTAGTAGTGTTGTAATTGATAAAAGTGTTTGAGCTGTTTAGTTGTACCGAATGAACATCTGTCTGTATATAAACTGTTGGGCTTCTCCTTGTGGGTCACATAAGCTGCAACTGAAGAGTTAAAATCTGTTGTTGTGTTTTTTTTTAAATATAGATGAAAGAAACGATTATGAACCAGGAAAAGCTTGCCAAACTCCAGGCACAAGTCCGCATCGGCGGAAAGGTGAGTGCTGCTCTGTCTAGTGGTGCTTATTGTGTTTATGTAAGTAGTGTGTCTGTTTAGACAATGTTCAGTGTACTTAGGGAGATGAGTGCGTGCAGTCGGTGGAAGTCGGTTGATCCATTGGAAAGCTGTCTGTCTTGTTTGACAGGGCACTGCCCGCCGAAAGAAGAAGGTGGTCCATAGAACAGCTACTGCTGATGACAAGAAGCTCCAGTTCTCTCTGAAGAAGCTCGGTGTAAACAACATCTCTGGTATTGAAGAGGTCTGTCAGTTTTGGTTCTCTAATTTTCTACATCTTTTATTTATTCTGGACTGTAGGCTAAAACTGCTTGCTCAGTACACTTGCATTTTTATTGTAAATGGTACAACAGTTGTATGCTTTTAGGATAAGTTATAACTTTATTCATCTGTGTAAAGTCACCTGCACAACAGCTTAAACACATGACATGTAACAAAGGTGGAAAAAATAAAATAACTAGTAAGTAAAAAGACAGTGACCATTTAAGTAAAGACATTTTGCATCATAGCCATTTAAGAACCAACAACATTTGTTTGCATACATTAAATTGCATTTTGCAACACTGAGACACAGTATATAATGTCTCTGACACAAGCAATACAAAATGAGTCCTTGTTTTATTTTACCTGTATGTCTAAATTTAAGCCATGCCATGTGGTAGGATTTTTTTTGTGTCATATTTTGGTTCATGAGATGGTTGAGTCTGTCTTGGAGTGAGTATGACAGAATCCCGTTTGACCATAATGTTGGCTTTAGATGAGGCGCTCTATTGTCTATACTTTGGTGTCTGAGTTTGACAGCAGGGTGTTACCACTTTGTACTTTTATTTGCACAAAGGGAAAATTAATATATTTTTGATGGCTGGATGTGTACAGAAACGTGTACTTACTGTTTTATAAATTATGTAAATCTCTGTGGTGTCTAAGAACCTAGTTTTAAGGCTCTTGTGTCACAAGGGAAAACACAGCTTCGCTCGTTTAAATTTTCTATCTGGACATAATTGGATCTGTCGTTTCTTTGTTGTGCAGGTCAACATGTTCACAAACCAGGGGACAGTGATCCACTTTAACAACCCCAAAGTTCAGGCGTCCCTGGCAGCCAACACCTTCACCATCACTGGCCATGCTGAGACCAAGCAGCTGACAGAGATGCTGCCAAGCATCCTGAATCAGCTGGGTGCCGACAGCCTGACCAGCCTCCGGAGACTGGCTGAGTCTCTGCCTAAGCAGGGTGAGTGGGAGTGGGGAGAAGGTTGGTCTTTTGAGTAAGAGTCCAGCTGTCAGTTAAAATAGTGGAATAAACTTGTATTTGCTAAAACACTTTAAGCTCGGAAGAGTTAACTTCAGTTTTTTATGAATTACTGCACATGATGCAGAATGCTGTTTGTGTCATTTTTTAAAGACTTGTTTGAGACGTGGTTACATAGTAGATGTTATACCTGCATTAAAGAAGAAAAATGTTAAAACACTCATTTACTGCAGTAGTTGATACTGTAAGACTGGTTGTTCTAAGATTAAGGGGATCATGATGTAGTGGATAATTCTCAAAGAAGTATTTATGTGCACAATATGAGGTTTTAGAAAACCACTCTAAGCTCCCTTTTTGGATACCTTGTGAATTTTTGGTTATTTGTCACCCTAGGTGGTAAAACAGGTTTGAGACAAGATGTCAGGCAATCACCGCCATTTCCAGCTGCCATTTTACCTTTTCTGTCTATTAGTGACAAGGAAGCCTTGCTACTGTTGTGTAATGATATGAACCAAACATAACATTTTAAGTGGACCTGTGGTTTTTGTTTGCATAATTCACCCCCTTGATTTGCTAGTTGGAAGGTGTGTGTTTGATAAATAAAATGAATTTGACTTAAGTTCTGATGGGCAGACTAACTTAAAAATCACTTTGATTTATCTTTAATAGCCGGAGATGGGAAAGCACCTGTTGCTGCTGGTGAGGAAGATGATGATGAAGTTCCAGGTAATGCATTTAACGTTTTTTGTCGTTTGTTTGCATGTATGCATAGTGTTCTCACTGTAAGGCAGTTTTCATTAAAATTTGACAAATTTAGTTAATTTCAGTACTGTTTCCTAAAACTAAATTAAATTGGCTTATGTGGCAATATAAGCAAGGGGTAGTAGGTAAAATGTTTAGGTATGGACTTGTGACCTGACTTTATGATCTAAGCCCCACTGCTTTACTACGTTTTACTTTGCAGTTGATCAAGGTTTTTACTGTGCTGCCTGTAAGCGTATCGAGCTGTTTCAATAGCCAGCTGCAGAAGTGTTGACTGTACAACTGTGCACTGGATTAATACGTAAATAGCAAAACACTGAAAACATTTTCTGTTTGTGAGAGACTGCTGTCTAACTGAAATAACACTGATTTCTGTACTGTTCCAGACCTTGTGGAGAATTTCGATGAAGCTTCAAAGGACGAAGCGAACTAAGAAGCATGCTGCAATCACATTCACCCCTGCCTGGGTCATGGAACAGCTGTTTTGTATTCGTCATTTAACCTGTAGTGTTAAATGACTTTTTGGTATTGTTATCCCATGTCCATATAAAGAATGAAAAATATTCACATTGTCCATAAGTTATCCATCTGTGCTGTGTCACTGTATTCCATATTTTTGCAGCCTGGTTGACATTAACCTGTCTGGAATAAAGTTTTGCATTTAAGAAATGCTAATTTAAAATGTTTGCTTCCCATGAATTTCTACTGAGGCTTTAAAGCAGTGGCCTTCCTGAAATGTAACATTTTGCTAATGTGTAAATTGACTCGGTAGCACTTCCACACACACAGACTATCTGTCTTCATGCAAACTGAAGGTGGTGAAAATCTATATGGAACAAGATGAAAGGTTGTTGTAAAATTATTGGTGGTTTTAGATTTACACTTCCTCTTTTACTGCTACATTAGGGCAGCTTGCCTGTTCATAAGGAAAAGCAGGAAGCTACAACAACCAGCTGTCCAGCAGAAATCAGATGAAGAGCCTGGATCAGGGCAAAAGGGAAAATCAGGCAGATGTGAACTAATGATTACGGTGACTACTTCATCAGTTTAAAGTTTGCAATGTAATTTATCAAAATCTCTTAGCTTCTGTTACGCTGTTATGTAGTTCAGTTGTTAAAGTGACAATTATCAAATGCAGTGCAAAGAAATGTGATTTTAAAATATGGTACGTGTTCCTTTGGATTAGTTTTAATCTGACCTGTTGCAAGCCACTATCTTGCAATGAAAAGATCGTGAGCTCGAGTCCCACTTCTTGTTATGGACTCTTGATCAAGGTACGTCACGTGAATTGCTCTAAAAAAACTCAGCTGTACACATTAAATGAGCAAGTAACTGTACACGCCATACACTACAAGACACCTTAGACAAATGCATCAGATAATTGGTTTGTATAATAGGGTTTCTGCTTCAGTAAATGCTTAGATGACAAACTTCTTCAGAATTTGGATCGGAATCGTGTTACCACGTAGCAAAAACATTTGTCTGAACTAGCAAAGAAATGGGAGGGTGGTGTTGCTGTTTGCAGCAGGGTCAGTTGGGGGGGATTGTTGGGTAGGAGAAACAAAACGTTTGCATGCAGTGAGACTCAGATGCGGTGTGAACAGAGGATGTGCAAAGTCTTTTGGTTCACAAATTGCTTGGAAGAGCCCCCCAAACCCCATTTTACCCCTAAGTGTGCAGTAAATCTGGCTGACTGGACCTGTTTCAGCTGCACTGCGGTTTCAGGTTAGACTCTGCAGAATCTGAGTTTTAAAAGCCATTTAAAAATATTCCACCATTAGACCATTTGATTAGATCTACTCTTGTTTGCTGTTCTTCAACACCTTGCATGTTTTCTGAATTCTGACCTTTATCAGTCATGGCATCTGAATTTCATACCCCAAGCTTTTTTCTGACATTAATTTCACACCCTATTTTTAAACTGAATTTTCAACACCACAGTATTCGGGGGATTTTTAAATTTAAGTTCTGAGGCAGGTCTGATTTCATACTTCACAACCACATGTACATTCAGAAATCAACCTATGCATTGTGCTGCAAAGCATTAGTGATTTTTGGTGCAGCAGAATTATATGCCTAGTTGTAGTCAACTTCTCCCCTGCAGCAAGCAACTGAGTTCACAAACCTGCCCCAACCACTGTTTTCCCTAACCTGTGAGTTCCAAATAAAGCACTGAAACCCCAGAAAGCTGCAGCCATGTCTCCTCTCCTCCTAGGGACTAGTGCAGCTGTCACAGTGGTACTGAAATCTGGGACAAGAGGGACTGGATCACCATGGATAACATGCATTTTCCTCGCCTTCTCAGCCAACTTACAGTGACCCAGCAGAAGATTCCTGCAAGCCAGAAAGACGAGCATTCCGCTATTTAGGAAATGATCACAAGCCGGTGACAAGTTATGCAGGAGATGGTGACAGCTCAACAGCCACCTACATGCAGAGGGTTCTGCAAACCCTGCATGGGGTGCTGACTGCCATCACAACCTGCAAATTCAAACCAATGACTAGAAGATGCTGTATCAGTGCACACAAGGAGCAGGAGCCACCAGGTAGGCAACTATCTCAAGCAAGAAAGGCTGAAAAGGCCTTTCTTTTTCTGATAGAACCATTCATCTCAGGTGTGCAGGGTCATGTGAGGTCCCTCCAAACAATGTCCACTGGTGACCACTGTGGTTATAGCTTACAGAGTTTATGACAGCTGAACATCACGTAGAGAAAAATATCCTCACTGACATTCATGTTTAAATAAAAAAGCAGTGATAATATTGACTAATTATTTCAGTTCAATACTTCTAACTTCATTCAAGGTATGAAATAGTGACAGATAAAAAGCAGAATGACCTCCAGAAGGTTGCAGGGCTATAAAAATGATCAGCTAGTTAATAAAAATATAAAAACAGGCACCAAATTGTGGGCAGCCATCAACTACTGATTATGTTTTGTCATCTGCTGACCAGCGATTCTCTTCATTCGGTGGTTAAAAGTAGTACAACCGGTAGACCTGATGGCAGAAAACAGAAGCAAGCATTTCAGGTTATTTTGTTACCATCCATTTGTCATCTACCTTGTACCTGACACAGTGCAGTCAGCGTTGCACTGAGACACAGCTTGGCTTTTATAGATAAATATTCTTGTCCATACATCTCTGATTTTGTTTGCCGAAATCCACCGTAATAATGTGAAATCTGCCCCAAGTCTGTTTTGCAGTATTAACACGGTGAAATGTTCCACCAGGAGGCAGTAAATACAAAGAGAAATGTAAACCTTGGTGGCTCCACATACCTCATGGAAAATTATTCCAATGCAATGTTTTTTTAACGGTTAATTTTACTGTGCCTTCAGTGATCTGATACATTAGGCTGCCATATACAGTAACAGCTATACTGTCCAGAATTTATTTAGCGCTGAACTGAATGGCCAAAATGTTCCTACACCTATTTGTCATGGCTCTATTGGTCCCTTTTCACGGTTATATTTCAAATTTGTATTTTCAAAATTGTTTGTACTGGTCGGTCCAATAATACCTACTGTAAGGTTTAGCAATATGTGAAGAACAGTAATTAAAAAGTGTGAAACTTACCAAAAAATGATTTCCTTTTGTTTTACAGAAATTCATTACATGATCATAGCCATTTGGCATCCGTGAAAATCTGGCTACTTATCGAGCTATTGACAGGAATGATTTAGCAGTTACTAACACTTCAGGAAATACGTAACCCTACATCTGGCACAACATCTGTGATGGCGACCGAATGGTTCTGTTCCAGACCCGGGGAGGGGTCAAGAAAAGGCAGGTCGTACAATGGAAACAATTACACCGCAGTTCCGATGGCTGCATAAAAGTCATGCCTTAGAAATTACTAATGGAGGCAACTGACTTGAACAAAGACAACCTTTGCTGACATTCAAGCAAACGTCTTTCCAAACATGATTCTATTTCAAGGGCAGATAATGAGATTCTGGCAGGATTTTCGTGGAGGTTTGACTGTGTCCCACTGCAACACTGTGGATAATGCACGATTTCACATGAAAATATGCAGCGATGAATATTTGTGTTTGTCATGAGCTGGGCTCAATATTCTGTTTGGGTTGAGAGATACTGTTTTAATGATCCAATGTGCTTCCTCACGATAAGCTTAATTATGGCTTGTGGCAACGTATGAAATGGGAGCAATTTAAAAACAACCAGTCTTAATACTGAGCTGCCCACCTTCTAATGAACTTCTCAGTGGCTGAGAGTACCGGGGAGAAACAGGTACGGCGTCAACAAGTAATTCTAGGGGGTCTGCACCTCCTAAAACGCTTTGTTGCTGAGGAAAGCTGTCAGCACACTCTTCTAACACATTCAAACAAATATAGTAGGAATTAGTGTGTGTTACAAAAAATACAGTCATTAAATTGAGATGTTTAGAAATGAGATGAGGTGTATAACCAACAGTTTGATATAGTAGCCATGTGGTAGTTTTGCAGGCGAACGCTACACACTAACATACATTCACTTTGTAATGGGGCGTTCAGTAGTGTGGCCTCCTGGAAGAAAATCTCCAGTCCTCAGAGAATAGCCATTGGGAACAGGAGCAATGGAAGCATCCGGTGATCACGGCAAACATGAGGAACAGTGTCGGGAGGTCAGGCTGGTCACACTCAAGGAGAACGTATGGCAGTTTCTCCTCTAATTCTTTTCCGGGTTAATTTGTGTCTCCTGCCAAAACACCTGTCTTGCTTTCATAATCCATTTCTCCTAGGTGTCAGGTAGATAAAATGGCACCGATCGCTGAAGCACAGCGGACTGATGTCATAGAGCCGTGATCTTTAAAAATTCTATACAAATCTCATTTTGGTGCAGTTTGCCAGTAGCTGATGAATAACGTAGAAATATTCTCACACAGGGATCCTTTTGTGATTTTACACATCTTTGTTCTTGTTGAAGCCATTTTTCTTTTCATTTCTTTGACAGATTAATTTATGCTCTAATCATCAAAGGAGAAATTCACACGACGACCACAGTATCTTAAAAACACTAATTATGGAATAGATATTACAGTCAGCTCCAGAATTATTGGCACTCATAATAAAAACAAGAAACATGTACAAAACAATGATATTTTGCTGCTGAGAAGGTTGGAGAACACTTGTAGAGGGATCTTGGACCACTTGTCCAAGCAGAACATTTTAAGTTCCTTTATGTTCTTAGGTCTGTTCCTGACTGCCATCTTCAATTCAGACCTCAGGTTTACAATGGAATTAAAGTCCTGAGAGTGAGATGGCCAAAAATGATCATTGATTTTGTGTTAATGGTACCATTTCTGTGTTGACTCTGAACCAGGTTTTGGTTGAAAATATCCTGGTACTTGGTGGAATTCATCTGCCATATTTCACTGTGGCTAAAGGTGCTTTTCCTTACATGCAGTCCTCTTTTATCGCCAAATACACCAATGGCCAAAAATGTTAATTTTGGTCTCACCTGGTTGTGACACAGGATCCCAGTTGTAGTTCCGGTGACACTTGGCAAAGTTCAGACTCTACAATTTGTGGTATGAATCAGTGTGGTCAGTAAGAACAGCTTCTGTGTAACCCTTCCAAACAGCTTGTTAACACGAAGGTGGCATCTTAACAGTAGA
>UFQX01001475.1:0-41787 GCA_900497675.1 Arapaima gigas | reverse complement strand
AACCGTCCTCACTTTATAGCATTTTTCCCCACAGGTCCCTAAGACTTTTGCACAGTACTGTATGAGTATTGAGGAGCCAACAAAGGTGACAACAAAACATGAGAACAACTGACTCCATGAGAAGTATTTAGTTGTTATGATTTCCCCCTTTTTCATGTTGTGCTCAAGTAAATTCTGTATATTTAGACTGACAATTTGAAACTTTTTTAACCTGACAAAGGCATGAAATCTAAAAGCTGTTATAGTTGTTATAGTGCTGGTATGCTATGTTGACTACCATGGATTCTGCATCTACAGTAACAGTCAAGTTTACAGCACATATTATGTGACCATTAACGTCACTCTACATTACTGCACAAAATGTAAACTCTGTGTGAAAGACAATTTACCTGAAAGGTCATTCATCCTGTGTGTCGTTTCTGTGAATTGTTGATGTCAAAACAGCTCGGCACCGAGCAGAATGGCGGACACTTGGATCACTGACCTCCTCCTGGGCAAAATATTCTGGTGAGTGGACCTCTTCCCCATCATCACTCACAAAGCCAGAAATGACTCTTTGATCTTTTCCAGTCTGTAGATGTTCAAAGTTTCCATGAAATCTTTCCAATTTAATAACTGGTACTCATTCATCATTTTTCATCAAAACATGCATTTTTGGCCCATTTATTAAAAAATACAAAACTTTTTTTAACTCTAAGTTTAAACACTGAACGATCTATTTTTCATCACGTATAGATAGATAGATAGATAGATGCTCACCTGTTGTAACTTTTTTGAATGTCAGCTGGTGATCAGCTGTGTCCTTTGATCCACATTTGTCTTGTACATTAACATTTTTTGTCCTAAAGCAGTTGTTTTTCTAAGTTTTGACATGTATGCAGAGAAAACAATATATACTTTTTAGCTGAATATTCTAAATATCTATGGGTATTAACTAAATGTTACTTTCTGTTTTCAGTATATTTTAGATTATTTTTGCAAATAATAATATTTGTTAGTATCCTCTTCAGTGGTGAGTAATATAAGCAGCAATATTCCTGGACTCTGAACATGTTTACTGTATTTTTAAATGATGGGGGAAAAATAATTAAAGTTAAAACAGGCGGACTCCAAAAGATCTCAAAAACAAACTGATAATGTTCTCTCAAGTTACATTCTGAAACTTGGTTTAAGCATTTTTAGTACAGGGGCCACATTCCTGAACACTGCAGCAATCTGCTTTTCCATCTCTACCTGCACAGGGGAGGAGCTGCGTTTGGACCGTCAAGGATCATGTGGGTGTGAATTGCTTTACCTCTGTTGCCTCATTCAAGAAGGTCCTCTCCAATCTAGTGGGGGTTTGGAAGAGAACTGCACACTCTGCTGGACCTCTTACACCCTCTTTACCCCTCACTTGGCGCCCTTTGCATTCTTCTACTTGAAAATATCATAAACATCTGAATATTTGTGGAAAAGTCAGAAACACATTAGCAAGAATGTTGATGTTAGAACCTCCCTTGAGGCTGTTATGTTTAAAACCAAAAAGAGATGCTGGAGAACAGAATCTGTAATCAGTTCATTGTAGGTTCATCCGGAAAAGATTTTTCCCAAATTGACCGGTTATTATTCATAACTGCCCAGCGTAGGTTTGCCCGATACAGAACCTGTACTGGTAGAAGAGACCATGAGAAAGATAAGACTTTTGGACTGATATTTGAATGCAGCAGTCATGTTGTGACAACCAACACATCCACATCAAACACCTCTGTGATGTAACCCTTGAATCCACATCATCCACACTTCCACATTGTCTGTATTTATGATGTGGCCCACTGGTCCACTTAAAACATATTTTTCATAAAGGTACAATGTCACATGCTGGTTATTTTAATGAGGAGATGAGCAAACTGAAATCGTTGGCTGCTTCTCTCAAACAGCATCAGAGAATTGGAATTGGAAGTTGCCCAATCTGTTTAGGGAAAAGGAGATTAGAATTTCCAAACCCCTTCAGTGGCAGATGTTGCAATACATTCCACCCTCAGTGTATCGGACCTCAGTCATACAGTTTTTTAGGTTTATGGATCATTTCAAAAATATTACAGAAAAAACTATAAATTCCATAAACACTGAAAAAAACGATGTGTAAGCAGAGTATAGAATAAAATACATACAAATATTTAAGGTTTTTTTTAGCTTTTTTGGAGGAAAACAGCTGAATGCATAAAATAATGTTTTAAACAATTTTGATACTTGAAAAAGAACCATCGAGCTCTTTCCGTTTGTTAGTTCCAGGAAGGCACCTCAGCACCAACTTGTCCCTGCGCAGTAGCATTCTGATCGGGTCGTATCGGTGCCTCATTCACAGCCTTTTCGTTTTACTAGGCACGTTACATGTTTATTACACATTACATGTATATACAGGTCACAAGAGTGCTACTGTTAGGCACAGAGCAAAACTGTACAGTGGCGCATTGAAAAAAAACGGGTAAATTATGCCTTGATTTTCCGAACTCTCACCACGCGTGGACACCTCCTTCCCCCATGTATCTCTTAAAATTGAGGATGGGCTATATTTATGCCAAATATGTAATTAATTAAATTTTCAGAAATGAAAATGTTTATATCGACTGACAGTGTGATGCACACTGAGCTTGGTAGATGTGTGCACAGATGTGTGACCAGGAATGACCTCAACAAGGGGCCCTTATATAGACATGTCATGAGGATGCGGGGAAGGCATCGCATGTCCCTGTAGTAGGGTAGGGAGGGCTAGCAAGAGCATGCTGGGCAGCTCAGTGACACAGTAAATCAGTTTTTTTGAGTTTGGAAAATCCAGCTGATGGTCTAGTAGAGCTTCATTAGAGTGCATTAGATATGGCAGACTCTGTGCACCATTTTGCAGCAATAGAAAAAACTGTTTAGCTTTTATAGCAATTTTAACACCATAAATATCACGAAAACACAATACCAATGGATGATTTTAAAACCCCTATCACAGGTACAATATTATTAATTCTTAGTATCCATAGAGTTATGCTAGTAATTCAGATGCGACACCCTAGGCGGACTCAGGGTATGGCCTTTTGAGACGTTTTATAACGTATCAGTCATTCTTTCTAGCTGTAAATCAATTCACAATCAATAGCCGACCCACAGAGAACTATTATTTTTAATTGTCTGCATTCGGATTCTTTTTTAGGTGCAATTTTTCCTTATTCGGTTCAGTTTAATTTATTTTTACAGAGCGCTCTTTTTAGCAGAGCACTGAAAACTTGATGCAGAGGACAGTTACAGAAATGGCAATAATGTACTGTAATACAATAATGTGTGGAAGTAACATGATAATATAGGGAAAAAAAACATTTTTTGCAAATAAAGCAATAATCACATATATGGAATACAGATGGAAACATTTGCTTGGAACTAGTTTGTATAAGGAAATCCAACATGTTAAGAAAGCAAAGATTATTTTATTTCATAATTCTTCAATCAACACAATAAGACCGAAATAGTCACCTGAAAAAATCTTCTTACAGAGAATTTACAGCAGTCCAAGAACATATCCCGAGACACACTTACACATTAAAAATACTAAATAAAAAAATACACAGCAAAACTAAATTCCAATAAAATTCCCATTTAATATTCCACATCACTTTTACAATTCACAGATTTAAAACAAATGGATATTTTAACTAAACAGCACAAATGTACAAATGAAAATGCTTAACAGTCATGAAATAATCATATAATATTTTCTCCAGGCAACTCATTGCCTGCATCATTAACCAACGTACCTGTGCCTGGGTTCACAGTCCTGAAAACAGAAACCTCTGTGGAAACTCAAACTCTTATCAAATTTTTCAAACTGATTTGTTTCATGTTTTGATTTGCCCTCAAGTCCTCAAGCATACCTATTGGATACATCAAATAAATACATTCATCATACAGCACATTTTCTTCATGACAGAAAGCAAAACTTAGTATTCCTTATATCATGACAAAATATGTAGCTAAAGATCCCATATGTATCTTACAAATGCATTCTGTGGAGGCCATCACATATTTACAAAACAGCAACGTGCACATAAAATAAAGTTGTTTTTCTGAGGTGAAATCACACTGTCAGAGGAGACTGAATTTTGATTTGCTCTAAGGATAATTTACTGGAATGACTGAATTTAGTTGCAGATATCAAATTAACAGCCCTGTCCTTCACGCCATGGTTCAAAACCTGCCTGAACATCTGTTTGGCACGTCTCCTGAAATGGTTCCCCACGATCACATAGAGGAAGGGGTTCAATGCACTGTTGCCATACGCGAGGTAGCAGGCTAACTGTGTGCCTATGTCCAAAACATGCCCCCAGAGGCAACCTGACGTCACCTCGAAGTAATCTAGTGTGTCCAGGAATGTTACCACCTGGTGAGGGAACAGGCAGATGCAGTAGGCCACCAAGACAATGAGCACCAGACAGGAGGCCCTCCTTTCTTTTGAGTACCTTGGGAACTCTGTATCCTGGAGGGCACGGATGATATGGTAGACACAGAAGGAGATGACAGGCAGGGGGATCAAGAAGCCTACAGTGTTTGTTGTTATGTTTTTCTGGACCTTCCAGCTATTGTGAGGGTAGTTGAGGTAGCAGGCATCCACACCTAGGTCTGGGAATTGCTTCACCGAGCGAAAGAGCAGGTCTGGCACACTGAGAAGGAAACCTAATGCCCAGATGGTGAAGCAAACTCTCTTGGCCTGGGACCAGCTCCGTCTCCGGCCAAAGGACATGGGCTTTACAAGTGCCAGATAGCGGTCCACACTGACCACCACCAGGAAGAGTATGCTGCAGTAGTAGTTCATGCTGATGGCTGTGTTCACGAGCTTGCAGAGCAAGGTGCCGAAGGACCACTGGAATCCCTGAGCAACGGTCACAACCCAGAATGGTAAACACACCGACATGACCAGGTCAGCCGCTGCCAGGTTGCTGAGGTACACATCCGCCACAGTGAGGTGCTTGCCTTGCAGCCAGAACACACAGAGGACAAAAGAGTTGCCCACTACTCCTAAGGCACAAATGGCAGACATGTAAGCAGGCTGTAAGGAGTGCAGCCAGTTCCAGCTCTCTGTGTAGTTGCAGTCTTCCAGAATGGTCCCATTGCTCCCGAGTTCCAAAAACGGCACAGATGTGTTCGGGACCATTGGCAACTGTCAGAGAAATAAACAATCATGTTATAAATTCTTAAGCATGATCATCATTTGTACAGGAAGTACATTCAACCAGAGCACTTTATAAAATACATATCCATTAATATTTTGAAGCATTTTCAGTTGCCATTAAAATCTATATCATTGGCGCAGCTGGCATTTAAAAATAAATGAGCTGAAAATAGTCAAAATAGGCAAGATAACATTGTGTTCTGTGTTCATGTGTTCTGTAAGGATAACCAGTTATTTTCCGCTTTCACAGGCTGGTCCTCTGCTAGTTCCCTGTAACACAGTACTGTGCAAATGTCTTGGGCACCTGTGGGGAAAAATGCTATAAAGTGAGGACGGTTCCAAAAATAATGCCATGAATACTTATTAATCAATAAACCTTCTAAAAAGTGCAGNTAACACAGTACTGTGCAAATGTCTTGGGCACCTGTGGGGAAAAATGCTATAAAGCGAGGACGGTTCCAAAAATAATGCCATGAATACTTATTAATCAATAAACCTTCTAAAAAGTGCAGATGACAAAAAAACCTCAATCAGATCAATATTTGGTGGGACCACCCTTTGCCTTTAAAACAGCCTCAGTTCTCTTATGCAAACTTGCATGCAGTTTAAGATAGAGGTTGGTAGGTTCTTCCAAACATTTTGAGGAATTGTTCACAGTTCTTCTGCACACTTTGACTGTCTCTGCATGTCCTCCCAGACTGACTTGATCATGTTGAGGTCAGGGCTCTGTGGGGACCATACCATCTGTTGCAGGACTCCTTCTTTTTGCTCAAGATAGTTGTGTATGACTGAGATTGGGTGTTTGAGGTCATTCTCAGGCTGCAGAATGAATTTGGGACCAACCAGAAACCTCCTTGATGGTAGATAAGAATCTACCTGTACTTCTCAACACACATTGAAGTTGCATGCCTAAGACTTTTGCACAGTACTGTAGTCTTGCTGTTATGTCCAAAATATGCTTCAGAATAAATAATTTGTTTTTTCAAGGACTTTTGGTTTTATACAGACACGATTTTACTGAAATTTGGACTGAACAGACATTCAGCAGTATTGGGAACCTCCCCCTCCCCATATTAGTCCATTAAACTGAGCAAATACTTTGCATTTTTATATATTCTTCTTCTAGTCTAGTCAGAGCATTCAGAGATGCCATTCCTCACCAGCGTTACAACAGGATTTGTTCCATATACGCTCATGCTACATTCCTCAGATGCATCTTCAAACTGCCCTGGCAGTGTAACAAACTTTTGTTCTCATCTGTCTGGTTTATATCTCAAAAAGACAACCTTTTTTTTTAATATTTGAGGAGAACATTCTTCTTCTGGAGTGATACTTGGTCCAGCGCTGCATCACTGAAAGCCACCAGATCAAAAGCAATTTCCTGTCAGCAGTGAGTCACCGGGAAACAGACACACTCCTCACACTCTTGGCTTAAGCTGCTCGATTGAAGACGTCTGTGAAATCCCCGCCGCTAATGATAAACACACCGCTGCGTTACGAGGCCAACGTGCTTTCATTCTGACAGCGACTGTGACCTTTTCCTGACCCGCAATGTATTTCTTTCAACAGTACTGCAGTAGACTTATCAGAACTTTATTATACATCACATAAAACAAACATAGAATCACTCACTAGATGTCAGATGTGTCTTTTTGTTCAGTTTGTACAAAATACTTTTGACAATCACACTTTTCTAGTTTTCGTACATCACATTGTTAGCTTTAAATAAATTACAAATTTTTGCATCCGTTGATATCGTATTATAGTATTGTAGTATATAGTGTGTACTACAATACAGTAGCCAGTATTTGCAGTGTTTTCGTACAGGGTTCCCTTCTGCCGTTAGAACGATGTTACATATTCATTTCTACAGACTAAGACTGTGTGATCCAGTGAGGGTAAAATAAATTGTATGGTATCTACAGTCTCAAAGCAATTATTCATATGTTCATAGTTTCATTAGTTTGAAACTGTTGTATATGTTTATACAAAATAAATCACTTTTACTCCCACAAGGTATTCTTCATGATATTTTTAAACAAGCAATACTTTATTTCATTTTACTTTTCTTAAACTATACATACTTATCCCCTCCCAAGTTTCCATAGTTAAAGTTATAAATCAACACTGGAAAGCCTTGCATAGAGAATGTCAGATTGCTGAAGAGAGGCAACCAGAAATATGCAGAATTACAAAAAATCAGGTAGCACATATGCTGAAAGTATGATATTCACACCCAAACAGACTTACCAGACTGTTAGGCTCCTAAATCCAGGTTTCAATCCAGATGGATCTTCTTCTCTGTCCAGATGTTCATCTATGCTCCACTGTGACTCCTGTTGGAAAGAAGTAGTGAGTCCACTGGGGGAGGAGGCAGACAAAATTAAATGATGTCACATTCACGCCATTAATCGAACGTTTTTCTTTCCCTCCACCTCCATGCCTGCCTTTCTTCATGTGTTTCCTTTTGGTGAATTCAGTTGGCTGTTCCATCTCTCCAACATGTTTAATGTGAGTGAGATGGTTTTCGTAATACATGCAAAATAGTAGTTGTCGATCCTTGTCAGGAATGTTCTAGAAAGGCTCTGCACACTGTCAATATATAAATTTTTATCCATGACTTTATCCCTTACAATATAACTTAAAATCTTATTGCCAAGGGTACAAATACTGTAACTGCATCACCTGTAGCAATAATACTCACACCCTATCATTAACCATTTGACTGAATCAGGTTCATGGAGGCCCTTGAAGCACAAGATTCAAAGCTCAACAAAGTACACCCTGGACAAGATGCCAGTCCAATGCAGGCAAGCTGTTCATACACATTCCAGAGCACAGTCACACAAAGAAGGCATCTTGGAGTGAGGAGTTCAGCTGAAACTCCGGTCTTTGGATTGTGAGATGAAACCAGAGAACCCAGTAAAAACTCATGTAAACATGGGGAGAACTTGCAAACTCAGATTGAGTTGGGTTTGAAGCGACACCTGAACAGCAGAGGCCCTGTGGAAAGGAAATAAATCCATGGAAACAGGGCTCTTGAGCAGGTCTAATAGAAGAACCAAGTAGTTCCAAGAAAGCAAGGGAAGACACTGTTTTCAACATTTCTGGTTTTTAAATGAGAACTGGCACTTCATGCTCAGTACTGGTATCTTCTACTGTTAACACATCCTATAGTTTTTTTAAACATCAGCAACACCCACTTTATTCTACTTAAACGACTAGAAATAGGAGAACCAAAGGTCAACGGTGTTATGAACACCTAAGGATGATGCAGCAAATAAACACAAAGAGACTTGTCCCCGTTAACTTTATTCATTTTGGTTTTTCCAGCCAGATGGATTGTTTTGGTTGGTTGTCTCACTCATCTGAGCCAGCTGGGTTTCATAAACAAAAAAAACAGCCACGTGGACCTTCGAAGAAATCAGGTTCAAGTACATTCATAAGAGCATTTGTGAAATAAACATCATCCACAACAACACAGAATCACTAGCAGTTCTGTGGATCAATATTTCAGACGTCTTTTTGCTTATTCACAGAATAAGTTCTGCATTAATCTCAACTAAAGCTATAATGACTTGGAAATTTGCTGCATGGCTTTTGCTTATTTAATTTGTCTTCATCATCCACTTGAACTATGCAGGTTCGCTTTGTTGCAGAACCTATCCTGGAAACGTAGGACATGAAAGAAGCAGGATAGATCATATACAAGACCCCGCTCCACTGCAGAACCTTTATTTTATTGTCTCTTATTCATCTGAAATAACATGCACAACATTTGTCAGCACTTTCAATTTGTTTTATCATTTGTACAACTAATAAAAGCATAACCAAACCAAAACTGTAATAAAAAAACCATAATGGAGATTTACTTTGATTTATTCACTGGATAGGTCTTCCACTATCTTCAAGCATAGCTATAATAATGTAAAATATATTATAAGACTTTCAATACAAACTGTAACAACTGTTAAATTAACCTGCTTCCAAAGTCCTACTCTGTTGGAGTGCATTTTACAGCCCACTAACTGTACAGATGCAGATCATGTTCTATCCACAAGAAACTTTTTTTTTTTGTTAAACAGCAGAAGAAAAAGTAAAACAAATAGATGTCAAATGTTAATTGTATTTTAAAAAATTCATGACTTAAACATTACGGCCCTTGTGTGTTGCCCTTTTCTGCTTTCACTATCAGGCTTCAACACTTTTTAAGACGTTGCTGGGTTTGCAAGTACCGAAATCTAGTGAGAGAAAAATATCCTTAATATTAGACAAATAGGATGGACTATTAACTAATTTTTTGACATTTCTCATAAAAATACTGTCAATTATGAAATATGAACGCAATCCCCCTTTTGACATGGATACAGTTTTGATTTTCAGGTCATCATACAGAAATTTGTATGTTTATACACATATAATGTAAAAAACCAGTTGCTGAGCTGATTCGGAAATGTTTTGTTTTAATTTCTCTATGGTTAAAGTCTGTCTTCAAAAAAGGTTTATCAAAAATCACGTGAAAATGCGGACTACTGAGAAGATCAGTCTTCATCACTGACCCCAGGAGATGTACAAACAAAATAAAATTATTTCACTCCCCTGAAAGGAGCAATAGAACAAGCTACAACATATTATCCAGACCTGATTTATTTTTAACAGTTCAACAGGAAAAGAATAAAATGTCTTTTCTGTTGCAAACAAACAGATCGAAAGCAGAAGAGTAATCTTCTGGTAAGGGCTGTGAATGAGGATGTTCTTGAACAGTTTAGAAAAGCCACACCTGATGCCCACAACTCTGCTGAATTAAGTCTGCTTGTCAATGGGGCCCTGGACAGGTTAAGTAAATTATATGTCAGAAAAGTACAGCGTGGACACCAGAAGCCCCAAGGCAGTGCTATAAAAGTCAAACTGAGCTGACCACATTACTGTTGTTCCAGCTATGAGGAGAACAGGTTTCTCTCTTTCTTCTCAGTGTGAAACTGCTGAAAGCACTGATACGTATGTATGACCCCAAACGCCCACAACAGCAATCTGGGGTTTTATAAAAAAAAAAGTAGTTTTTTTTTTGTTAATTATTCTACATGCATTAATTTGACTAATGTCATGCAGATGTATCTCCTCTGAAGTGCAGTTTTGAAGATAAAATCTCACAAGCTGCCTCGCGGTCTGCAGACCAGGCTCTCGACAGAGACGGATGATGGGCTGTTGCTGTACGCAGGCTACGCTGGGTTTCGAAACCAACAGAAGGACTCATTGGAAAGCATAATTTGTCAATTTGTGCTGCTTATCATATTAGCATCTCCAATTAGATCTGCAGTTTTTAAAACATGAAATCATTTGGCAACAGGACCCAGATAAGGCTTGCTGAGTCAAGTTTAACTCGTGGAAACTACTTTTGTGGTTGGTAACTGATGTTGGGGGGGCGGGGTGGTTTAGTATTGCCTTCGGTGGATAGTCAGCTCAAGGAGAACAAACTCTCCACACACCTTGATCCAGATTCAAATGTACACTCACACACACAGCTCCAGGCTGTGAGGTGCAGGCACTCCTACTGCACCACCATGTTTGTACTGAACCAAGTCTCTCCTGAAGGTTATTTCTATCACCATGGCAAACGTAAACCAAATGTGTTGCATTTTTAAACACAGCGGCTAAAAGTATTTTGTTTACAAGAACAACGCCACTATCCTATAAACCTATTACATTTACATTGATTTGCTCCAGGAGACAGTCGGGAAATACCGACACACCAGCCGCTTTGACTGATTGTGTAAGGACTCCTTGGGAACAGATTATTTTTCAGTTGTTCTTTAATTCTTCTTTTCAAGCAGGTCCGGAAGTGCAACTTCATTTTGGGTAATGAAACATCACTCTCTCAGGACACATCTACATTTCCCAGCAACGTGCCAACTGAAGAAAAGCTGGCGAGGTAAACAGACGCACATGCATGTGTGAAAAAATGAAAAGACGAGGGCATTAAAAGGATGTAAACACCCTCTGGATGCTTGATAAAAATTGCACGTTTTATTGTATAACAAAATGGTGCTTTGATATTTCTTTCCATGTGATATTTTAATTCAAAATAATAATGCTCAAAATGAATACAACATGAGTTTTGCACCACAAAGTATTTTTTTAAAGAAAAAACTGAAATATTCTGTTTCAATGAGCAACAAAAACCACAGAGACACTGTATGATTTTCCTGTATCTGCATAGTCATCTTCCACAGCATTTTAATATGGTTAAATGGACGCTTCTGCGTATGACGGATGAGTTCCTGCTCACAGAGGAGCACATGCAGGGAGCAGTAGGAACAACCACCCAGCCCCCACCACCTGAGGGATTTCTCTTCTGGCCAAGAACGTTCTTCCGACGGAGATGACCATATCCAGAGAGAGGGATCAGCCAGTGGGTTAAGGGCGGCTGCTCATTTTTCTAACGCATGAACAGCCTATACATTTCCATCTGGATGGTTAAAGGCCCTCCTTCCAAATTTCTGCCCTGTAATTCTGGAGTGGACTGTTTTAAAAAGTCGTATGAAAAAAAGGTTAAATAATTTCTAAAGTAAAAAAAGCTCATATGATGCTTACCAGGATAAACAGATTAATGATAATAGATGGATGGATGGATATATTTAACATTTTCATTTCATCACTGCTTAAAATGGCAATTTACATTGAAAGATTTTATTAGAACAGACACACAAAGAAATGAAGAAATTCATATTTGCAGTTGCTATGACCTCATGTTTGTTTGCTACATTTGAATTCTGTATAATCATAATAAATATGTATGGAATTTCAAAAGCTGAGAAAGTAAAATTTTGTAGTGATTTTGCTGAAGATGTTCCATAATTCAGAGACCACAAATATAACAGGCTTTGCTTGTGTCTGCATGTGTTGTCCTTGTCCAGCTGGACAACATTGTGCTTCTGAGGCAAATGATTAACCAGAATAGAGGGACTTGAAGAACTTGAGGTCCCTGTATTTGTCCCTTAAAATTTTTCATCTTAAAATTAAATTTAAAAAAAGCTAAACTAAACCCACTTTGTTAGTTTCTGTGTCATAAAGTATTCATTAAATTTCTTTGAGAAATAGTACCTTATGATTCCACGCACCATGTGTTCATAATACTAAACATTATGAAGTGCAGCATGGACACAGGCTCCTTGTGTTACAGATGTTTGATAATTAATTAATAATTAGAAATTTGTTACATTTTATTTATTTTTAATTGCTTTGTCTTGACTTTATTCTGTTGTAAAATTCAGCAGACACGAACTATGCTTATGTGCCCAGTCAAACACGAGGGTGAAATGTACCCAAGCAGAAAGCGCGTGTGACTCCCTCAATTCAACTCCCTCCCACCATGTTTACACTTGTTTTTTGCATATGATTGTGTAATGATTAGTCAAATGTTGCAGTGTGTAGAGGTTTGGGGGAACATATCATTTTTAATGTCAGGTCATTTTAATGTAGATTGATGTTATTAACACATTCAAATAATTTTTAGCATCCATTATTGCCATATCCAAGACTTTTACAGAAAGCAGCCTGCAAATAAATCAAGTGAAGCTTTTATTGATTTATAAAAAGTAATCATTTAATTACAAAAAACAAATTACAAGCAGGCTTTCAGCCCATTTGTGTTAGTAAATTATGGAGTTTACTGTTTTCAGTAAGGAGCTGGAAAATACCTAACAGACTGTAGGTCAAATCCATTGAAGCTACTCTGGGTTTGCCTTTGGGTCCTCACTGGACTTGAACTAATTTATTTAAAAAACACAGTGACTATCCTGGTCCCGAGGCCTTTAGTATCGTGTGTTAGAGAGCCAAGGTAGAGGCCTGTATTTATTTGCTTTTGTTTGTTAGGGTAGTTAACTGACCACAAAACAGGTAGGCATGTTTTGTTTTCATTTGTTGGCTTTGCTCACCCCTGGAGAAAGGCCTTTGTTACTCGGTTGTCCTAGTTAAAACAAACAGAAAAATGTATAACCAGTGTGTAAAATTTGGAAGCTTGGTGTCTTTCTGGCTTGATCAGTTCTCAAAGTTCACTGTGTTGTGTCCCAGCCCTGCCCTGTAACAATACAAAAGAAAGCACTGGCTTAAAAAAAGTGTAAAATCTTAAGTGAGGCCAGCTGGTTGGTTAACCAGTGTGACAGAATAATCTAAAACGCAATGGAAGATGTAGTTTATGAGGGACACACAGTTTGGTAAGTGAGGGTCATGGTCCTCACCCTGGCGTTAAATTTCCACGCATTATAAAAGTAAAATATATTTTGTTTGCCTGTGACTCAGCCAGTATGTTGAAAGCTGTTTGATACAGGCTGACTCCCACCCACGAGAAATTGCTAAATCTTTAAAGGATGAGCACATAAAGGAATCCAGCACGAACAACTTTGTTTATATCAACCCAGTCAGTGCTACATATCAAATAGCATTTTGGCATTTATTTTGCAAGAAAAAATATTTACACAAGTTTTAAATACACATGCATCAACAACCTTTGCCAAAAATGTATATAGGCTGTGACGTTAGAAATGAATGTCTGTACATAACTCTATACATATTTCTTGTGAAATATTACAAGTTTTTAAAATTTCCTGTTAAGGGAAAACTAAGAATTTGCAAGACTTCTGTATGTGTCTATGTGGACAAAACAACTTAGAATACTTATTTTATTGTTAATTTAAGAAAAAGATGGCATTAGGGAAAAGAAGCTTTGCTTAGGGTTGGTCGGAAGCACATACCAGTGAAAACCAGTGATTCTTCTCTTCAGTATGGGGACTCCATATAACTATGATGACTCTGTGATAATTTCTCAGTGGTATTTTACTTTTTTCACTCTTCATTTTTTCTGAGTTGCAAGCCTTTGTGCAAACCCCATGTTGTCATAGGAAGCCAGGGATGCCAAACCACAGTCTGAAGCTGAACGAGTTCAGGACTGTGCTCATCACCATTATCACCTCGACATCTCCATCTGTGTTGAAGGTCCAGTAAGTGTTCCAGTCAAGTCTGTTTCCCAACATGTAACCAAAAGGTACTGCGGCATAGTGTTATAACTGATAACATCTGAAGAACTTACCTATCCCACAAAACCAGCTTCTTCTCCCTGCTATTCTTGTCTCACTGCTTCCTCTGTCTGTTTCCTCATTTACTACCAGAAACTTCTGGCTTAAAAATGAATCTGTTTGTGTAGTTTTCAATTTTCCCTTGTTGTCCCCCTTCCAATCTTATTTTTACTACAGGAACAACCTTGTGACATCATCAGGAACTCCCTGAATCATTTCCCCTTTTCTGATTCAAGCCGAAGACTCATCATCTCAGACTCTGCTCCAGTCCTGCAAACTCATCCTAATGCGTGGATTTAACACTTGCAAATGTTACCACTGTTGCCCTCCTCCAAGTTGGTGATGCACTGAATGCATCACATTTGTGCTTCTTTGGCCATGTATAATATTCAGGAAAAAAAAGCTGCTAAGTGAACAAAGTATACAATATTAGATCTCTGCCATATAAGTGCAATTATTTCCCAGGGAGGGTGGAGCATCATCCTGTGAGCGAAATGGCGGGTGACACAGCGGTCAGCTTTTTGCAAAAATGCCATTATCGTCCATTTCCATTAGCATCAGTGAAAAATTTCTTTTAGCCAGATCCAGATTAATAAAAAAGGGAACTATTAATAATTTACTCTTTGAACGATTTTCTTTCCGTTTAACACGGGGCATGGTTTCCACCGCCTTCTGTGTTAGTCATTAATTCTAACCCAACTTTGTTTTTTTTGTGCACTATCCACACTTCTGTTTAATCTCACTGCTTGACATCAGTTACTGTTTATGTTAGGCCACCGTCCAAGACAGAAACTGAAAACATGTTGACTTAGTAAGCATGCAGCTGCGATGTTACAGTGGCCACGGCTCAGCCGATGGACTCACGCAACAGGACACCAGGCCAAATAATGTTCTTTGTAGTGTCCTTTTATTAGACATTCCTCATCACATGGCTGTATGCATTTTTAACTTTATTTTTATGGCTTTGGTCCAAAATGCATTTGTTTATAATTCTTCATTGCAAGTTCACAATGAGTCATTCCTCTCAAACAGTCCTTATCCCACTGATCCCAAAGTCATGGTTTGCAGGCCCTTTCACTGACAAATGATCTTGTCTTCTTATTAAAGTTTGACGGACGTTTTGAACCAGTTTCTGAGTTTATTTTCAGTAGAAACAGACTTTTCCTTTCCCTTTTAAGTTTACCATACTCTACTGATGTCCAGAAACCTGACAAAGTGCACTCAGCCTTGAGACATCACACGGACAGGAATACATCACCTCCTCTGAGAACTGCTCAGTAGCAGAGATCTAATGAGATTCTAATGGATCTTCGTCCACCAGCACACACACAAACCTCTGCATTTGGTGCTGTGTGTGCACCCAGTCATAGGAAAAATCCTCCGTAATGCTGTGTTTTACAGCGACAATGATGTGCACAACATCACAACAGCAAAGGGAGCCACCTGGAAATGCTCAAGTGGTCTTTGCTGATTTTTTAAAACTGCTAACATTAAAAGTAAAAGCAAATTTAAAAAAAAAAAAAAATTCTTTACTAAAAAAATGCATGTTCATAAAAGAGACGATGTATGTTAAGAGGGGAATTTAGCAGTGCCAAAAAGGAATGCAGAAAAATGCTTAGCAAAAGGGTATCAGCTGTACCTTTTTCCACATAGAATGCAAATCCGCTTCCGGACTCACACCTGCTGACCACATATGATTGGGTCTTAAATGTTTAATGTTTAATGCTATCAAAGGGACACAGGGAGTTGTGGGTATCTGGGTTTCTTCTGGGTATTTGTGAGAGGGACTATGGGTTTATGTAGTCACCTTCCGAAGGACTGGCATTCCATGTATTCTCAGAGCCTTGCGCCCAGTGGTTCCAGTATAAACTCCAGACTGTGGGAACCCTGAAGAGGACTAGTGGTTAAGAATAATAGATGTTTAACATTATTAAAATATAAAATGGAACAAAATCAAATTGGGCCAGAGGAAAAATGGGAAAAATACGGGAAAAACTTAAGCAAATACATGCAGTTGGCTGAATAAAGGACTTTCTAGCAAAGTAGTGCATAAAGTGACACTGTTCAGGAAAAGTCCATTCCCTCTGTGCCATTCTTTAATAATAAATAGCGAGTAGACTTTGTTTAAAGGAATCCCCCATTTTGAAAGTGAACCTCGATGGGGACGACATGCTGCTCAGTCCAACTGTCCTGTAATAGTGATTACAGGGACACAACTGAACGGTTGATCCTACAGTGTCTAAATGAAGAGAAAAAGGCTAAAATAAGCACAACATCTCAACATCTCAACATTCTGTGCCAAAAGCCTCGACACCTTTTACGTTGCTTTGCTTTGCTGGACTGAGAGGAGAACCTCTGGTACTGTGGAGGAGAGGGAATTAACAGACTATGTGTCTATTTTCATACCTTTTTGATTTCAAACTGAAATTGACCAGATACTGACAAAACTGTTTATTTAATGTTTTATTTGCTTCCTCGTGTCAAGTTTAAATGTGTCCTCAATGATAAAAATGGCAAATGAAGTGCCAGCAGGAGAAATACAGCACCGTCTTGTATGTATTTATGACAATAAAATCAAACAAATAAAGATGTCAAATAAAAAGTTGAACAGTTCAAAACTTTTTTTGAACTTAGACCTTTGTTCAGAGCACTGCACTAAGGTCCAAGGGATGAACAACAAGGGACATAACACGAAAAGTTAAAGTAGATTTAAGTTTAGTGTCCCTTCATGTTAAGACAAGACGACAAACTGGCATTCAGTCCACGTTGCATCTTGTGTCAGGCTCAGTGTTTGTAGTACAGAGGAGTATATAGAGTAATTGTAAAGCAAATTTTCAGAAACTGAAGAATTGCACTGTGTTATTAACCTTTTTATAAATTTGGGACTTAATCGGGAAAACTGCAAAAATTTGATTCATTAATGAACTTCCTATCCCAACTATGTTTGTAAGTTTAAGTTAAGCTATAGTAAATAAAATGGATACACCAAAAGTAATAAATACAACTTCGTATGACTTGAAACCTTTTTATTTACTTCAAGGTTCATTGTAATTAAAGCAAGTGGCTTCTCTGGAAAATCTGTCTTCCTAAATTCACAGCTCAAATGTGAATACAAGGAGCCAACATATACACATTTATTTTAAGGTCGAGGGGCTTTAGTGAAGACCAACAGTACTGCTGCAGACTCATTAATTCAACTTAACCAGGACTGTCGCCTAACCCATTATTTTAATTATTAGACTAAAAACGCTTTTCAATTTGATCTGTTGCTGCTGATGCGTGGCAAAAACGTACAATGCTGCTCGAACTAAGTTTTCAGCTTTATGTCTGGTAATTTGTCATAGTCTGCTGCACAAAAAAATGAGCAGATTCCTGCTTTAGAAAATATAGAATTATTAAATAATAAGGGAAGAACATCTTCATTTGTATTACTTAGAATGGCTTATGACGACAAAAGAATTAAGTCTAAGCTATTAATCTCATGCCTTGGAAATAGTTTTTTAAATTCTTTTCTCTGCTGGCATGCTTGGAAGAGGGTCTGTTTTTCGCACTCATTCATGACTCGATGAAATGAGTCACGAAACGTATCCGGACAAAATAGACAAATTAAACCAAATACTTTGTGAATAGTACACACATAGAGTAATTTGCAGCTAGCTGTAGTTGCAGGAGTTCCTTCTCCCTGCTTCTTCCAATGTACCACAAGGTTTAAAAAAAAAAAACTAGATGCAGGTTTGTTGGGCCATGGTAGTACGCTGAACTGTAGACAGTTGTGGGTTTAGATGTAGGCAGAGGTTGAGGAACAACAAGTCGCCGTCAAATTAACAAACATTCTCTGGCAAATACCAGGTTCTATAAAGCACTGAAATCTTGTTGAATAAAAATTACTGAAAAAGTAACTTTGCATCAATTATAGTCATGCCCCGAGATACACCTATGCCGGCAGACAAGGCGGACAAGTGGTCTTCTGACACAGAACCTTTCTCACACACACACACACACACACACACACAGACACACACACACACAGATATTGACACTACGCCAACCCTAACACATATGCCTAGTTACAAGTAACAAACACCCAGATGGAGACAGAGAGAAGAGAGACTGGTTCTGATCTACTTTTTCCTCAACCTATGAGCGCCTGCTAAAGTGACATTGGAGCTGAATTCCACACTCTGTATCTGCTTGTTCCACAAACCAGTTGCCACAGTAACCATTAGGGTTAGGAGAATTGGACTTTAGAAGGAATGTAGTACCTCCACTTCTGCTTATGAGGCATTTTTTTATGCTTAAAATCGAATTTGTTTCTGAGCCGTGCCAGAAACTTACATTTACATCTCCTCCAAAGCAGAGTGCAATAATGATTAAATAGTGTTTACCTGATACCTGTATCCAAGGTTACGTACAGCGCTACACTAAATCCACTATACACTAAATGTATACATTATATACAATAAATTCCATATAATAATTTTATTCGCTGTACAGAATTGCATTGCATTGTTTTCAATGGTTTGTTTTTATTTTTTGCTTATTTTTTGGAATAAAGGTTGAACTAATACCGAAACACTGAGAATCATATGTATGAATTCTATGCTTGTGAGTGATTCTTAAGTGTCCGGTTTGTATGAACTATAAAAAAGCTGAGTGCAGGCAGACAGATAGTAATATAGACTAGTTAAGGAAGGGAAACTGCCTTGTTATTCTGTGTCTTTATAACTAATGTTAACTATTGAACTAATTGTGTGGTTATTTGGTGATATTTTGGCATTGATGGATATCACTTTTGGGACTCAGGAATGGGAAAAACCCTTTACTACTGTAACCAGTGCTCATGGCCACGTAGAGTCCTCTGGGTTACAAGCAGGTTTGTGAGGAGCGCATTAGCTTTGCAATATGGGAAAAGACTACACACATATAACTTGCACATAATTATAATATATAAAAGATATTTTCTCAGCTGAACTTATTTAAGCAGTGTTTTGAACGCCAGTTATTCTTCCAGACCTAGGATCAAAATCTGAATTTTTGAACTCAGTACCACATCTCAGTAACCACAAATGGAGACTTTTTAAAAATTTTATCCAGATGACACAGATTTACATCTAAAATAATTTTGCAACCACCGATGCCCATGGGTATGTTGAACTGTGGAAGAAAATATAACTTTCTGAGTATTTTCATGGCAGGTTTGAAACCCCCATATATTTTCAATGCTTCTTTCCCCTGAAGACTTTACCGTTATTTCCATGTTGCACAATAATTTCTCAACACTGAAAACGGCTCAGCAGCATGATGGGGAATTTAATATCATACAAAATTACTTTTTGTAAGCAATATTTTAATGGTCTAGTCAATGTCAGTTTGAACTTGCTTATCTTATCTCCATAAAATTTATAACAAACTAGGAATTCCAGGACAATCTCACTCACTTTCTTTTGCAAACCATGATTCAGCAAAACCACAAAGTAATATCCAGTATAGATGTCTAATTTAGCATTTGCTCATATGAACTCAATGTTGGCTATTTTTTCCATTCCACCTGTATTACACATAAATAGTACGCCTTTGTTGTCCACGCTTTTGCAGACGGAAGGCAGACACGGCCCTCACTCCCACATGTGTTTAGTGTTAGCGTCCTCTGCTGGCGCAGCATCACCCATCACCTACAAGGCCAACATGCAGCAGTTTGTCTCGATGACAAAACCACTCAAATGACACAATTCCGCTCCCATTTAAATTATATGTAGCCCAGCTAGCTGGCAGCTTAATGCAAAATCATTATTTAATAATGGTTTATCCAAAAAACAAGATCATACTCCATGAGATAACACTGATAATATTCTTTTTGCACATTGCAATTTTTGTTAAATTTCTGGAGCCAGCAAATAACTTAAATTACAGTATGTGCAAATTACAAATGTAGAAATGTTATAAATCTCATAACCCAAAGAAAGCATTTATTTTTGTTTGATATTTGTTTAAAATATTTAAGCAATAAACCATTTCATAAAGTCTGCCTCTCCCATAGTGCATATCTGATTTCCCAGTGATTTATACATAAAAAAATGTTTGGGACTACAGATTAATCTACAGAAGCCATTACCATACAGTTTGTCTCTTCAAGGTTAGAGCCACAGGGGCAATATATTACTGTTGTCATGGAGACAGCGTCTCAGCAACAGAGAACATGAGCTGCATGTTAAGGTTGCCATGCAACCATTTGACCATTTAAATACCAGATGTCTGTTTTATCTAAAAGTCCACCTTTTTCTGCTTTGTGACTAGCTAAACTCTTAAATCTTTAAGATTTCACATTCAGTTAGCCCAAATAAACCATCATGAATTCTGATGTCGCAATGATGTTTTTGGTTACATCACAATACCTGTATTTTTATTCCAATAAAAAAGGGCACATTCTTCAAAAATCATGACCAAATACGTGTCCTTTATTTCATTTATTACTGGAATTACGGAAGTGTGAAATACATGGACCCCCAATCAAAGTAACAACATCAAGGTTAATTCAGTTTAGTGTCCATGTTTCTGACATGTGGCATGTGCTAAGTGTGCGTGTTTGTGCATATGTTGCATCTGTCTGTCACATGAGCCCAGGTGGATGATGCCATGTCAGTCTGAAGAGAAACGATGCTGTATTCAGCCATCTCACCGGATGTCCTCGGCCTGCTTGCTCTGGCAGTATCACATGACCCAACATGCCTAAAGGAAATGACCCTGTGTGAGGAACATTCTCCATCCTTCTTCTCAGGGTAGAAAAACTTCACTATTCTAGTCATTTACTGTGGCAATGGTAGTTTGTTTGTATGTTAGTTAAGCATTTTATTTAACCAGAGTGCCGGCTGGATCAAGTATCAACTGAGAAACCTGTTTCTGGAACATTAATAAGCCCAATAGGGCATTTTCAGAAGTGAAAAGTGATCCTTTAGCTGACTTATGATGCCGGTTTTTAGCAGCTGGCTTTGTTATGTTGGTAGCACAGCAAGTAGTGCTGCTGCCTTAAAGCTTACAGGCTGCTCTGGTGTGGGTTCAATTCCACTTGAGGCTGTGTAGAGTTTGTGTGATGTCTGGCTGCTCTGGTTTCCTCCCTTAAAGTCTTTATGTCAGTTGGTCAATCTAAGTTGCCCATTATTTGTGATTGCAGGGGGCCACCCTGCAAAGGCTTGGTGTCCCAACAAGTATGTGGTTCTATAGCTTAGAACCCAGTGATTCTGGAATAAACTTTGGACCTCTGCAACCCTGACTGGAATAAACCGGTTAAAAAAAAGGATGGACTAATGGTTACATATGTGAAGCCCCCTGAGCTTACAGATCTTCATCTTCAAGACCGTTGAAATAGCCAAGTGACGGTTCTTTAACTTATAAAGTTTTACATATGCAGGATTTTAAGGTTAATCTAAACAAAAGCAGACTCCTCCTGTGCAGTAACACCCTGAGGCTGCTTGAAATACATTCATTTCCTGCAAATAGTTCAGTTCAGCAAACAAAGAACTACTTCCTGATCAAAAGCACCTCTATTCACATGGTCCTGTGCAGCAGTAGAGGTTGCTGTGAACGGAGAGAAGCATAAAACCAGATCCTTCAGTGATGACTGGTGCTTCTCAATGATCTCTCATGTGAAACTGCTGTTTGGTAGGGCTATAAAAGTAACATTACACATGTTAATATTAGCGGCAGTTCTTTCTGACCTGCCTTTTTTCTACCATTGATGTCATTCCTTAACAGCTGTGACAAAATTGTAATTTCAAATACCTGAGCAAGAGAAAAAAATTATGGAACTGTTGTGATCACAGAGGACAGAATGTGGTTTTGTGCTGACGTTCATACCGACACCCTGCACGAGTGTTTGACCACATCATAACCGATTATTTTTTAATGCATTCATTAATATTTTTTTCCTAATGCTAATGTGTTGGCTTAGTGTATGAACATTTGTGGTATATTAATGAAAATATTTAATCAGCCAACATAGACGTTGCCCAGTACAAGCAGTTAGTCTTGTTTATGCATTTTTTTGCTTCATTCTGAAGTTGTGTTCTAATGAATACTTTATAAGCTACATCTTTGGTGACATGTCATTAATATTAAATAACTGGAGCTTCTTACAGTTTGTTAAATTGACTGGCAGATGTTTGGGTTTTTTTTGGTCAACATTGAAGGAAAACACAAATGTTTTCCCCCGCTGTATTCTGTGCACAGCTGTCAGACGAAATGGCCCCGATCCACCTGCATGTATGAATATTAAATGATGGCTGGCCGAGCGAAATGACGCGATGGACCTTCCTCGGAGCACCTCCTGCCAGCGGGAGTCTCTGAGGACGAGTTCCTGGCTGAACATGGAGCACGGTGCTCCTCACAAGTCCCTGGATTTGGGGAAGGGGTGCTGTGGGGAGGTGGATACAATCAGTTTTGAAGCACTGACCAGGCAGACCTGAAGGCAGATGAGAAGCTCTCCGCTGCTGCTCCCTCAGAGCACACAAACAGAGAAAGGTCCTGAGGAAACCTCTTCCATCATCTACCACTCCATGCACCTGAATTAGCTAGGACCAGAGCAGATCAGAGCAGACTCTCGTTGATCTACAGTCCTTCTCAAAAGCCTGGGGAGACTATGGACCAATCGCATGAAGTGTGCAGTGTTCACTAATACGCCTTTCAATGTGGAGGGGTGTGCAAAGGGAAAACTCCCTTCCTGTGGTGAAATCTAGTTTCCTCTTCCTCTAGTTTCCTCTTTAAGTGTGTAAAAAAAGGAGGTATTAATGTGTGCGGATGGTGATGGCACTTATATATCGAGTAGGAAACTACTCTGAGAAAAGAAAATTTTTGTTTGTCTTGTTAATATTAAAATCATGCAGTGTGCTATGATATCTAGGATGATTGCTATAATGGAGATATTTTCTCAAGGTTGACTGATCCAGGAAGGGAACCTGGGCTGTTTGAATCAGTCTCTGTGCAGTTTGCATGTTCTCTGTCTGTGCATGGGTTTTCTTTTGGGACCTTAGGTTTCCTCGCACGGTCCAAAGACATGTGTTTCAGAGTGACTGGCCCTTGTAAATTGTCTCTAGTGTGTGAATGTGTGTGGTTTACATGTGACTGCATCCAGTCCAGGGTATAGTATCCAAACCTGGTGCCCAGTGATTCTAGGATAGGCTCCAGACTGCTGCCCCTGACCAGGATAAATATTTCAATATGAAGAATGGTGCTTCGCCCAGGTGCTTGTAGCTGTGTATTTTTCAGGTAATACAAGGATTAATCATGTCGGTACAGTGGCTCCTAATGTTACAAACATCTGAGCAACAAATTTTCAAAGTTGTGCATTTTCCATTTTCTTTATAATGGTGTTTTGTTCACTCATCTATTTTCTAAAGTTTTATGAAATTTTTCCCCTTTCCCAATCCAATCCACATGAATTTTCACATCCAAACATTAATTTGCATGAAAAACCCTGACAAAAAAGAAATAACACTGGTAACCAAATTCATTCAGTTTGCTTCCACAATGTTTACACCTTGTGTTATGGTGAAATTAATGAGGAATATTACATATGTGTATAGGATGAAACAGTCAACAACCTGCTTTGAATATGGGTGTGAGAGAATGTATTTCTTTTCAGTTATTTTAAAAATTAGATTTTATTTTAATGTAGCTCAAAGTTAATAAAACGTGAAAATATAAGCCTTGTAAAGTATCTTGTTTACAGTAGCTACAGACAAGATTTTTAAAATAATCTTATGCCTATAAGAGAGCAATATTATTATTATTTTTTTTTAAATTCAATGTGGCCTCAAGCTAACCAATAAGGGACTTGCATTTTTATTTATTCCAAAGCACTGGGTCTTTGAGATATGAGTTTACTAAATGTGTGTAATGCGATACAGTATTTTTGCATTTTGAGCAGCATGGAGGCTCAACAGGTACAATCAGCGCCTCAGAACTTTTTGGTTGTGGGTTTGATGTTGGTTTGAATCTTCCTCAGTCTGAGTGTAGCTTGCATGGTCTCCCTGAGTTCCTGTGGGTCTCCTCCCACAGTCCAAAGACATGTGTTTCAAGGGAACTGATGACTGTATTGCCTCCATTGTGTTGTGCGCATTTTGCTTGAAGACAATTTTATATTTTGTACTACACTTTTTAAATATTGCAACAGATATAAAGTAAATGAAACTGGTCATTGGTCCAAGATCCGCAGTGACGCAGTCTTAGGTTTTTCAAAGTCTTAGTCATTTTTTCTTCAACAAACCATTATTGCAAAGGTACTGCACAAATTCCACACCTGTCACATTTAACAATGGCTGTTTATTACTTACATTTGTTACAAAAAATGATAAATTTTGGTGCCTGTGAAATATTTAGCAAATTAGAACATTACCTTCTGTTTGCAGTTTGAATGACACTGAAACAATGAAAAAGACCAGGTCTTAACAAGACCGTGTATGCCAGTGGGTTTAAAAGTGTTATAAGAGCATATCAAAAATTACGCACAACCTTTTCAGCTAATACTCCAGTAGTTGTTCTTAAGTGTTGTAATTTCTAAATTATTATAGATCTACAAGAATCTGTAGAATAATAATACATACAGTCCCTGTCCATTTTTCCATTTAAAGTACAAATCTATTTTTCTCCCTCAGGATTCAGCTACAGCAGAAGCATCACAAAATATAAACAGGGTTTTATCATATACATACTGGCAGCTTACTGTGCTGCTACACAACACAGCAATAAGTTATTTCAAACCTATGCAATATATGGCAATAATAGACACTGTCTCCATGTCACTGGCAAAGATTGAAATCTAAAAAATAATTACAAAAATACTGTTATTTCAGAAACAAGTAACTACTTGCAAGTGAAGAAATTACACCTATCTTTTTTAGACTAAGCTATCGTTCAACTTGTGTGGTCTCAACCGATTGAAAAAAAAAACATCAATTAGTTGGGGTTAAAAAGATACACAAACATGATACCGAAGAAAAGCAAAAGACAAATTACCACTGTGACACATCATAGCAAATAGTAATATTCTGAGAATTATTGTTTGCTCTGCATACTAAAGCACACAGCCCCATCACTGACTTATTACTACTGACATGACAAATGCACTTACTGCTTTCAAAGATGAACTACTAATACCTTTTCAATGTTATAAAACACCCAGCAGGACAACAAGAATATAGATATAAAAACAATGGCAAAAATAGTCAAAAGTATTTTTTATGGTGGTGCTGGGTAGAGTGGGCTGTTAACGTTTTTTTCTTTCCTTTCTAAACATGTCTACATAATCATAGCACAACCGACTGTCAGCCCACTGTGTGGAGTACAGTTAATATTCCATAAGTGTGAATAACCAATATTTAAAACTGGTATACATCTTGTTAGCTCCAAGGGGCGAGTGATCCCTAGTTCAAGAGGAACAGTGGAAACGGAGGAACAGTGGCTTGTGACAAATGATGGTGTATATTCCCAATTAAGCAGGTTTTATCACCATGGTTACTGATGACTTTCATATAGCTATATTGCTATATGAAAGCAGTTTTATCAGAAAATCATTTGGCTACTGCTGTGTTTTTTCAAAGCTTCTTTGGTCTGATGTAAATTTATGCCAAATTCAAATTTCACTTTGTTCATCTCCTGTCCGCTGTAATTCCGTGTATTTTCACATGTGTAAGGTTTGGCAGATTTTCGCTTTTGATTATGGGCAAGTCAGAACTGTGCAGCTCACATGGAATAAATACACTTCACACAAAAGAACATAATCCATACATGCATGTATATATGCAATAACAGCAGCAGCAGATTTGGTGGAGTTGAATGCACGGCCCTAGCATTTTAGTGCTGTGCATTCAGCTCCACAAAAAAGCAAGTTAAAGCATTTTAAATGAGGTGAATGTCCCAGGAAATGTAGAAATAGTAATGCTGTATTAAATTTAGAGAAACCAAAGCATTAATAAAGATTGTCATAATAGCACTTGACGATTTCTTTTTAAGATATAAGAAAGTATTGAGATAAGTCAAATAAAAATCTCACTTCCATTATTTGTAGCAGATTTCGTACCATTATTTCAAAATACAGCGATTCTATCAAATCCAGGATTAGTGTGGAGCTTGTTTAAAATAATAACACAAAACACATTTCCATGTTGTATTTCAGTTGTCCCTTATGTGATATGTTCATATTCTAAAAGGTAACTATTTGCTGTGTGATGTTTACCTTCAGTGTATTTGGCATTTTACATAAGCATGGCCAAGAAACTGGGCCTAAGATACACTTAAAGCTTTGGAGTGTATATCGTCAACGTTATGCACAATACTGACAGATACACCGCTAACTAAGCAACTATGGCAGCTATCCATCCTTTGGCAGTGAGTAACAGTCTTTCAGTTTAATCTGTCCATTGGCTGGCTACTGAAAGCGTGGAAACTAGCTTTCTGTCCTCTCTTCATTCATATAATCCATCTCACCCCTGTCTGTGGATGCATCGCCCCACCTCTTGCAACACAAGTCTTTCACTCCACTTGAAGATCTAATAATGCAAGAAAGATAACATAACTGCACCGATGCAATATTATTTCCAAAAAACGCGTTAAAAGCTATTAAAAATATCCTTTGATGTCTTTAATTAACACTTGAAAAAAGATGTTAACATTTAAATTAGTTTAAAAACGTGAAATAGCTAAGTGTTGTTATGTGACCACATCCTTTGTGTAATTTTAGTCCTGAAAGCAGTCTTTAGCAGCACGGTCACAGTTCCAGGGTCACGGGAAGGGGGGCGGGGATTAGAAGGTGAACGCATACACCACGCCCACCACCACGATGTTTCCGATTGTAGCCACGATGGCGATCCACAGCCAGATGGCATCCCTGGACATGGGCTGCGGCTCCTCTTGCTGGCTGTTGGCAGCGATGGCGGCGGCATGCACACTGGCAGAGGAGTTGAAGAGGGAGTGGTCCGTGCTGTAGTCATCGTTGGGTGAGTCCATGAAGGCCCCCGTCATGACGGGGATCTGTTGATCAAGGGGATGCAGGGTTGTAAACGTGTTAAAGATATTGCCCAACTTGGGAGAGATTCCTGGACCACTTTATATTGATAGGGATGTAGTGCTACATGTTAATGTTTCTGATTATGTCTGTACATTTACAGTTAAATGATATCGATCTGCTACAGCATGGAACATCTCACATCTTCACATTGGTAGTGTATCCGAACTTTGCCAGGAAGAGCTCACGTGACCATCAAGATGTACAGCACGTTTTTCAAGACACACTTTTGTCTCCTAATCCATCAGTATTTTTACACATTTTGAAGTCCTTTGGCCTCTCATTCATAAAACAGACCTCTCAACTTTTGCTGTGTTGCATATAAGCATCTTATTTGCACCTTACAGATGGTTTTATCTTCTGTCATGGATACAAACAGAAAATTTGCCTTCAAAGTTAACCTGAAAACATTGTGGAGTAAAAATATTTTCTTTTACATAACAAAAAACAAANCAAACAGAAAATTTGCCTTCAAAGTTAACCTGAAAACATTGTGGAGTAAAAATATTTTCTTTTACATAACAAAAAAGACCTTGATGGGAGAATAATGGATGGAGGGATGATGGATGGACAGACAGACAGACATACAGATAGAGACCGACAGACAGACAGACATACAGACAGATAGACAGACAGACAGACACAGAGATAGATAGATAGATAGATGCCTCATTCAGCATAAGTTTTCATGTTCATTCTCTGCTATCATCTCTAGACATTTGTGAACTCAAAATTGAAGAGATTATTTGCATCAAGTGAATATATCTGTCTGCAAAGCCAATTTGGGAGAAAAGTTCATCTAAGTAATTTATTTAATAAATAGTTTATCAATCTTTCCACTCGCTTTGAACTTTTGGAGCCATGAGTACCCAGACATTACTTTTAAAGACAAAGGGACACAAGGTTGAACTGCCATTCTTTTGGCTTAGATAAAAATGTGCTTGGTAGCAAAAAAATGAGGAATAAAGCAGATTTTACTATGAATTTGAAAGTGGAACTACCGACACATCACTGAACTCTGCTGAGTCACGTCGATGACAATAGTGACCAGATAACGTGCAAATCTCTCTCTGCACTGAACTTTACCCATTTTGATTCAGAAAAAATAAACTTTTTCTTGCTCTTGAGGGTCCAAAATCCAAAGCTTGTTTGTTGTCATGCTCCTGACATCTGTGCAGTGCATTGCTATTGTGTGTTATCTGGAAAGTAAATGCTGAAAATGTAATTTATTTATATTGCTTTGTGGATGGCCTTGAAGAATATTCAGTAATTTGCAGCTCAGCTTGTCCAGAGATACTCGACATCCTCGCATCATTGGAAAACCACCACTGCTTTGAAAGGATCCATACAGAACCTTAGTGAAGGACCTTCAGACAGTCAGCCATCACCCTGGACCTGCCACTGTCCAAACACATAGTCAGCGACCCAACTCCTTCCTTCCTTCCTCTTATCCTTCTTTCCTTTCTTTCTCTGCAGCATCACATCTTTATTTGTACCATCCACTGTCATCCCAGCTGCTTTTCCTGGCAGTTTTTCTCTTACCTGCACCACCTCCAGCTCCAACTCACCTAAACTGCTGCTGCATGTAACATTTCTGGTCTGAAACTCTGACATGTCTGACATTCTTCAGCTCTTCGCTTTCTGATGTTTATGGCCCATATGAGGTCCATTCCATTTGAAGTGGGATACAAGGCAGCTAAGGAAACAGCATGACTTTACCTCCAAGACTGCAGCAAAGCCATTATGGTGCTCAGCATCAGCACACACAGTACACCTTGCTTTTGGAGGAACTTTTTTCACCATTGATATTTAACCCTGAAGACTTAAAAACTGTTCTTTAGTACAGAAACATCAAAACATCTGGATCTTCTGTACACTTCGAGGGTTAAAGATGATCTATTTTTTGCATATTTATACATTTATATTTTATTTTTACTCACTAGTAAATTTAAACACTAAACCTTCTTTAAAAGCAAACTAGACCACCTAGAGAAAGCAAAGGGTTTCCTACATCTTTGGGAACTGCTGCAGAAGAACTAGGAGGACATGCCCACTGGTTTTATACAGAAACCTATCAGCCAAATGCCCCGTGAAAAAGTAGTTTAGGATGGTACACATCTGCTGCATCTTACACCCTGCAGTGCAGTACATGAGCAATACAACATCCAGAACGAAGTTAAAGTTTTTATTGCACTTATTACTACATAAAATAAAAAATATAAAATATGTAAAAATATATATTTGACTGAAACGGAAACTTTGAGTAGTTTACACAGGATAAAAAGTGAAAGTCCTATTTAATGAAGCAACGTGTACAGTATGAATTCATCATTTGTACAGAATGTTTCAAAGATCTTTTTTAAAACAGAAGATCTGGTCCCGCAGCAGGTTGTTATGAACCACATTTAAGGTTGATTACATAAACATACATATGTTTATTAGGTTGAGCCCCTTCATATCAGATCAGGCAACTGTTTAGCCTCAGGCTGATGACTTTGCTCCTCCTGAAAGGGCAAGAGTCCTGCACCAGGGCTGCTGGTTCATCATCTTTACATGACAAGGGACATTACAAGACTCTAATACACAAAGCCAGCTCCCAGTGGTTTTTTTACTTAGACGACACGATGCACGAAATGTGGTGTGAGGATGAGGACTGTTTTTTTATACAGAACATATTCTTAATCTATCATTTACACAAAAGACAGTATTTGCTATTAATTGAAAATATTTAAATTTAAATCAGCAGAAGTGATGCAAAATGTGATGTGCACTCCAAAGTCCTATAATGAAATTTGCCAAAAACAAACAATGATATGGACTGACTGACCAGTAATTGTTCTCTAAAATCACTTTTTGTGAACCCTGTGAGTAGATAAAGTGAATTAGAAAGGCAGAGTAGGACAGTATAGCCAAACACACAGGAGCAACAGAGACAATATCAATTATACTCAATTTACTGTCTATCGGAAGCCTAGCTGCATTTTAAAGCAATCCTTATGACTGCAAGTGACCTGTACTAAATGTATTCCCCTGTGATACTGACTACTAGCTATTTGTACAATATCTGGCTGGCAGGTTATGACAGGAATCAGCATTTAGTATTATTTTGTTGATTTGCCTGTGATTCAGTGTAAAGTGACTTATGATGTCACACCTTTACACTAGCTGTGTTAAAGGCAGCTCATGTCAAAGAGTAAAATAAACTACAGCATGGTTCCAACTTCCAAGTGTCTCGTCTTGTCAATTATTCCACCCTCCTCCCCAATTGAACAGCTTCAAACCATCCTCACAAAATGACTCCACAGGTATGTCAAAGAAAGACACTGAACTAATGAATTGAATCCCCACTAAGATCATTTTTCTTGTTTCCAAAAGACCATGTAAAGAAACACTTTTTCAATTCTCTCAGTGTAGATCAATGACTTCAAATAGTTAAGAAGAAGAATGAAGAAATTTGCTTAATTTGCTTTTCCCTACAGATGCCAAATTTGGAAAAAATGAGAAAATCATCATCTGTTTCAGAAATATAGGGAGTATTCTGAAAAAAAAAAAATTTGCACACTCACAGGCACAGCACAGGCACAGACACACATACACAAACCAAAAGGGAATAAAACACTGACAATTTATAAAGTGATGTATCACTTGAGGGACCCACTCCAGACATGTGTGGCCCACAGTGCACTCAACCATGAAGTCATCCCCAACTCAACAAAATGACAGGATGGCATTGCAGGCACATGAAGCGCACAACCAAAGTGTGATGCTTTTGTGGTTTTTCTCGATGATGCGGATCAGAAAAAACAACTAGAGTGAAAAAGGTAGATTTCAACATGGAGTGATCATTGAATCTGTGCCTGTCTCTCTGTCTGCCTCTATGATGTTTGGAAATGTGGCTCTACATTTCTACAAAGAACAAATACCAGTCATCACTGAGCAAAATTATGTGAATAATCTCATTATTGAATAACACTGATTACCTTTGGACAAAAACCATTATGCTGCTGATGCATGGAATTTATTTTCCCAGAAAATACAAGTTCATTAATGGCAAACATTTGATTGAAAGGATGCCAGATGTATCTTTAATCTGTGTAAAAGATCATTTAAACAGTACTGTAGCAGAAGTTAATTTTTAGAAATAACTAGAATGTAGTTTTCCTTCATCTAATAAAGGAAGTAAAATTCACAAGCAAACTGGATAAATGCATAAGAAAAACAGAAACTCAAATTTTAAATATACATCTTGGTGATATCACAGCAGAAAACTCGGTATCCGTGTGAGGAGTGGTTTCTTCTGCACACGTTAGTTGAAAAAAGCCTTACCTATGTACATCTCCAAAGCAAAATACTGTGATTTATAACTAATATTTAACTGACACTTTTATCCAAGACAACTTACAATGAACCTCCACTCCAGAGTATAATAACACAGACTCACTCAAAACACTACAAGCAAATTAAATCCCCTAATTTATCTGAAACACAACTCTGGACTGTGGGATGAAATCAGTGTCAACGTGAGGAGAACATACAAACCCCACACAAACTGAGATGAACTTGCTTCAATTACACACAAGGATCAGATAGATACTTTAGGGATTTGGTGTCTGGTGGTAAATGTAAATATAAATGCATATTTAGAACACTGCAGTTAAATGAATAAACTGTAGATGTAATTGTAAATGCAAAATGTTATTATATGCACCTGTGTTTCGATTGTCTCTCCTCCCTTCGTGCAATTGAAGTCATATTCATGTGTGACACAGGGATTTAAAAAGAGCATGAATCTGTGGGTGTTAAGCCTGGATTTAAAGGTGTCCAGAGTAGTTCTCATATTCTGGAGGTGTGTTTCCATTAGATTTGCTCTGTATTTTACAGATAAGACAGGGATTTTTGCATGTGTGGTATAAGTTTGGACTGGGACATTAATTTCTGTTTCTCTGCAATAAACTACATTTCACTCGTCCCTTCTTTTCTTATACAGATGATAAATTACACATAGATACTGCAGCACAGCAGCTTCACTTTCAGTTACAGCCTTAAAAGCGAACAAATAGTCTGTATTTAAAGATAATGATGAGTTATTTTCTAAAAATTAACTTTACAAACATCTTCACAAACAAATTATGCTTGTTTAACAAGAGAAGCTCGCACTTCTTTTTTTAAAAATTCTTTTAAAATATAAACACGAGGGAAAGTTTATAAATACTGTATTGCAATAAAGTTTTCTCCAAAGCCTTGCTTAAGGCAGAGTTGTCAAACAAACTGTGTTTCCGCTAGTTTTCATTTCAACCCGTCCCCTGGCCCAACTCATCCAGCTTCTACAAATATACAACAATGAAATTGGATATTTTCTGAATCTATGGAACACACATTATAACATCCCATCTCAGCTGCACTGTTGGCAGGTTTACAGATGAAGAGCTCAGGAGACAGGAATCTGTGGACACGTGCTTTAGTACACCTCGGCAGCACACCTTATGGAAAGCGCGCACACGCCTTCAAAGATAGGACTGCACAGGGGACAGCAATGACACACTACTCCCCCTTATGGTGACCACAATACGGGTTGCAGCCCCGTGCTTCCATTACAATGTCAAACTGTTTGCATAAATTAATTATTGTTAAACTATAGTAAACACTTTAATACTTGCAGTTTAGGCTATCAATGATACCTATAGCAGCCTACTACTCATATCTAGCCAATGTTTTTTTTAATGCAGTGTAAGTGGAATTTCAGCCTATGTATTGGTTTATGTATATCTGTACTGTTAGTGGTTTGTTGCCTTTTTAATGATATTCTGTCAAAGAAATTCACAAAACAGATGTTAACTCGGAATGAAATAGTGAGTCTGCATCCGTGTCTCCAAGCATATTTCCTCTAGCTTCCCCTCTGATGTCATTATAGCAATTGTGGTGTTTATGCTGCACACAGATAGCTAACAGGCTGTTGCCAGGGGTGGCACCTAGCAACAAATGATGCTTTCTCTTGACAACGGCATAGAAACAACTAAGGAGCTCTGTGCAAAGGACAATAAAAGCCCTCCCAGTGGGTCTTCCTGCCTGGCAGAGATCACAAATCAGGTCTGTTGATGGCCACTGCTCCTTACTGTATACCATTACATACTGTACCTTAGAGTATATACACCTCAGAGAGACTGAAAGGACATTTCCATGACAGCTACACGAAATGCATAGTGTACTTCGGAACGCAAACACTGATTATGCTGGTTTATGCACTGAAGTTGAATCGGTACCTATTTAAAGTCAGACTGAAGCTGGTAATCACATCCAGTTGGGTCTCAACAACTTCTCAAGGGACCAGATCCAAGCAAATCTCAGAATCCTGCATAATTTGCCTAATTTACCTAACTCTAATGCCATTTAAAAGTTGACTGAAAATGAAAGTTTAGACTTTTTTCAGTGTCAAAGGAAATAGCTGTTTAACTGTCTTTCAGACACTAATTCGCTCTAGTTGGGGGGGAGAAAACACAATTAGCACAATGGCAACACTTAGAATTATCCTTCTGGTCCAGCTCTTAGTGTCTTATTAAATATGCACATTCTTAAAGAGAGTGATAGTTTATCTTGCGAGAAAAAACATGGGTATGTAAGAGATATTCTAGAGCTCATACATTCATCATTCATGACTAAAGGCACCACAATAATGATGATCATCATCTCCTCATCAGCATCTAATGCTGATGGATGGTGGTGCATTATAGCTAGTGTTTTGTCAACATTTGTGTGTTCCAGAACAGTAAACCTAGCTGCAGCCCACATCCATTTGTCAGCAAATGAAGACATCCCCAGAGACAGCTGGGCTTCAGGATGGGGGTGCCCCTTCAACCAACTAATGACATCAGCAGTATGTTCTTCACAGCTTTTGTTAATAGCTGTACAGGTGTGGCACGTGCTTTTCACGAGTGGTTGAACCTTTAAGGTAGCACTTATATCACATTCAGTGGTTCATCTCCTTTTCCTAGGAGTTTAAACAAAAGGGGCTGGTGGTAAAGGATAAACCAGCATTGTTCTGTCTTTTCTTCTCGATTGTCCACGGAGCTCATCTGCACTCATTTGGAGACAGCATAGCTTCGCCATCAAGGCACCTCATTAGCTCTCCTCATCCAGCTGAGACCTGGGGTTACCCACTCACATCTGTTGTTTTGCGTCCCTGGAATCACAGATCTGCTGTCTCCCCTCCTGCGTTGCTGTGGCAACCAGAACAGCGCTCGCACAGAGGCAATTTTGGGACTTATCTCACCCCAAGATTTAAATGCTGGGTAAGAAGCCAATGTGTATAACTACCCCTTGGATGCTCCTGTTTCCAGATTCACAATGTATTTATAAGGGTCTTAATGACACCATGTGGTAGTCCTTGGTTTCCAGTACTGAGAAGATGGTTAGAGTCTTGGGTCAAAAAGACCTAAATTTCAGAATTAGCAGGGGGCATCTTTGGTTTTAAGTGCTGAAGAGCAGATTTCAGTCTCACTTCAAAAGGATCTGAACCACAATTTGCTCTTCGAATGTGACAAACTTTCAACAGCATAAAGTCCCTGTATCAGCTGTGTACTTTTATTTCTTTTTTGATTTTTATTTATTTTTATTTCTAAGTACAAAAATTACTCATGTAAGATGTACAAGTTGTAATGCATTTCTTCATTTTAATGGAAAATAAATCAACTTATATACCCTTGTACTACATATTTTATGTCTTCTGTGTTCATATACTCCAGTTTCTGTCTACATTAAGTAAACTATCTCAAGAAATATTATGAAATATTCTGAGCGCAAAATGTGTGAATAAAACTGATGTGTGTGTTTTCTCATGCTGCTACAGCTCGATGTCAATTTAAATCAAAAATTCAAAACTCATTTGGAAAGCAGCCTTTAAACAAAACTATCTGACTGCAAGGACTTTGTCTCGAAGCATCAGAAATCCTCTCCAGCCCATGTCATGTCATTTAGTGCCCATCAAAGCAGTTACTGTTTTGCGAGCCAAACGTGGATCCTGTGCAGGATCTCACATATAAGATATCTCAATGGGAAGTCCTTAAACAACCAAGTTATTCCTGCCAGACTGCTTCTACCTGTGGGATCTACTGCCAAAGCCATCTGAGAGTTAAGAACCCTTGAGTTACATTCTCATTTTCTTCAGCACTTGCAAATAAGGTTCGCCATTAATCATTGAAGACTGTGGTCCAGTTTGAAGTGTTTCATTTACCCATTTTATGCAATCGAGGTTATGAAATGATAGAACTGAGATTCTGACTGCACAAGTCTTCACTGATGCTTTCGAGGACAATTACCGAAAGAATATCTTTATAACAAAGTGACTTGATACTTTTTCATGTTTTTGACAGTCTTTGCAAAGCCTTGGGATGCATTGCCCTACAGTCGTATTCCCTTTAAAGTAGGTCATTTCGAGCACTGACAGCAGCCATGAAGGCCCGAACCACATTACGAACAGATTAGATCCCTGGTACCAAAAAATGAACGGCTATTTCTGGGTCTTATTCTAAAAAAAAAATCTGTCAACTGCTAGGTTTTCTTTGTGTATCAAAGCTTCTCTGTCATCTAAAAGTACTAAATGCTGTAGTGATCAACAGCGAATGATTATTTGATGTGCCTTTCTTTAAATATTTACAGCTTTCCCTTACACCTACAGTATACTAGACAACACTGCCTTTTTTGTGTGCAATGAACACCTTGTAAGATACTGTGGAACGAAAGGAAGCACTTCACACCCAAACAGCTTATATCCTGACCTTTTGTATGCTTGAGAGCGCTTAGGCAAGAAGAACAAGGCCCAAGTACTCCAATGCAACATTGTGACAGGGTCTTTAGGATTCCTTATCTTGTGATGACACACTGGTCTTAGTTTCTATCTGTCTCCTGATCTCCATTTTAGAGAAATCCTACTTGTAGTGCTGCTTCATTGCTCTTGCCATTAATCAGTGATAATGGACCATCATCTTACAGTTATCCTCTACTGTGTAATTCCTTCCTCCAAAAAGCAGGCTGGAGTTACAAGGGCAGGGATAAGAAGCTTAAGGACTGCCACCATTCTCAAACCATCCACGTTTGGATGTAATAATTATGCTGATTTAAAAAATATGAGCACAAACTCACTAGAAGCATTACTGTCTGTTTCTGGAATAATAACTGGTTAAATACGCAAGGATGTTCTATGAGTTTATGAATAATAATTCCATCAAAACTCAAGGGCACCTCAAAGCAACAGAACAATAATTTAATACAAACATATTGGGTGTCTTTAACGTTGGCGTCTGGAACCTTCTCTGCCACAGGACATGCAGTCTACAGTTAACTTTTTAGGTCAAGTGAAGAAGTCCATTCACAATCACAAAACAGGCTCCACACCTGTTGTGGAAGGACAGGGACCCAGGTTACAGGCTTAGAAGTGCTCTTCATTGTATTCATTTCTATCTGCACAAGTGATGAATCAGGTTTTCTCCAGCAAGCTGTAGCTCATGCCTGCTTTTACAGAAAGATAAACCTGTTAAACAATTACAGGTAGTCAAACACATACTTTGGATTTATGACAACAAAACCCTTCAAAGCATTATTTTGTTGCTTTAAGAGCAGATTATTGATTTGTAAGCCAAAACTTTGGAGCATCATTTTGCCCCAGTAGAATATCAAGGCCAGCCAAAGTATAAGAAAAGTGCAACAAAAAAATAGGCCAAAGAAATTCTGCAAGATAACAGCTCTGCCACAGATAAATGTGACTAAGTAATACACTTTGAAAAGCATGCCACTGTAAATGTACTATTGGGGATTACTGGCATGCAGATAAGCTTTGGTCTGGTATTTCTGTGACAAACTCAAAATATTTATAGGAGATTTCGAACGGAATTAGAGCTAAATGATCACCTCCCTCCTCCACACTTGAAAGACCTGAACATCCTTCAGGTCTCTGTGGTCTTGCGTGGAATATGGATCTGAAGTTCTTAAGGTTTCCGGTTGTGTGTCCTCAACTGTTGCTGTCCACACAGAGATATTTCCAAGAATATATCTAACCCTTAAAACTGTCCCTGCACAGGTCATCATGGTAACAGACATTCTGAGACACAAATGACCTCTAGACCTGGCTGTTACCAGAGGCGTCCCCAAAACATTTTTGTAACCAGGGGATTTTTTGTTAGCAATTCCTCTCCCAAATACACTGTGGGGGCAAAAGACTAACACCAGCATGGCTCACGGATCCACTCAGTCCTAAATTTGTCAAACATGTCAAGCAATGAGGGGGTTCGGCAATCCCTTTACAACATCCCACAGCGATTAAAAACAACTCTTTACAGAAAGAGCAGCACTGCATTATGGTTCACCCACTGTGACTCTTACTGACACAAATGACCACACCGAGGAAAAAACCTGAATAATATTTTGTTTTACTTGTTTCAGTCATCCCAAAATTACACTTGTATACCGTTTTTTAATTCTGCACCAACAATAGTTTCTTTACAGCCCTGGTACCCCCCTTCTGCCTGGTACCCAGGGCAAACCCCCCTCATTAGTACTCCCCTTCTTTACAAAAATTATACAAGAGTCAAACCTCTTTGCATAAAACCAGATGAAACCTGTTAGAAAGAACTGGGCTTCCATATTTACAATAAAGTTTATCCCTAATAGCATCTCATAACTGGCATGATCCTTTTATCATTACCTGAATCACTAAGGCACTTTGTCTTGGACCATAAAAGTGAGCTGTCAATTACAAGTCGGCACGTCAGCACGACCCTTTACATCCGACCTGTTTAGCAGCCTCCTATTACAGGTGGGAAAAGGGTTCCATTGTTGTGGACAGACATGATTGCACACATAAATAAACACTGAGTGACACCCACCAGCTTATCCATGCAGGGGGTGGAAACAAAACAAAGTTATACTCCCCACAGTCAAATCTTCCTACCGCCAGTATCAGACTTCACTCATGGACAGAGAAACTGTGGTTTTAGGTTCAGGCAGGAAATGAGCCCTTTCCTCTTGGGCAATTCAACACACGCTACTGGGGGCTTCTGTGGGATCTGGCCAGCTTTGCCTCTCCTGCCCTTTTTTTAAAAAAAGGAGCCTTTCTGGCAGTGCCGTTGAGTCACCCACTTAAACTCCCACAAACCAGGTCAAGTGAATGTAGGAAATGAACTAAAAACCACAGCCACCTTAAGGTAAGGGTGCCTGCTCCTCTCTGGATGTATCCAGTGCCAGAAGAGACACGTGAACAAGGGGTAACATATTTTACCCATGTAGGATTTAATTTTAAGTGCCAGCACCGCAGTCGGTAACATTTTACATTGTACAGTCCGGGGGTCACACTTTTACGGTGGTTCTGAATCGAAAAATATTTTAGATCACATTTTGAGTGTGGTAAACAACTCGGATTTGGCCAAGAGACTTTTCCTCACACTTCTGTATGAAAATAAGATGTGCAAGGAAATCAGAAGAGTAACGGATGTCACGGGCCCTGAAACAGACGGTAAGAATCTAAACCAGGATGGAATTATATTGATCCGTAATGTGTGAAACTGTTCTAAATGTAGAGATTTTATCTAACATTTTTTGAGAACACAGAACAGTGCAGCTCTGGTTTGCTGTGTGTATAACTCCAATTATCCTCTAACTTTTCCCATGATGCCCTTCTCTTTATCTGTCAACACGTGCAGTCAGTGGATAAACCTTGTTTCGTTGTAAAAATATGTTGCTTTTTTTCTATTTTGTACTACTGTACATGGCAGGGTCCAAAATGATCTTTTATTAGTTTTGATGATTCACTAAACTTGTATCATTTCTGGTTTGCTATATTTTCCATGCCACCTGTGTAAACTTAAAACAAAAACTGCAGGTTTAGCTTCAGTCAAGAAACCAATGGTAAAGATAATAGTTGTGGTCACAAATTAGCGCTATTTAATTTAAATATAAAGGAACTGCATCATTTTGTTATAGACTGACATGTTCAAAATGTAACATAATATGAATGAAATAAACTGATTTAAAAAATATATTAAAAAGTTAGAGCACCTGGAAGAGTTAAATCAATGTATGTTTTGAAGGTTTATTCCTTTTAAACTGTGTGTTCAGATTCCTATACATATCTAATTGATATAAGAAAAAGGAAATACAAACATACTTATTCAAAATCAGAGATGACTGTATGAAGCATTAAAGCATGTAATTATTACAACAATAACAAGCAATTACAATTAAAGTTTAACTGTTGCATTTAAAAACAGTATGATAAACACCGTTTGGGAAATCGAATTAATAATGATGCCTATCAGCGCTGAATTCGGTGCTTTTACTGATTTATTTTTCAATCTCCATATTCATTGCAGATAGATTTGCTGAGGAGATAAATACAGTACTTTCATAAATGATCTATGAAAAATTGCAAAGAGCAGATAGCTTTCGCAGAATACTCACTGATTTTTTATTGAGGTTTAACGGCGGCCTCATCGAAGTCCTGAGTAAATTTGCATTAAGGGAATTAATTATTTTACATTAAGGACAATAGCTACACTAGTAGATGACTGCACTTTTCAGCACATTTCACACAATCGATCATATTTAGTGATAAAATGATTCTTTATGATTGCTAATATCAGAAATGTATAACTCTATGATGCTTAAAAGTGTGGCATCTCAGACAAAAAAAATCACAGCAGACATGGATTATACTGAAAGATAAAAATACTGTAAATTAATGTATTCAGGAAAAAAAACACATTTACCAAAACAAATATAAAATTAGCAAACTGCTTTGGTTACAATTTGAGATAAATTAAATGAAAAACCTTAGTGCACCTCAACATGCGTTTACCAGCCCTACATTTATTTCCAAAAGAATTTGCCTTAATGTGAACAAACTAAGGGTCTTTTACGTCTTCCGTGTATTGTGATTTAATATAAGATAATCTAGTAGGTTTCTCTGTTGAGCCTAAACATGTATGGCGTGTTGATAAAGACCTGTGACTCCATGCCAATGACAATTACCCTCAGTGTGGGGAACTCTAAGAACCTCAGGTCTCCACATGGCTCTGAGGGCTTTAATACAATTACAGTTTTACATTTCCAAATATATTGCTGCTCTCCATCTCTGAAAATTGGATATGAAAGGATCCAGATCTCTACGAAGCCAAGTGCAACCCTGAACGCCAGCAAGACGGAATAACAGACTCTTCCAAAGAGCATCCGATATCATGGAACTTTTTTGCTATTGCACTGGAAACTTGAAGATTTACCTCCAGGGAGCGAAACTGTTACTATACTGCTTTCTGAGCTTTGTCTTTAGCTAAATCAACTAATGCCCAGTTCTTCAGCTGTGCAGCTGTAAACAGTTTCAAGGCATAAGAAAATTTGGTAAGGAAGTAAAAAAAAAAAAAAAAATCGATAATTTGGGCACTTCTTGTGTTGTTGTATACTCGTCAAATTTGGGATTTGTTGGATACACTGGAATGACAGCAGCTGGGTCACATCAGAAAATAAGTTCCCACCCGACATGGTCCCGTGGTACTCAGTGGAGAGGTTTCCCCCTCTGGCTGTGGGCCGATGACTCACTGAAACATCGTCTTCCCCACAATGCCTCACAATTTCATCTTCATTCTGTTGGCACTACAAAAAATACTCCATTTCACATGACAAATATGGTTCTGGAATAATGTCTTCTGAGGCAAAACAGTACAAAAGAGAGGCCATCCACATCTTTGAAAGGGCTTTTAACTTATTTGCAGCATTAATAGTAATTCTGTGATTTATTTTTCCCAGTCAAACCAGTCAGTAAACGCAGTACAGTTGTGCAGCTGCAAGTTGGAGCTCTGCTTTTTGGATGCAGTTTGTTTCCTTTCTGCAGTTCTCTCTCCCGTGACGCATTTGCTATTTCAACACCAAAAAGCTGCAGAACCTTCACTCTTCTGCTTTAATCAATCCTGTCATCTCACACAGGGCCTTTAGCGAAAGTCTGCAGTACAGTAGCTCTGTCCACTGGCAGCAGAGAAAAATCTGATTTATCAGGAGGGTACATTGACACCTGAGACCATCTGTAGCCATTTGTGAATCAGCTTCTCGTGGAGCAAAGTACTGCCATTGCACATTATTGTCACCATGCTTTATGGCTCATGCAAAGGTACTTGGGTTTTAATGCCAGGCTTTTCAAAAAATGGGGGCTTTTTGCCAGTCTTCTGCTTTTAATAGAGTGGAATGGAAACACCAAGTTCACTTTAAGCAAAATTTGACTTTCACACAGCCCTTAAAAGGATCCCGACAGGAACAAAACATATGGTGCTCAAGTTTTTGTGCTTGAAGTTGGTTGCTGTCATTTGTGTAGTAATTCATGTTTGTTTTGGTTTTTAAATATACAGTATTGTGCAAAAGTCTTAGGCATGCAGATTCATTGTCTGTTAAGAAGTACAGGTAGATTCTTATCTACCATCAGGGAGGTTTCTGGTTGGTCCCAA
>UFQX01001474.1:15182-52472 GCA_900497675.1 Arapaima gigas | reverse complement strand
GAGAAACAAAAAGGTGAATGTGCTATAGTCCAGCCAATATCTTCACCTCAATCCCATTGAGAACTCAGAATCTATTGGAAAACTGCAATCCACAAGCATCATCCATCCAACCTGAACAACCTGCTGCAGATTTGCCAAGATGAATGGGAAACAGTGGCGTGCAAAGCTGATACATACTGGCCCCTAAAACAGTTAAAAGGTGTTGTTACAGCAAAAGACCTTTCTGCCAAATATTAATGTGTGGTGTTTGAATACTTAAGCAAGTACCATTTTTCAGTTTTTAATTTCCTTAAAAATATCTGCAAACAATTAACTTATTTTTTGCCCTGAAAATGTAATGTTAGAATACATGAGCTCACAATAAAAATAATGATTGAAAAAATGTGTCAGTAGAACTGGTAACCCAGGCAATGTTGATAACTTTCAAGGCATTTGAATACTTTTTGCAAGACACTGTATATAGGCTGCAAGCAAATCGTATTCATGATACGGCTGTGCACAAGTGAAAACTGAGAGATCTGCTGCTCTGTCCCGCCGATCGGCCAGCAAGAGAAGTTCTCATTTCCCCGATCACCTCCCCAGCACTGCATACAAACGATAACTTCTTTGCTGTTCAACATTGTAAATAAAACTGTTTCTGAACATCTTATTACGGTCACACTAGTATCAATAACAAAAGGGTTTTGCTGTCAGTCACAAAAAAGATGAGCTGTTGTCCATTACATCATATCCCATATTACATGGTTGTCTGAGGGCACTTTAAATTAAAATAAATTATTCACAGCATCCACTTCTGAAAAATGTGTATTATTCAATACATACAAAAGTCAGTAAAAACTGATTTTCAATGCCTTTCTTGGCCATTGCTCAAAATTTTACACTAAAACCTGATACTAGGAGAAAGCTTTTAGAAACTTGCACTGATTTGCGTGTTTTTAACGGGGGGAAAAGTGTCATCACTGCAGCCCCTTCTCCCTTCCAGCCGCCGTATCAGTTCAAGACAACACTTGAAACAACACATGTTAACACTTGAGGAAACTTCCAGGCTTCCTACATATTGCAGGATACCCACTGTTTGATGTAAAATATCTTATTAACTTGTGAATAAAACATTAGTTGCTTTGCAAAGTGATTGCTTGTTTGTTGTCTAAGTCGCATATTGCATTATCCCTCCCTTAATAACAAGCAGCCATGTGAAGAAAAGAATATAACTACTCTCAGGCTATTGAATCGATTGTTTTGGATGAGTCTGCCATGGAGGCCTTATTTATATGCAGATAAATGTTGGTGCTCATTTCAAGCGGCATCTTTAGATGGAACAAGGTTCAAAACTCCCATCTGATACATGCTTGCTGAGTAACTATGCAGGACAGCAGAAATCCCAGCACTCAGTACACTGCCTTACAGCTACTTTCCATGGGTGATGCTTCAGTGAAAAAGGAATTAAAGTAACAAATTTTTGGTGCTATACAGAGACCTCCTCATGGCAGACTATTGTTAAAGCATGTATACGTCCACCCATCATCATTAACCGCTTCATCCCGGTCAGGGTCCTGGCGGTTTAGAACCTGGGTGCTGTGAAACTGCACCGTGGAGTGGAGGCAAGTCTGTCGCAGGGTGGCCACACACACAATGAGCAGTTCACCTGAAACACATCTTTGGACTGTGGGTGAAAACCGACACAGACATGGAGAGCACATGCAACCCCCACACAGACTGAGTCGGATTTGAACCCACACTTAGAGCGCAGGTGCCACGAGGCAGCAGCGCTACTCGCTCTTCCGCATGTATACATATAAAAAGCATGTACATATAACGCTTTATCAGAAAGTGATCTTTATTCAAGGTGACTTAAAAGTCAAATAACTCTTAAGCCTCCATCTCCAACGGCATGGCGACTGACAAGCCAAAAAAAAAAAAAAAACGGAAATACTGCAACACTTTGGACCGGTCATGTTGACTATGCGGTGAAAAATGTAAAACGCGATCTCATTTTTATAGCAGACGTTTATAATAAAAGCGCGTGCACATTTCGTGTGAAACAGTAAGACAAGTGCAATCTTTTTTAACTTTTATTGAACACAGGTATTTCTGACAGAATGCAAAGTCAAAATGTTTCGGTTAGTACTCAGTATTTACACCAGTGACAGTGGAAAGAGAGGCGGTACCAATGCTTCACTTAGTAAAAATTTGTATACAAGAAAGAAGGCCCCAAAGCAGGGAATGCTGGGTAGGAATGACAATGGAGGTTTCTGGTAAAGAGACACAGCCTGTAGTAGAGGGACAAGCCCTGCATCATGTGAGAATCCACACATCAGAGAGACTAAATTTGTCAACAGGAATCTTTTGGCTTCTTATCAGACGAGGTTTAACATTCTGCAAGCGTTCACGCTCACTGGCTTCTTTTTCTCGCTACAGTTTGCTTCATGGCACAAAAAACTCTTTCGAAGTTTCATGTAAACTCACGAGTAAGTTGGTCCCACATTGACGGCGGTTGAGTAAAATCCCGAGCGCCACAGCAGCCTCCGGTTTCTGCCAGCCAGAGAGCCGTGCGAACAACAGCGTTTATTCTTCTCCACTGTGAGGAACAGGTTTGCGAAGTAACCGTGTCGGACTAACGCCTCGCCCCCTTTTCTTTTGTCCACGACACGAACCGGCCGAGCGAAATCACTCCGATGGCCGTTATGCGACAAAGTTCTGAACAGACGACGGTATACAGAACACTTAAACAAATCATCGCACGACAGATAAAGCCGTCAGGACGGAACTTTCCCTTCACTGTATCTCAGTCTTCGCCCCAACACAGGTGACATACAGTAAATCTCGAACCAAGACTCAGCCAGATTGCTTGCGATCGACTCCGTTCCAATCATAATTTTGCTCCATCCATTTTTTTTTTTTTTTTAAAAACTGGGTCTGAATCTTCCCACATGGTGTCAAGGGATCGACGGGTGGAGCGTAAGCAGAGACTCGCTCCTCCAGCTCGCCGTGGCCGTCCGGGGGTCTGCCGACTGCTTGCTTAAGTTTGGGACGAGCACTCGCCTACGTTTCGTGTGATTTTATCGTGCTCTCCAGAAGTGTACTTTGTTTTTGCATAAAGTTTAGGCGTCCTGTAAGCGGTGCCCCCCTCCCCGCCTGCTATGTAAACGAACACAGTATTGATGACCTCCATTCTCATCCCCTGAGGCTGTAATATGCAAAACACACTGAGCAACATGACAAGTATTTATCTATTTATTTACGTTTTTTCTTTCAAATGTCGAAATTGCGAGCGATTCGCAAGTGACCGGTGAGCGCCCCCTGGAGGGCAGCCTTTGGCCGCAGCTGGCAAAGGCCGCAGGGCGTGGCCCATCTTTACTCTCTCCGCGTGACACAGAACAATATGGAACGCATGCCGCAAGAGGAACAATATATACGTATTTTTTGAAGGCACCGTTTCCCATAGTTTTTTTAAATTTTTTTTTTATTTTTCTCTGTTCGTCGTTGATTTTTCATGGAACATTTTGTTTGAACTATTCTCTATACCTTTCACAACCAAACTATGCAGATTTTTTTAATTATTCTATGACAAAGAACACATTTTAATTCACACTAGGATATTCACGCATTCACAGTGCACAAGCTTGCAGTCTAAAAGAATGAGAAACATACTGTACAAAAAAAGGTCTGACTGAGTTTTTTGTGTTCCCAAATCCACACCATAGCACTATGGCTTAAACAAGTGAATCATTCAGGCATTAGTTTGTTCTATGTGCATAAAAAGAGGTTAATAACCCAATACGTACATCAGCTTCTAAGCGTTTTCTTTTTTGGATCGGACTTCTTAGGTGAGATAAAACCGGTGGAAAGAGCTTGCTTGGTAAAATGGGCCAGTGTGGCTGTTGCCAGCCACGACGGGAGCTCCTCACGCTTTGCGACCCCCTCGACTCGGTGTGGGACGACTGCCCCCAGTGACATCCCCTCACTCACCCCAACCCCTGTAAGCCCAGCACGTCGGTGAAGAACGAGGTCGACTAGGTAGGGACCAAACAAAAGCAAGCGGACACGGGGACAACGTGCTCTTACGTCTTCCAACACTAAATAAAAGTGATTTCTAACGTAGTTTCAAACTGTCTAACCCTAACCGACAACTCTGATAATATTTACTCTGTGGGACACAGTATTTTCACTTTTTGTACAAAAACCAAGCTGTGTTCAAAAAAGGGAAATACGAAAGTAGTGTAAACATCTGGAAAAAAAAAAGAAATATGGAAAATTTCTTTTGCCAAGCAAGCATGCTAACGCTCTATCCTATAACTACAACCCTCCAAATAATAATGACTAAAAAAGATCAAATAAAAGGCAGTAACTTTTGCACATATTCTTTTAACACAATAGAACATTAAACAACCCATTAGTGGTGGAAATAAACATGGCAATAGAGCATATAATAAACCAGATGTGATTTGAAATACCATAGTAAGGAGTTATGGAATGTATGCGCACAACGTAAAGGCATTGTTCTTGGATAAAGCTAAATTTACCGTGATAACCTATTCCAACTAACTGAGATGTTCCACTTCTGAGATGTTACTCAATCCCCAGGAGACAGCTCTTGGAATTCATTTTTGGTTCCCTCCGATAACTTGAGATGCAGCTTAAATACAAGATCTTGCTTTTTCTTTGAATGTTAAAAATACACTGAAAACAGAACCAAAAAAAAAAAAAACAAGAAAACATACATGGAAATAAAGGCATGTGCACAAGATCTTATTCCGTTCTACAAATCTACAAACTCATTGCTTGTTCTGAAAATTCATAACAGACACAGAAGAAAGAAACCGCTTGTAATCTTGTTTTTGATGTTATGTGTGTGACGTCCTGTAGGGCGGCGCTGCGAGCGCATCACGCTTTGCTCTCGTTGCCGTTTGCCTGAGCAGCCTCATTAGGGACCATCTTCACCTCCGAAGGGGTCTTCTTCACCTCCGTTTCCTCAGGTTTGCTGTTTTCTTCTGCTACGACGACTTTCCTGATGGGGGGGGGGGGCAGAACACGGTTAGAGGTACGGAGTGACATCCAGGGCCAATACTTGCCCTTTCCTGGCTCCCTCCTTCCAGGCACCGAGCGCTGCCTCCAAATCTGTGGCAAAGCGTGCATCAGCTGACCCGCACATCAAACAGGCTAATGCGATTCCCACGTCTGTCCCCGTGGGGTGGAGTGGGCACAGCAGAGAGGGTGGGAAGCAGTTAGGATGGTGCACAGATAGAGGAGTGGGATGGTACTGAGAGGCATGCAGGCAGGACAAACCCCAGTGAAGCCCCACTGGGGCACGGCGCAGAAGCCAAGAACAAAGATGTCACCTGACATCACTGTCCAGTCCCCCGTGGCCGGTCTTGAGTGCCCCGTCTCTGGCTGCCGTCCGGAAAACCTCGGGACGGACCACTGAGATGCCAGAGCCCCCACCAGGCTAATTTATGCGGCGTCCACAACAAAATCGGTTTTTAATTCTTCGTTCTCCAGCACTGTAACGGTATTACTGACAACAAAGAGCCATTTGTGTGACTTTTTTTTACCCTTTTGGCCTGCGGGTGTGGATGATGAGTAGGGTGTAAATGAACTGCTGCAGTGTACACAGCAACAGGGGAGCATCCGGCCGTGCGGCTCCTCCCCACCGCGAGCCGTCCGAAGGGGGCAAACCGATCTCCGCGATGCTACTCCCCACCAGAGCCCTACAGATAGCAGGCGGGCAGCAAGAAACCCGGCACTTCCGGATGCACGTGACGCTCGATCTTCAGCTGAGCTCCAGCCCGAGACTAGAGGATGTACTCTGCTCCGTGGTGGCAATTCACGATAGCAGGGATTAGCAGGGGCAAAAACGCATCGCACACAACCGTCTGCATCATCCGGGCTTTTCTCTGCCACTGCGGGAACTGCGACTTTGCGTGACAGACTGGTCACAGCGATTGAGTTTGCGGGCCCCCCTCCGCCAAAGGCCTCGGTGTGGGCAGGACCCCTGCAGTGTTAAGCACACACATGATAATGTGCTAGTGGTGATGCTGTGCAGCCACAGTCTAACAAACGGGGCCATTTCTCAGAAATGCTGCTAGTTTTCTCAGCAAGTAGCCGAGCAAGAAGAGCACAGTGAGTGATGGCTGTCAGCCTATTCAGAGGAGATTATCAGCCTTACGGCAGATGTGATGGAGCAGCTGATCTGGCAGCTGAAGGGTTCTTGACCGAGAGATACTCCACAAGTGAGTTCCAGACTGCTCAGGCTGAGCCAGCGAAGCCTGTGGGATTCAACCAAGATGCGGGCAGCACCTGAGCTCTCGCTGGTTTATAGATAACACAGCAAATGGGAAAACCGTGGTGGGGGGGGGGGGCACCGAAAGCCTCCAATCATCTGGCAACAGTACTGTCGTTTATGAAGGTTATCAGAAACAAAATGCAGCCCTCATATATCCACCGACAGGCCTGCAGAGCTGGGCCAGACAGCACAGGCTGTGCCTTTGGCGCTGTCTGTCCTCTGTCAGCTTTTACCGTGTTAGCGGTGCTGCTGAAGACAATGACAGAAAGTCACCGAAGGCCCAGCAACTCCAAAGCAGCAGAAATTCTAAGCCGCACCTCAATGAGCCTCATTCGCTCCAGTATTTCACGCCTCGGTGCGCCGTTTATGAGCGCGAGCCCACAGATGCAGCATTGGCCCACGGGTCCCTTACAGCCACAGATGCAAACTGCAGCCTGTCCACTAGATGGGAGTCACAGACTGTGGCTGAAACACACGAGAAAGTGGGAAACGTCTCGCTGGTGGTGGTGGTGGTGGTGGGGGGCTTTTTACAGCCCAGCCTCCCCATTTGCAGCTGAAAAAGTGCACAGTTAACTGTTACCGGCATTGAAACAGGTACAGACTATGTCAATAAGGGTTTGCGTTTAATTATTAAAAATATGTATGTAATAACGTCGGTAGACCAATCTGCGAGAGCAAAAAGGTAGTAACACTCCTGGGCCTAAACTATTATTCTTTAAAATTATTACTATTAATTGTATAGGTTATTGAGAACGAGCGGTGTGCTGCAGGGAAAGGGAAGGTTGTGAACTTGGTCGGAAACTTTCCATTTTGTCAGTCAGAACTGGTTTATGCAGAGCACATCCATGATAAGCTCTTGACAGGTTCTTGACACGATCACTCACAAAGAGGTAAAAGGAAAAACCAATAAGGAGAAGCCTTGAGCTTCAGACTTACAAGATGATCAACTGCTGCTCTTGCGCGCTAGAGCTCGGATGTCTGGATGCAGCCACATCTGACAGCTTAATAAACAACATAAATCATTTCAGAGAAGCTGTTAAGCATGTGACACACCATGAGACTCCCCTGCCATCTTGCAAGGAGAAGTTGAATAAAAGCAAACAACGGCCGGAAGGCTGGGGTGGTGCTGGAGGAGGGGGCAAAACACAAAGGACCTTCCGGTATCCCTGGGTCTTTTCCTTAAGTGAAATGTGTCTGTGTACAGACAGACCAGAGACGACAGAGGACTTTAGTGGAGGCGAACGGGCATGGCCTCCACCGACGTGCGAATGCAGGAGGAAGACTAGACAGGACTCAAGTTAATATTTACCAGTAGCAACCTGCTTCTCACCTACAGAAACTGTTGGAATCTTAGCAGTTCCTCTGCACCGTCTGAATCAATGTTGGAGATGGATGCCAGAGTGGCGGCAGTAAGGCGGGAAGGCCTTCGTGGCCAGCATCTTAATAAACTACCACAGGTTTGCTTGAGATAGATGGAATTTAAAGACTTCCAAAGGTTCTGCTTTGTTCTCAACGGCTTTTCCAAAGGGTCTCTAATGAATTTTGATTTTAGCAGATTGACTTTTTTTTTTTAAACCACCTCTCCTTCTCCAATCAGCCGTGATTGGCTAATCAGCCCCCACCGAACGCTCTTGGTGCGACTATCCTTGTCTTACCTGTGCCGACCTCACCGGCAACAACAATAAAAGTTTGAGAGTGTCATCTTCTGATTATTACTTCTGAGAGGAAAAAATGGCAGGCTGCACTAGGAACCGTAACATGAGATGATCCACAATGGTAGGTGCAAATCAGACTCGCACTCAGCAGTACCCAGCACTGGCTGCCCCTCATTCTATTATTTGTTATCTCACAAATCCACCAGCTGACCCCTGTATTTAATACCACCGGTTCAAATAATGCAATAATTAGACTTTTCAATCCTATTAATGTAATATCTTATACACAGTGATGAAAAGCAGGCGAGAGAGAAGGCTGACTAATTAACCGAGTGCAGCTGCACCTGAAACTGCCGTTCATCGCGGGGGCCATCAGTCCCGGAGCTGCGTCTGAGAAGGAGGAGGGAGGGACTCGCTCGGTTCAGGCCGAACTCACTCAGAGCTCAGGATTAAAGCTGGCCGAATGCTGCTGTCGCACATGGTGAGTATGAACCCCGCAACACGGCGCATACTAACATCGAGTGCCCAGGCAGACTGGAGGAGCACAGACACCTCCGGTAAAACAGATCAGAGCCCGAGGGTGATGCCCAAACCATTCTGAACCCAAACATCCTCAATGTGGGGCTTCCTTCATAACCACGCAGAACCACAACAAGCCACACTTAAGTCCACGGTAATTTAATTTCCTTCAGCTTTTTTTTTTCCTTTAGCCTGAAGTGAGTATTAAAAACACTCTCTGTCCTTCCAGGTTCCATTTACTGAGTAAAACTGAAGTTACTTGACTGAAGATACTTGGCAAAGACCAACTGGAACAGTGCTGGAACTAGAATTTGCTTAGCGGTACTAATTCATCATTTCAATTACCACCGTGTGACCTCTGGCTTGTGGTTAATCTTTGGTCATTGAGGGTTGAATGTAGAGCTTCAAAAACAGCCGTTAATCTTGACATCTGGCTATTCTCCTGAACCTGAGTCCCTTCCAGCAACCCGTGCCTTTGTTCCCTCTTACAGGTTCTGTCCTGATGGACAGACACAAAAAGGGGTGTCTCCCTTACAGAGTGTGGAAAGCAATGTGTGCGGTCTCTACGGCGACAGCATCACCAGGCTGACACATAAACCTTACAACAAATACCTTAAATGGGGAAAGAGTTTTAAAATGAAAAGGCTCCCTGGCCAAATACAGCTAATAAACAAGCCAAACTGCATCAGGTGGACCACGCTTTAGCACAGCGCGCATCCGGGTTCGCTGTGTCACTGAAGCCTCCCCAGTTGGTCCCTTGGGGAGACAATGAGGAAGGGACCCACAGGAGCAGACACGGCTGCTGCCACATGTTACTCCCAGGAGCCTTCCACTCTATCCCACCCCATGCCACATGGATAAGATGAGCTCACTTGTGCATGAGCCTGGGGGGACCTAGGGAGTGATGGGTGACTTCAGCTCATATGCTGCTGGTGGCAGTGATGAAACAGCATGCATCAAACCAAAATGCAAACACACTCAGGACACAATGGAAAGGCACAACAAGGGTGGTGACAGAAAAGAGGTGACACACAGATAAGACATCTAGAAGAAGCCATACTCGTCCTGGGCTGGTGTGGGTACAGCAGTGGAGTCTGCGGGGGGCCCGGTGGACTTGCCGAGGGCGTCAAAGACATCCTTGGCAAGGTCAGTGTCTGAGGGCTGGTAGGGTCCTCCGTCTATCTGAAAATCTTGGTTCTGGGAAGGCTTGGCTGCACTGTCAGGGGCAGTGGGTTTCTGGGTCGGCTCTGGGGGGCTTTTTGCACTGGCCTGTGGTGCCTCGTTCCCAGGGGGCTTTGAGGTTTCTGCTTTGGTGGGCTGAGGAGCGGGGGTGGGGCTGGGATCAAAGGTGGGTGCAGGGTTGCTCGTGGCTTTGGGGGCCTCCGGACCGTTGGCGGCCAGGGCCCCTTCGGCTGTAGGCGCCGACCCGTCGCTTAGGTCGACCAAGGGAGCCACCTTGGCAGTGGCATCGGACTGGGGGGCCGGGGGGGAGGATGGAGAGGTTACGTTAGACTTGGGGGTGCTGGACTGCGGGACCGGGGGTGCGGCTTTGGTGTCGGCAGCCGGCGGTATGGCCGTGCTGGAGGTCAGGGTAGTGGACTCGCTAGCGGGACTGTTCTCAGTGACAGTGTCAGAGTTAGTGGCGACAGAGGGAAGCAGGTCCACCACTGCGGCAGTGGTGTCAGCAGCAGGCCTGTGAGACAGACGGGGGCGAGAAGAGAGAGAACACAATATAGTGCCAGTGAGAGAGAAAGAGCAAAGTGAGGGGGGAAGGGGATGCTACTGACTAGTGAGTGCGTGCAGCATGCTGTTACCCAGCAGCGGGCTACTGACGACTCCCAGGCAGAACGCCGCCATCACACCGAAACAGATGGACGAGGAGAAACTTATTTAGAGCAAGTGAGCGGAAGTGAATGGCACATTTTTTTTTTTTTTTTGTTTTACATTAACTTTCAGCTGACACAAGCATCAACTGGGAACTTTCATCATGACTACTGCTTGGTCTGAGTAGATAAATACAGAAAAACAGCTGAAAAGAGGACACAAAATGTCTTTCCGTCATCCAGATCATTCAAAAATAAACCTTTTTCCTTCTAAGGAAGTATTACGCTCTATTCTCAAACGGGACAGACAGGCAATTTATATTCCCAGCCCCACGAATCCCCAGCTATCAGTAAAATACCGACACGGCAGTGAGGCCTATTTGCATAGACCGAGACACCTTCTCATTTTACTACAGACCATATCACCCACCTGAGGCTTAAGTTTTCTATACATAATTCAACAACTTTCATTTCACAGCGGCTCATCAAATACAGCGAGCAACACGTGACACGTTTACTGGATTTAGTCATGAAAAGTATGACCCGCATAAACATATTAGCTGTAAGTTAATCTCCACAAAACATATATGCGCTTAAAATTTCATATCTGTGTAAACTATCATTTAGGCCCAGCCAATCAGAGCCGAGCAAGTAGGGATGACATAGCTATAATGGAATAACCACGATGTTCATACCCAGCAGGCTTTGCTCCTGTAGCAGTGCAATATATCACGTGATCATAAGTAGGCAGAGGGGTGTCTTACTCAGGCTCTGTCAGTGGGGTGGTCTCATTGGGCTCAGTCTGTCCCCCTCCTTCGTGATTGGGGGTGCGCTCCTCCTCAGTCCTAACCTCCACAATGGGCTCCTTGGACTCATCTTTCCTGCAATGGGGGATTGGGGGGAGGAAGGGAGCAGAAGTCGTGGGGAAAAACTGCACGAGCTGGGTTGTCTGGGACCGCTCCAGAACTCTGAGCAGCTATGTTGACCTGGTCCCCATGGCAACTACACGGTTGCAAATACATTGTCTACAATGGGCGGCACAAATGGAATCGGATTTATAGCGTATGGCTTTGATAGTCATCGTATTACAGGTTTATGACATAATGTCAAAAAACGTGCGCTTCTGGAACTTGTGATATTGTACCAATCTCCCCCTAATGCAGCTTGATGAGTACCATTTTGCCCCTAATTCTGGAGTGGTGTGCAGTCGCTCCAGCAGTGAATGGCAATGAACACAGCAGCTGATCCCATAGGCAGAGAGACTGGTGACAAGTACAAGTTGGACTGTTAGTACAATTTGACTTATTTCTGGCAGTGTCTTGGAAATAATACACATTTTCCATTTTAGATCTTTCAAAAAGGCAGCAAACAGGACTGCGGTTACAGATATGGACAGGTGAATAAGGAGTTACTGGAAACAGCCCCGCTGTCGTAACCTTGAGAAAAGGTACTTAATGTGAAAAGCCTCTGCAAACACAGCCAACCGTTGAAATGAATGAAGAGCACATCTCAAAGGTCTGTAGGTAATGCTGTAATAATGATAATAAAAGTGTAGCCTTGAAGACTGTAACTGGCCTAAGAGGAGATGGAGAGGCCACTCACGTGAAGGCAGCCTTGCCCTCCTCGATGTCCTTGCTCTTGGCTCCAGGCCCTGCCTTCCCGCAGAAATTGACAGCGATGCACATGAGGAGGCCGCACTTGTTGAGGAAGTAGCAGGTGATATCCACCGCCACCAGCAACAGCAAAAAGACGATGATGAGGATGCCCACAATGGCTCCCGTTCCCAGGCCAGAGCCGCTGTTGTTGATACCTTCAGGCATGGCGGCGGTGAGGGGGGGACAAAGAAGAGAGAGCTCAGTCTAACGGTCACCGGTAGCCAGAGAGAGGCAGACACTGCACGGACACCACACTGCACTGGTGTCACATCATGACACAATACATGGAGCACAAGAAACCAGTCAACCTACATTATTTATGCAAGCTAAAATCAGTTTTAACTGTATAAAATTGTTTACTTCATCAGAGTCCATACAACTGGAGCTGTAAATCTTCAGTGCCGATTTTAGAACAGATTTTAAATGACTCAGTAGGGTAATTTTACAAGACGCTTAATGCTTAAATGCTTAAAAACAGCCCGCTGTGTTGCTCTGTTGTGGTTTGCCCATAAACAAGAATTTTTTTCTGTAATCTACTATTTTCTTTGTATGTAAAGCTTATAATTGCTGAAAAATGTGTATATCGCAAAACATTTGCATTTTCTCCCTATTCCTTTGCCATTTGATATTTGTCCTTGGCAACTGGAACTCACACGTTACAGTAAATACAAATGACAACTAAAAATGCTAATCCCTGAGTTGTGATGTAAAGCCATAAGGAATATGTCAAAATGAATAAAAACAAAAGCTTTTTGTTAACACAGCACAAACTACTTACCAGGAATAAATCAGGAAAATATTTTAGTAAAGGAATCTATTTATTTATGATGCACAATTTATCTGCATGCTTTCAATGCTTTAATGCTTCCTTTGACACCACTTTACATGCAACAATGAAAATTAAAAAAAAGAAGAGAAAACTACTAAAATAAAATAACTTGGCAAAAATATAATAAGACTAACTTGAGGCCAGACCAATCATTTAACAACATACATTCCTGTCAAATCAACCTGAACCTTCTAACTTGTGGATCATGTTTTGAAATGTTAAAAATTCTGTCTTGGAATGCAGGGGAAAAAAAAAAAAAAAATTCACTGTGAATTTAGTGCATTCAGGTTGATCTCACAGGGGGACTAATGACACAGAACACACACTCACTACAAAATGCGTTTGTCAAAGATGCTTTTAATGGTTAGGTGGTGTAACTTTGTTATGATGCTAAGTCCTCCATTTTTCAATTTCAGTTCTTCAGTCTTAAACCACAGATAAAAATCTGTATGATTACCTTTTTTCAAGGTCACATACTTTCTAAACAAATAGCTTGATTTAGAATTCCATCTTCGTGAGGATTCTGGTGCAGCTTAGCAACATATCAAATACATAAAAATTATGAAAAAAATAGTAAATTCAAACTTGTTAAACTGCCAATATCATAGAAATTGTCTAAGTACATTAAACATTTGTACACATAATTTATCATACAATTAAGACAAACAAGAACAAGATAAATAATTAATGTGTTAATTTCAATTTAATTTAAAGGTAGACCTTTTAAGCGACATAAATATTGACAGTCATTTGCTGCGTTTCCAACTGTGTATCCAAATCTGCAAGCAGCCAAAGACCAAATACAAAGTCATACATGTTCAATAATCTCACCATTCAGCCACTCTTACCAGTGGGCTGAGAACACAGATCAAGAGTGGAAAAAACGTGCACATTTTGTGTAAGCAGAGGGTTGGATGAGATTTGGCAAAAAGACAGAGTTCAAGAACCTCAATGCAAAGTAGCTTTTGGTAAAATGTGTTGAGAAAAGATAAAATTACGATGAGCGGACTGGCAGGCCTGAAAGGCGATCTGCAGCGTGTTGCCAGTTTACTAAATGCTTGCACCCTCATTCTTTCTTTCACCGAAATAGTGGCAGAAATAAAACTGCTCGTGCATGAGGTAACTCAGCACAGAGAAACTGGCCACTGTTGGCGAACTCTGAGATCGAGGGTCTTAACTGTTATCCCCTACATCAAACACGGCGCTTTTGAGCTGGCCAGGCGTGCAGCGATCTGCACACAAAGGTGGAAGAACCCACTCAGCCAGCGCGGGAGCCGGCGGTGTGGGCGGGAGGCGGAATGACGGGCCGGCCAACGCCATGCTGCGAGCCAAGGCGGACAGCTGTGATGAGAGCCACTGGCTGGGTGGGCACGAGATAAGACGACACCGCTGTGCCGCTGCAGCATCCGGTGGACGGAGCGCAGCCGAATAAATGTTTCAAATTATGAAGCAATATTTGTTGTGCATCTGTTGTACAGATTTCCACCGCCTCAAGTTACAAGTGCACCTACCGCTTGAGAGAACTTGACAAATCAATACTGTACACTGGGAAGCTGATGGGAAATTACAATGCAAAGCAGTGTCCGTGCTTTGCCGCATTTTATCACGAGGGTCTAGCTGCGTCGAAACAAAACAGAACGCCTTCATCAACAAGGCCCATCCTTCTGCAGCTACACCCTCCACACAGGTTTTAATGAACTCTGCCCTGTTGTCTCTTCCAAATCAGTTTTAGTCAAAAAGAGTGCAACTTTTTATTGGGTGTCTTCATAAATTCACCTCTGAGGCTGTGACTTGGTGTTAACGTTGTACTGGTGACGACATAATAAATCCCGATTTTGAGATCTTCGAAGCACGTGGTAAGGAACGCTGCGGAACGTTACCCGCGGCTCTATATCCGTTTCGGGGTGCTTGCAGTTCGGCTCTCGTGCTGGTAAACCCTGGGATTCACTTTTTCATAAAAAGCAGGACGCAGGCGGTTGCTGTTCGCCATGTCAGCAAAGACCATAAACCGCATTACAAGTCACAAGGCCTGACAACAAATCCAACAGAGTGAACAGAACTGTGGCCATAGTTAAATCTGCGATGGCTGAAAAACTGAAGGTTCGAGTTTATAAAAGGTTAATTTTTGCCACTTAAGGTTAAATGTATGTAAAGTATACGCTGGTAAACACAAAAGATTTCGTCTTACAGGAAAAGGGTTGGACTGTTGAGGAAAACATACGTATTTTTCTCATCCAGCACAGCATTGTCTATTTGTTCTTGACATTTGCACAGCGCAAAAAGGAGGAAAGAATGGATTAAATAATACCAATTGTGTTTCATCAGTAACACTGATATATTAATGGAAAACATAATGTAGCACATCCAGCCTATCAAAATTATCACGTTTGTGTCTGTTAGCCAGCATTTATGAGCCACTCTTATTAAAAAAGATGGAGCGGAGTATAAATGTTGCTGTAAAAAGGTTTTTTTATGCTTTGCATTGTTTTGTGGATGACCACACTTTCGCACGTCTAAAGCTAATATCTAATATCTAATGCTAGCAGTGTGAGCTGTGCTTGAACAAAGTCCGTCAGCGTTTTTGAGCATTTTGACACAGCATGAATTTTAACTTTTTTTTAAACAAAAGCTATAGTTTCTCACTCTTGTAAATGCTCACGGGAAAAGTGACACTGGCAAAATTGCAAAGTTTCATGGAGATAATACCTGCGCTTATGAGGAAGTCGGGTTTTTATTTCACACTACGCTGCCCCTGCTTCGTTCTCATCCCCACGAGGATCCTTCCGCTTTCAGATACCGCGGTTTCTGCTCACATTTAAAATTTCTCTCTTTTTTTATTCCGATTCATGTCTCATTGAATTGGACGACGGATAGATAAAATGCCATTGCGGGGAAACAGGTGCAAAACGCACATCTGTGTCCTGAAACACCGTCATTTCCTTTGGTGCTGAAACCCAAGGCGACAGGGTCTCAGAGAACAAATTATGCATAAAAGTAAGAAATATAAATGCGAATGAGAATCCACACAATGTGACTGGCACACAGGAGACTTTGTGTGTAACTCCTAGACATGTGTTTATTCCCATCAGAGTGACTTTCAAAAATAGGGGAGGGAGGCATTTTTTGTGTGTGGGGGACTCTTTACAAAAAATACTCAAAATTTGGTGTTTGGGGTGTCGATTTCCCCCTAATTTTGCAACTTAATCTCACCGTAAAATAAGCAAAAATGTTTTAAACTTTGTCTCACAGAATTCCCAAAATGTACCACTTTGTCAAAGTCTACAGAAAAGCAAAATGGAGCGACAATGAACGTAATGTTTATGTTTACATTTCAGAGGAGGAACAACAAACGGGAACCTGTGGGAAGTTTGCACACTCCTGCAATTTGCTATTTAGTCCAAAAATTTCACTCACTATATTATTATATTTTCTTAAAACTCATAATTTTTACCACCTCATGGGATCAGAACAATTTGTACTTACAAAAATCATGTTACAGAATCTTGTCAAATTGCAATATCGAAATTAATTTTAACATTTATCCTTCTTGTTAAACAGCACTTACATTAGATAACCTCATTTTTTTTAGGTAAAAAGCAAAAAAAAAAAAAAGCATGTTAAATTTTGAAAAACAATTCAAAATAGTTATATACAATTGTCACGGCGTGATTTCAATCAGAATCCCTGCTGAGCTGCTCGACAGTAGCTCTGCGTGGCCTTTGCACCTCTAACACGAGAGCGGAAGGGCAGACTGTTGACAGAACATGAACCTCTCACGTGAGTTACAGGTGCTAAATTCCGGTGGACATACACCTCTCCTACACACTGTTGTTCGCCTTGGCCTTCAAAGGATTAAGTGTACAGACAGCACAGTATCTTAGCTTCTTCTGCAATTCTCCAGTGATGCTCAAGTCCATTGCTTTGTAGCAGATGACAGGGCAGCAAATAAGTACCAAGAGTTTTTCTGCTTTTTTGCTGGGGAGGAAAAAGTTGTTTACTTAAAATGAAATTTTAAATGCAAAAACAAAAACAAACAAACAAAAAACCCTAAAACATTCATAATGGTGTAAGTATCAAGCACACCACCACATCCCTTTTTTATGAACTAATATTGCTTCCTTTTTTTTGTTTTGCACTGGGATCAAAAGGCATTAAAAAACAAACAGCCAGCCAGGGTACAAAAGGGGTGGGATTCCCCACTCCTGGAGCTGGACTCGCATTTATGAGAGCAAGTAGACAGTCAGTGTTGAGAGGATGAGTGAATAGAGGGTGTATGACACAGAGGAGCAGCCCAGAGTTGCTGGAGGCCGACACACACACACACACACACACACACACACACACACACACACGCAGAGTAAAAGGTAAAGGTAACAGTAAAAGGTCAGGAAGTAAAAGGTAAAAGGTCAGGGAAGTGTTTGTGTGAGTCAATGTTTTGAATTATTTGTTCACGTAAATAAGACACGTGCATGGCAATGTGATGGTCCGGTGGTGTCCACAATCACACGACAACAAGAACGAAGGGAAAGGGGGAAGAGGTAGAGAAACAGGGAACAAGGGAGAGAGAGAGAGAGAAAAAAGAGAAAGATAGAAAAATAGGTCATAAACACAGAAACATAACCTGAGAAAGGAAAATAAACTGAAACCAAAGGGAAAAGGAAAAAGGAATTCAAGCAAGTTAGAGAAACTTAAGCTCTAGTTCAATAAAAGGGTTCAATGAAAGGAAAACCAAAGCAAAGAAACTACAGCAGGTTAGAAGCACGGCAGATGGAAACGGATCACAGAGCAGGCCAAGGGTAAAAAAGTCAGAAAAAGATGCTCAGTTATCACGAGTGTGGTGATGCTGACATACCTAACTGCAAACAAGTTTAAAAATCCCAAACACTGGACAACTTCCCTGGTAGATCAGTTGATATTTTGGGCCACATTTACTAAGGTGTAAAATTAGCATGTTATTTCTTAAAAATGAAAAAATAAATAACCATTTAAGAGTCACATGCTAATTACAGTCTGAACTACAGATTCAAGGGCAAAAAAGGAGTTTCTTTAAAAATTCCAATTTTACCCTGAATCGAATGCTTGATAAATCTGAGTCTTGGGGAAACTCTTTATATTATTGTCAGCACCAGTCTTTGCTCAATCACTTTAGAGTAGCATTAAACAGTCTATCACTTGGACAGGGAAATAAGAAATAAAGGAAATATAAAAGTGAAGTTTGCTTCAAAAGTTAACACTTGTTGATAGGTATCAATAGCCCAAGGTATCCATGACAGGGAAACTGCCCAAGCAAAACAAACCCAAATGAAAGTCATTACAAAATAAAACTTGTATTAATGACCTGATTAATGAATGAATGAAGAAATGAATGAACTTATGCAGCTATCAAATCGAATTAATTGTCTTTGTTAAAAGCCTTTTTTTGTGTCAACCTTAGCTGGGGAGATTTGGATTTTTTCTCTGTGTAAGACCATCTAAGAGGCTACCTGGACTGTGTCCCTGGTACAGAACTGGACGGGCACAATGTCAAACTGGGTGGGTCAGTATTTTGACTGAATCCCATCTCTTCCTTGCACTGAGGCACTTTTCCTCGCAACTTGGCAAAATAATAGACTTTACGCAGTAACTGACTGAGTGGAAAGAAAGTATATGAGTATCAGAGGAAATTAATAATATCGCCAGCATGTGCGTGGGCTTTCGACCTCAAATGATGTTGCAGGACTGAAATTCAGTAACAAAATACTTTCTTTATGAAAGAACAGCTGTTTTTTTTTAGTTGCCTTTACAGACAGCAGCTGCTTCCAGCGAGCTGTACAGATGTTTCAGTGAGAGCTAGCAGATCCTCTTTATATTTCAGGACACCCACAATCATCGCCAAAGCGCCAGCAAAGACATGCAGCGAGCGCGTTCTGGCGGCTCACGGCCCACGGCTCAATTGGAGACGAAAGAAAAGGAACTAAGAGGAGTCGGGGTCGAGAAGCCTTGCGCTGCTGTCCAGCAGACCCCACTATGCCAGGATGGTCAGTGATCCAAACCTCCCACTGCTACTCTCGCCCGCGCCCCCATCTCTCTCCTACCCCCCACCCAGAAGCGTAATGAGAAAGCGCTATCTCCGTGCCATGCGCTGGCAAGTGCTTGTTAGATTTCAGTAAAGCATCGACGCATTAATCCCCGTCCAAGCGACACCATGCAAAACCAAGCGGCTGCATCCCCACCAGGGGCAGTCTCAGGTCACCGGCTGCAGCACTGCACCAGAAAACCTTTACCCTGACATTACAAGGGGTAGAGAGATGCACAAGATAGGACTGGAAGAAACAATGGCGCGAGAGAGAGAGAGAGAGAGAGAGAGAGAGAGAGAGAGAGAGAGAGAGAGAGAGACAGCTTGTGCCCCTTGTTTTGTCAGTGGGGAGGCAGCTCAAATGCAAATGCAAACTTTTCAGAGCACAGCACTGCCAACGGGTCATGGGGGGGCATTGCAGCATGCCAGACTGAAGGTAAGGGGGCTGACAACAAGTACGACCACCCTGCGATGCAATGCTCTACATAACCCACTTAAAGGGTGAATAGCTCTGCACTCGGTAGTTACTGCCTGTCGACATCGAAGCAGGAGCAACAGAGCTTATCGGCTGTGTTTGCTGGAGTCGGGTTCAGGAGGAGCTCTGAGCTGCAGCGCAGACCTCTGCTACATGAATCTTAAGCTCTGCATTTGTTCTGCCATCAACTAAGCATCAGTACACAGTTTAGGTATTAGATTTCTGCTTGTGTAATATTTGTAGCTCATCCAGTGTAGGCTGTATTTAGTCTGGCATGTTTACACTAATTGCCGATATCAGGTTAGGAGAAAAATAAATATTTTTCAGCACAGCATGATGGCAAATTAATTTGTACGTGATGTTTGGGTGGCGCTGCAGGTCAGATGCAAGTACTGGCCCGATTTGTCTGTAGAGGTGGTGCTGTGAGAAGCCACATGGTGACTGTGCCTGTTGGCAGTGCCAGGGGAGGGGGAGGGAGGATATGTCAGTACCTGGGACGGCTGTGGGCTCAGCCGAGGTCCGGAAGCTCAAAGTGCCGGGTTGTGACTTGCCCTGCTGGTTCTCTGCCACAACGTAGACCTCGTACTCTGTGTTCCAGTCCAGCCCGCTCAGCACTACATACTCACTGCCACTGGGCAGCCGTATCTCTGGTTTCCAGTCTGACACGTGCTTCTGTGGACAGATTGGGGGAACCTGTTATTTATTTTTTTTCAAATTTACCCTCATATCATTATCATGGGTCTTTGACCAAAGGTCCTTGGATATTGGTAGGTATTGGAACCGCATCAGCACATACATTCAGATTTAAAAAGTCACTCTATACCATTATAACTACTCAGATGAAGTCCATGTCAAAGGAACTCTGAACTGCAAGAATGTGGGAAGGCATTTAAAGTCAGGCCTCCACAAGGAGGACAGTGCTGAACTGTGACCCACCCCTGTGGATCTGCATACTCACGGCCTTGTATCTGACAAGGTAATGCTTGATGGGAGAACCCCCGTCATCCTGCTTGATCCAGTTAACCTTGAGAGTGTTGCCTATGGGTTGCGGCTTCCCCTGCAGTTTTGGGGGGTTGGGTTCCCCTGAGAAGGAGAGAACGCGACAGAGTGGTCAGCCATTGTGGCCAGAGTAGCAGATTTCAGAGTAGCGCTTCTCCCCACCCCACTCACCGCTATAGCAGCTATCCCTACCGTGAAACCAAATCCTGCATCTTTAACAGTAAACTTTACCTGACTTTAAAGCCAAACAAAGAGTCCCACTGATTTAGGTTAAGCAGGAAAGGAACAAAACTGTTGGTCTCTCACGGAATTATTATTTTAATATGTTAAAAATGAGCCTGAAACAGCTGACTACATCTAACTACTAACTACATCTTATTTAGCTTTTCAACGTTTGCCCAAAAGGAGATTCTGGTGTACGAATATCACGCCATGCAGGCACGAGGCAACAGCATCGGTGGACGAGCAAGACTGTACAAACACGCCTTTTCTAATGAGTCTCATTATCGATTGAAACGGTTTACATGGCAAGACACATGCTAATTACCTCCAGCATGCTGCTTGGACATGTTACCAGATAATGTTTTAATTATGTTATCAAGGCTGAACGGAGGAGGTGAAGACTGGGGTGTATGCATGTGTATGTGTGTATGGGGAGGCCATCACGTTGAAGGATGCACAGCTACACAGAGATTTAACATAGCAATTAGACCTTCATGGAAAGACATGTTCCACACCTCACCCTCCAGGGGCCAAGAGGAATTTGGGAAGATGCCCCTCATGTGGCCCACTCTCCTTACCTTGTGGCCAACTAAAATGCCCACGGCACACTTAATGTTTTTTACATTAGGTAATGTGAGTTGATTTTTAAAAAATCGTAAGAAATGCCACATGTGGAAAAATGATCCATTTCACTTTGATTACAAATGATTCCATTACATCTGCACCATAATCGATCTCGTGTTGAATAAAATATAATGCTGCAATTCAAATTAGAGGTTAATGACAAAACCCAGTGACATCACAGTCAATATAGAAAGGAAATAATACATTGTCCATGTATGAAATATTTGACTACAGTACAAACATCACATTCTCTGTTACATGAAGACTACCCAGATGCTAACAATAAAAAGCTATGGAGGTTATTTGATTATTAGCAACTAATAAGAACACATGCAGTAACATGCAAAAGCTTACCGACCAATACGGGATGTAATGATTTGGCTCATGTTGTATCACATCAATTTCAAATTCCGTTGGCTTCACTGCTGGTAAAGAGTCCCGTTTAATCCTGATTTTTTTCCTCTGTGCTTCCAAGAACTACACTCAAGGACATTTCAAAGGATCGAAAAAACTCTGATCCAGAGTAGAACTACGTGATCAGTTTTTTTCCTCTTAGGACAAATTTAGCAACATGACCGTTCTAAATGTGTGATAAGTAAGTAATCTGGAGTAAACGGGGCTCCTTTTCTGCCCACCCAGGGCTATCTTTGTCCATTTTATTAAACATGCATAACCCTAAGAGACAAGGGAGATGAGGATGAACATTCTCAAGACAAAACACAAACAGAACTGACATGCAAAGGACATTTTCCAGTCTGGATGCAGCCAGAGGAGCTCTAGCAGGAACACGAAGGGGCATCAGGACTTGCATGCATGCAGCAATGTTGAATGAATGTTGTTAGTCTAGTTCAGACTGCAACATGACCCTCTACAATGTTTTTGCTTTTCACTGAAAAAGCTAAGTGAACGATTGACATATAAATAAAACAATAAAGACCATACTGATCATTTTATCTGGGTGTTGCTCCATTGCAACTATTAAAAAATAAGTACGTTGCGTAACGACCAGTCTGGATTTATTTATCATTCACTGGCTTTTCATCTTTATAATTTTAGGATCAATAAGATATTGACTGTGTCGGGTAATAACAGGGTGTGCAACGAAATGAACTGAGAAAATGAGTTACTGAGTTCAGAGATCGACCATTTACTTTGTAAATGAAAGCTAATTTAAACTTTTTAAAAGTGTGCATTTTTAGCTTGATCTTTCAAAAAAACCAAACAACAAAATTTGTAAGACCTGAAAAGGCTGAAAGATGCATTCCCAAATGACCTTGCAGAAGCATGCAATAACAATGTACTTTCAGACAATCTTTTAAGCAATTGAGAGTGATCTTTAAGAGAATAGCTAAATGTCAGTCTTTAACCGAGAAAACCCTTTTATAAAATTATGAATATGGATTAATTTTTAAAGAAGGATAAGTAAGAATATGAATAAGAGTCGTTCAGTGCAAAAGAAACCAAAATAAAAGCATTTTGTTATCTGGCATAAAAAAAAACTTCTATATGGACCAATCAGAACAAAGTGTTTACCTTCTGCTCATCAGCGTGGACGACATCATCAGCACCATGCAAGAGCCACATGACAAAGTCACATGATACGCACGCACATGATTGGTTGAAAGGAAAGTGGAGGAGGGCACATGGAAAATACAAAAAAAACTGATGTAAACATGAGCAAGGAACTAAACAAGACAGCTGACCAAATTATACAAAACTCACAAAAAGAAAAACGCAAGTGCACAACATAAATATTTTCAACATTAAATATGTACAGATAAATATGGACACCAGAGTAGATTCATAAAGCAATATTAGGATCAGATAGCCAAAATAATTTAAACAATTCACAAAACCTCTGGAAGCTTTTTGTGGGCAAATTACACCATTAGATGGCAAAGTTAACACGTTAAAATAGTAGCGATAGATGAAATGTACCCATTCCAAAGCTTACGTAAGCTTTGTGAATTGTTTAATTTTTTTTTACACATCATCATTATCATCACTGTCCATATCATTTTATGAATCTACAACATTTATACAGCATTTCCTGTGGCTGACAGTGATATGAATATCAAAAATTTTACAATCACACTTTTGACATCCAGTGACCACAGAAAACAAAAAGTCTTCTTTGGCATTACATTGTCATCAGTGGTTGCCACAAAGGAAAGGGCTCAAAACCGAATGTATATGTAGGACTGAAACAGGGTAAGATGTGCAGTACTGATGACAAAGCATGACCAATAATGGCGGCTGTGGACCCAACCATGGTATGTGAACAGCGCAATACAAAATGCCTTTGGTGGGCAGGCCAGGTTGACTTGTAACCATGGCGCTGTAACCACCGAAGAGTGCAATGCACTGTGGGCCACAAACATTTTAGAGGACGTTTAGTGTCAGTGACAGATCTTAACGGAAGCCACTATCAGCGCTTCCAAGGTATAGTCGGGTATTTCACTGGAACACTGCAGGTTAAGGGCCTCTCCTGGGGGTACAGTGGCAAGGACCCACCTGAATCAGCAGCCCTTTCAGGTTACAAGTGTGTGCCCTTAACCAGTGGCAGACGCCTGCAGGCAGACGTCGTCCCTGACCACGGAAAAGCATTCTGTGTCGCGCTCGGCACCTGCGCCACATCCCATGGGTCGCCTTCAGCCCCAGACACCTCCGTCTGACGGGCAGGCAGAATTCTCTATTGTGACACAGTGAGAGGACACTGCCAACAGTAGTCGCTGGCAATCACGACGGCAAATGTGTCAGAGATAAAGTGATTATGGGCCTCTACAAAATGGGATTCGCTTGGGTGACGCACGTTGCAAAATGGCATGGTATACTTACTCCTGCTCCTCTCTCCTGTAAGGGAAAAACATTATGTGCTGCCTTTGTTTTTCACATTACAAGCGTGCATTTCGTAGCCACAATTACGAGATTCATATTCAGATTATGCCCGTGTGTAATTTCCTACGTGAAGATAAATTGCAAGCTACAAAGCTACTCTACATTAGCAGTGTACAATATGCTTCATTATATACACAAACGATATAGTACTTTGCTCACGGCTTCTTTTATCCTCACACCGCATTTTCATTTGAGCAGAATATGGAGGCGAACATCACCAATATCGTTGAGAATGGTGCACAGTTTCATACATACATACATACATGCATACAAGCAAATGCATCCATAGACAAAAACAAACTTGGTCAGCTACCTTTAATGGTCACATAGTTATTGCGTCTATGTAAATATAAACCTTTACTCGCTAGAATTATTAGTTAAAAATGTGGGATTTTTTTTTTTTTTTTAAAAAAGCCTATTTAGATGATAACAGACATGCATCATTTAAAATGACTGTTGGAAAAATAATATCAGTGTTGTTACTGGCTGGCAAAATTACTGGTCATTTGTTTGCTGACATTTGAAAAGGTTATTTGATTACCAATCTTCCGTTTTACCTTCCTCAGCAGTACTCTGAGGGAATTTGTCATCTCAGATGGTAAACGCGATTTTGTAGGCCTCCGCTTCAAACTCCCCTGTAGTTAGGCAGGGGCACATTAGTGTGCTGCTGATAACACTTTAATATAACAAATAGTTCAGGTGTTGGCAAAGGGGAGAACGTGAGCAAGAAATTTCAGCTGCCTGTGTCAAGGGGGGGGGGGGGGGGGGGGGGNGGGGGGGGGGGGGGGGGGGGGGGGGGGGGGGGGGGGGGGGGGGGGGGGGGGGGGGGGGGGGGGGGGGGGGGGGGGGGTGTCTGACATAAATAAAATTGCTGCAGGAAACAACAAATAAAGCTGAGCCAGCCTGGCTCCCCCTCAACAAGACGGACAAAAAGTGAGCTCTGACATGTATCTGTCATAAAACGGAAAGGAAAACACTTGAGCACTTTGAACCCAAAAGGCAGCATGAAGAGCTTTCAGGGACATCATTTTCAGACAATGACAACCCTCTGATCACTTCAGGCACTGGAGGTAATTATCCCCATTGGCAGAAAGGAGAAAAGATGCCTCGTCTCAATGTGCCCTCGCAGTGAGCTCTGCGCTTACATCAGTCAATCCTGCCTTACCTCTCGTATCCATGTTTTCATCTGCTAACATCCTAGTGGGCTGCAGAGTGCTATCCAATGACAGTTAACTGCCAGAGCAACATTACTGTGCTTAATGAAAGCTCCCAGCGGCCACATTTTACTCCAACATCAACAACAGGTCAGCTATGGGTGCTGCGGTTTGACCCTCAAACACAATTTACCATCACATCAGGCACAACATTTACACTTCAGACAACTATAAATGGAAGGTGTAGAAACTAGGAAAATGCGCAACATATGAAGGAAGTTTAGCAACCAGCAATGAGTTGCTGCTTTGTTGTCTGTATTGCAAACTTACAGCGCCTCCCAGCCGGGGGGGCAATGTAAGCAGCAGACAGGGCGGCAGGCCGTTTCCCCATCCTCTCTGAGTCCCGACTCTCTGGTCAGTGTGGGCCCCCCGTTACAAGCAGCTTGGCCCTCCCTCAGCCTGACACCACCGACACCACCACCACCACCACCACCACAGAAATCAAGTGCATGGTTAGTCCTGTGAACTCTCTAGAAGGAACCCCATGAATGGTCACTAGCTGACCGGGGACAAGGGAGGTGAAAAGCATCACCTAAATGTGGACCTCCCTCCCCCCCAGCACTTTTTTTAAAAGGTGACAAACAGATGCAGGACATGAGAGAGCGCTATCCTACACTGTTCTTGCGTGATATGTAACAGAGAGCGAAAGCAAACAGGTGGAGGAATATAAAATGTAGTAGATGCATTAAGATGATTTATCTCTGAGGGATACCAAGCAGAAACGAAAAGGAGCAAACAGCAAATGTGGGTTAACACCAGGGTGCCTCCCTGCCTCTGACTAATCAAACCACACGCAATTTGTTAAATTCAGTGACTAATTCGGCTACCCTCTAAAGCAGCATGCTGTACTGGGACAAAAAAACATATGCGATTCAATATGAGAAATTTACTTGCAAAATTCAAGTCATTTACTCCAATTAAATGTCAAGAAGTTTACAGCCAAAGTGTTTTCCTCTGAAGACAATTCCTGCAGAAAGGACACTGTACCAGTCACCATTTTACAGTTTTGATTAATTTAGCAGATGCTCTTTGCCAAGATTGAATCACGTAGACATTGCTGGAGGATTCAGTGGTTACAAATGAAAAAGTGCAGACAACCAAGTAGTGGCTGCTAGGAGGACAAGAGGGAAGACCCGCTATGGAAGGCATGGTTAGTCAGATGGTGCACTACGCAGGCTTGGGGCAACGAGAGCCGGATTCCACTCTCAGTCCCCAGTCCTTCAGCTGAAAGATCAGTTTGTAGTCACTACTTTAGAGTAGTTCTAGTTTCCGCCAGTTTTGATGCATTAGGGGAATGCACTTGGCGGGACAAAGCAGGCAGTGTGAGAGAGACTGCGAGGCAGCAAGAGGGCAACACATTGGTAGGCAGACACACCCACGCCGACGGCATACTCACTAAGAGCCGAAGTGCTTGGAGATATGGGGGCTGGAGTCACTGATGGAACTGAAAGACGGTGAGAACAACATGAGACGCAACGTCCTGCGGTACACACAGCAATCTGTCACGAGCAAGCACTCGTGGGAAAAGGCCCCCTGGGTGCTCCCGGTGGACAGGTTGTCAGTGGCAGTAGAGCCACCCGGGCAGCAAGTTAGCATTTAGATATTTGCCACTAAAAGACGTTCCAGAAGCCCTCAGAGAAACATAAGAAACCACTTACTGAATGTCACATATAAGAAATTCACCAGTGAAATGATTAGCTTTCTTATATGCACAGATACATGCATGTTGTTTATTTTGTATTTTGAGATAGATACATGTCTCAAATACATCCACACAACTGCATATATCAAGGAGACTTTGATACAAGTAACTAAAAGATTTGCCTCATTTCTGAATTCAGATGTTAACATATATTTCCTTTTCTGTCTCAGAAAGCGTTACTGGGCTTCTTCTGCAGAAAAGGTGTTTCATTGAAGTGATATCCAAACACTGATCATTTCTGTTTATTAAACAACCAATTAGCTAAGTAGAAGCTGGATTAAACAGGTTAATCCTGGTGATGAGAAGTTCCCCAGATTACATCTTCTCCTGATAGAAAGAAAGAATAAAGTGAGACGATATGCCTGACCTGCTGCTTCTTTGATATAACTGCTGAACTGCTCTACACCAACAAAACCACCCGGTGAGTTTCATTAACCAAAGTGAACCAGTGCCACTTTAATCTGGCACAGAAAGCTTTCAAAAATTCACAAAGAAATAATTCAAGCAAAAGGAAGCTAAAACCGCACCTGATTTAATCAGACTACAATGCAGTTTATTGATTTGACTATATAAAGAATAGATTAAAACAAAACTACCAAACATTGGAGCTCATATGGACATTACACCCCTCAAAATGTTTCTAATAGCATTTGACTCATTTTGTCATCAGATTATAATGCATTCCGGCAAAAATACTGGCACGGAAATACAACTGTAATGTAATGCCACGTGAACTAAAATTTATCTGCAAACATTGCCAGTTTCCTCACAAAAAAAGCAAAACCTTTCTCTTTTTCCTATAATGTGGGCAACGATTCAGTCAAATTGCCATGACATTTGTCCATTGGTAGATTAAGGTTCATGCATAGTTCAGTGTGAAAACGCTCAGCACTGCTGGAAGGGCTTCATTTACCATGACATAAAAGAAAAAACAAACACTAAATTAGCATTCAGCTCATTTCCAAGAATATTTATCAGAAATTCTCATCGATCTCCCTTTAAAGTGTTGTGGTTTCTGAAAGTTTTGTGACCTGTGTATTCCTGGTCATTGCACAAGGGGCCTTAATTACTTTCAGTGCAAAAAGTTTGCATTTTTTTGCTGAACAAATACCAAACAAAGACCGGGGTCCTTAGTAACACTGACACATTTCCAAAATCCTGAAATACTAAGATAGGAATCTCAAGCCAAATAATTCAAATGTAGCACCATTCTGGCAAATTCTGTTAACATGCCAACATAAGAGAAAAAACTGTAACGTGTCTAACTTACTGGCTGTTTTTTGCCACTCAGCAAGTGCCTGGCGAAAACCAGAAGATGTTTCTAAGGGCACCTCTAAACCTGCTCAGGTGGTGGCAAAAACAGCAGGAGTTGCTGAGCGGTGGAGTATATTGGTAAAACACAATTTTTAAAATGAGTTTTAGAGAATATCATGTGAAAAAGCCAAACACAAGGGACACCCACTATAGAAGCCAGGCCAGGAGCAGCTGTGCAAAATAAAAGTACCAGCTTTTTAATTTGAATGTCAAATACTCCATCAAAAGTTGGCCAGCACCACTAATAGCAGACTTTCATTGTTTGAAAAATCTCATCAGGCACAAAAAGACATGAAAAGCCATTTATTCCAAGAAGACTTCACACACTGCCTACCAACACATTAACTCTTGCACACATTGTAAGCCTTACCAAAGACATGCATTATGTAAAATGCCTGTTTTTCATCTTACATGCCTAAGCCAGAAAGTGTGTTTAGCAGCCTGCAAAGGTACTGAGGAACACACATTCCTGATGTAAATGGATCAAAACAAACAAAAAATACACTAACAGCCACATGGTCCATATGACGCATCTTCTAAACTTCTATCACATGGCTTTTGCAAAGCTCTAAGTATCAGCAGGTTCAATCCAGCAACTGAGATCAAAAATCTTGGGGAACAAAAACAAGCATTAAAAGCCATACCTTCAAAAACTCAACAAAACAATTGGTGATGCTAGGAACTGCTTGCCATTTCTGCAAAAACCCACTCACTGTCCACCTCCTGCCAATGTCTTCATGTTACCTGCCACACAAGACCGGCTGGCTGTCTCCACTGGTTCCTTCTTGCTTGCTGTTGCGGCCTCCTTCCCTGTCACTGCTTCAGAAGAAGCCATCAGCTCAGCTGTCATTGCTGTTGCACCTCTGAGTCCATTGATAGTTTGGACTGTGTTGTCAGGTCTATCTCTAGTTAGGGCTCTGTCTACAAGTCTACCTGCAATTTGGGCAGTGTTTTCAGGTCCATAGCTTGGACTTTTGCTTGAAAGTCCGTCTGTAGTTTGAATTGTGGTCACGCGTGTCTTTACTTTGGATTGTGCCGACATGCCTATTTCTATTTTGGTTCAGGACAACAGGTCTGGCTATACTTTAGCTTTTAAGTATAGACCACTGTGTAATAGTGGATGGGGCTACAGCTCTGTCAGTAATTTGTGTTGTGGCTACAGGTCTGTCAGTCTGCATTTGTTTTGAGCTGCGGTTGAAGCATCGGGCGCATCTGTTTTTTCTTGCATTAAAAACAACACATTGCCTGGATCTGTGGACAACAGGGGATCAGAAAGCACCGTTACCATGGAGTCAACCAGTCACACTGTTTCTGATGCTGCTGAAACCGAACTATCCACCTGTATCATCACAGAGGGTTTTGTGGTGCCCCTTCCTCCCCAGGGAATGGCATCATAGCAAATTCAGTGAGGTCCCCAGCATGGGGTTCTGTCACAGCCTTACCTGCTGCCATACCCTTAAATGGAGTTGGGCTATCTGCCACCATGGAAACGTGGAGAGGCCACAGACACAGTGCACCACCTGTCTTGGCTTTAACCAAATCATCCTCCACAAAGGTCACTCCTTCAGAGGTGACAATGCTGTCCTGCTGGGACTTTGAGGCTTTGCCCAGACTAGGCACTGGAGCAGCTGTTGAAATCCTGCCCTCCCACGCAGGGGCAGTTATATCTGTAGGTACCAACCATGCACCAGTTCCACCATCCCTTGGCACTGTTGTGAAAGCAGCCATTGGGTCCACAGCAGCTCCCTCAGCTGGAGTCTGGTTGCTCGCAGTACTGGAGAAAATCTCTGTGGCAGCTGACTCAGCCAGCTGGTGTAAGGTTTGCTCCTCTGAACCTTCAGCTCCCTCCGACAAGTCAGTAGCAGTTTGGCCAAAGAAGTGTTTCTGGATTTTAAGTTGGACAGGCGTGTGCTCCATCACAATCACATCATCTTCATCCCCTGCCTCTGTTTCACCTATGGAGCCTGTTATGGTGCCCTGGACCTTATCCTCATTGACAGGAACTGATCTGGGCCTCTTGGCCACATACATCGAATGAATACTCCAAAATTTCTGCCTAAAGTTCCTAACCTTGGGGTCACTGCAGCTCAAAATAAAGACATGTTTTCTCTTCTCAGTCAGTGGGGATTTGGTGGTCACTGTACAGAACAATGGCATTATATTAAGAATACAGACGCTCCAGATGAAGTAGTCACTGCATGTCCGTCTCCTCTGGTTCATCCTTCTAAGACAGTTCCCACATAGAGTATCAGAATTATGAATATACAGGATAAGATGACAAATATCCTGCACTTACTCACTGGGATTACACATAGGGCCCTTCTAGACTAATCTAACAACCTACCCCACAGTAAGCAAACCCTAACATGCCACCTTGTAAGCTTTTCACTGGGGTCGTCGGGTAGGCACCTTCGTTCATTGGTGTTTTGCTGATTCAAGCCCACGACACCTCCGGAAGGCTCAGCAGTGAGGCCTGGCGTCCCAGACCCACCCCCTTCCAAGCCTACCTGGCCACATCGCCCCTGATAACTAAGACAGCACCGCTTCTACGGCCACATTCACCACCTACACCACCACACTTCCCCACTCAAGTTGAGCTCTCCTCATCCAAGAGACTCAGGCTCCTCTTCTGGTTCTCTGGTTCATCCTTCATAGACAGTTCCCACATAGGGTATTAGAAAAATAAAACTGAAAACATAGCTCCCCATCTGGCCACCATCAACCTTTAAGTCTCTTTTCATTTCTTATATCAAAATAGGTGAAGTGTTTCTAATTTCCAGAAACCTTTACAGAATCGATCTGGTTAAATAATACTGTTTAAAGAAGAGTAAACAATGGGCATAAAAGATTCAGGTTTTTGCTTCCCACCGGGTGTATTATTATGCCAGGCTAAGAACAAATGACTGCAGATTCGTATTTACTGCATGGCCCTCCTGATCTCTCGATCACCCTGCAAGTCCACAAATACGCTCCACATGTAGCAGCAAACAAATGAAACCCAATGAATCTATGCTGAAAAATACCAAACACAAATGTTGGTGTAATTAGAGCAAAATAAACCTCTTCTTGATAGCACTTGGCAGTGCTTTGCATAATATTCAATTCACAGAATGGAAAACAAAAAGTTTTTTTTTAGCTATAACTCTGTGTAGCCTAACCAACGACAGACTTTTAGGAAAGTTGCAAATCAAGATTATAATCTTATAATGAAGTGTGCCAAGTCAACAAGTAGAGTCATGACCAACCTATGGCTGGGAATGATTTACATTTTTACTAATTAACCAGTGGAAGTCTGTGAAAAAATATGAAAAATTTCAATAGTTAAATAACGCTGCCTGCAAGTCAACATCTCATACATTTACATAACGCAATTGGTGGGGCTCTTTCTGTAATTTTTAATTACATGAATACAACGGAAAAACACTCGCCTCAACAAACCAGGGTTTACCTGCCCATCACATTATAAAACAAGTATTCTGCATAAAGTGAGAGCCACCTAAAGTGAGACAGCAAGGTAATGACTAACACTGCTAGAGATGTGGTTAGTATTTAGAGGCAGGTAACGTCCTACTCGTGTTTGTAGTATGTTAGTCTTTAATGGCCAAACGTCAAGTCAACATTTTTGTGTTCAACAAAACAGGATGGGAGACCGGAGGGAGGAGGAAGGATCCATTTAAGTTGGAAACATGGAAGAAAATATATACTGGGCTAAAAATAAGGGGTGTCAGTATCTGCATCTCACCTCACAGTTCACAGGTTACCCTACCCTCTACACATTATTTAACCAACCTTCATCCAGAATAAAATCATAAAACGGAATGCCGTTTTATGGAATAAGCCACTCAGCACTGAACATGCTAAATTATAATGAAAAAGGGAAAAAGTCCTGTATAGCTGAAGGAAGCAGGACAGTAATGTTTGTCATAACACAATTCCATAGTGGGAGCTCCACATCTTTACTGACTTGGAAGAGTACGTCAAATTTCAATCAAAGGTACTACACACTTAGTCTCAAATAAATAGACAAATTTTTTTTTTATGTCTATATAAAAAAATATAAATTAAAGAAGGAACAGAAGACCCACTGGGCAGGGGTGGCACTTACTTGTAATAGAATAGCCTGAGTTGTCCAATGGAATAAAAACAGAAGGAAACATGAAGAAAAAATAAGAAAAAAAGAACAACAAAAAAGTGAGAACAGAAACACTTGAGCGTTAGATTTAAATAATTAAATGGATGAGGATGGGTGGGGTGATGCCGTTGGGGGTGGGGTTGCTATGAAAGCACACATAGCAGTGCATAAGGGAAACATGAGGTCGCAGGCAGAATAGCAGCCTGAATCAGCACGGCACTGATTTGCAGTATGAAAGCATGATGACTGAGGAGACAAACACAAAAAAAACATTGAAAAGAAAATAAAACACAATGTGAAATAAAAGATGAAGGAAAGAGGAGAATTAAATAGACACACCAATCTTCCACCGGCAATACCTCTCTTATCTGTATTTCCTACCTCCGGTCATATTGGTTCAACATATTTTAAAGCCTAGAATATAAAATTCTTCCGGTACAACACAAATATTGTAGCTTTAGTAATCTAACTACAGTGGCCTCCTGACAGCTGGCTGCCCAAGAATAACAGAGAAATATCATACAAGTTTCAAAATGGAAGAGAAATAATTACATGTTTTATCAAGACGGTACAGAATCTCACCAGGAACTCCGGGAAGACAAAATTATGCATAGAACAAAATCTGCCTAATGCCATAATATTTTCACAGTTACGGTGGTGTCACTGTAGGCTGGCCTGTCAGAGACATGAAGTCCACTGAACAATTACACCACACTAATTACCCAGAAGGTCTGTAAACACCACTTAGAGCAAAATTATTAAATGCTCAATTCATTTGGAAATGTGTGCATTTTAACACAAAAAAATTTAAAGAAGGAAACAAGTTATTAATGCAGCACCATAAACCTTGTTATTTTAACATTCCATTTAAAATTCTATATATACAACAAGTATTATCTGCATGCTCAAATGTTAATATGCTTACAATTACTTATGTCTGGCAGTTCACAGCAACAATGTGGTAAAAATGTGCAGTAGGAACACAACATGCTTGAAGCAATTTGACTTTGATTGTGACTGCAGATGGACAAAGATATTCTTGTCCCCTGCAGGCATTCGAAAGCGATCCTTGAATGCACGGTGGCGAGGCTCTGGCTTTGGGTTTCTTCCAGCTAGAAGCACGCTATAAGCACTGACATGTGACAGGGGAGACAGAGACAAACACAGCACACTGACTACGCTGCAGGGACATCAGTACTGCAAAGGGGAGACATGAAGTGTGTGGTGAGGAAAGGGGCTAGGATCTGATCCCAGCTTTTTCCCGCAAGGGGTCACTGTCACCTAATGGTCTGCCAAGGCCTGCCTTTTCAGATGCAGAAGGGTCACAGGCAACGGTGGACTTTCAATGCATCTGTTGAGTGGACGGTTCCTCTTGGCTCAGTGCAGTGAGGGAGCACACTGGACGTGGACACCTGACTACAAGGGGCAGGGTAAGTGGACACTGGAAGGCACGCGGAGTTGGGGTGGGTATACTTACGGACTGGTTCGGTCTTGAAGGCCTCAACCGAGCTGCTCTCCCCTTCGCCCTTGCCGTTGATGGCTGACATCTTCACCTCATAATTGGTCTCGGGTTTCAAACCCACGATTGTGATTGTGCTCACCCCTGGAGAGCAAAACTCAAATAAATACATCAGCTCTGTACAATACATCTATTCAGCTCCTACCGGGTGGGTTACTTTCATTTTCAGATATAATGAAACGTGCAGTTCTCAACCTGACAACAAAGTACATTTATATAACACTTAGGCAATTAATGCTGCCAAAAGGTAGCTTGTGAAACTGCAAAATTCTGCAAGTCAACATTAAAATTTTGCTCAATGGTTGGCAACTTTGAACAAAAGTTGTCTAGCTGATCCACACACAGCTCTTGTCCTGCTAACAGGGCTGCCCCAGCATTTACCCTTCATAAACTGATAACCTTTGACAGTGCCGTTTGTTTTAGACCAATATTAACATATTATAATTCAGAACAAAAGATGTTCTTCAGTCTGAGTTTTGTGTACATAGCATGATCCAGCATAACCTTTACAATCGACTCATAACTTTCCAAAAGAAAGTTTAAGACAAGCAAGAAAATAAATATTGCAATATCTTTGTAGATCCTATTTGAATGCTTAGGTATGTTATTCTCTAAATACATTTGACATTTGCTAATCTACTGATGGGTACAGAGAGAGAGACCCAGCGAAAGGAATATCTTTATTTTGGTTCCAAATATAGCTTCCCATTGTGCACCCTGGAGCCGGATAACTGATCTGAATGGTCAAATTGCGTAAAACGCTGTCCTGGGCTGAGCAAAAATTTTTAGCATTTTCAAGTAATCTAAGTCAGGTCGTGCTTGAGAACTCTGCAGAAGTGTGTGCATGTGTATTGAATATGCATAATAAAATAGCTTTTATTGGAACATGCATAAAAAGTCTTTTGGAAAAATGAAACACTAAGTATAACAATATAAGCACTATGCTTTCTACTTCAAAATGTAATTTCAGAACGATGCACTGAGAATAAAAAATGAGGATAGTGCCTGTGTGTGTGTGTTTGTGTGTCTGACTTGCTGAGACGTCAGGGTCTGTGCTTTGAGAGACAGGCTTTGTCCCAGGAAAATAAAGAAAAAGGAGCAAGAAAAAAAAAAACACAATCTTGAAGCCTGCTAGCTGTTTTGAGCATTGTTATTTAGCAGAAGAATAAATGCATTCTTCTCTTCTCACTGCAGCAGAAATGACTTATGACTACTGATGCAAGAAGCAACAGAAAGTTATTGTCTTTATGAGATAATAATCTTAAGTCATCAACGGGTTCCTCCTGCATTATCTGGATGAATCTCTGGAACATTCATTTCACCCTGTTCAAAGTCACCTCGTGGTGTGTCTCTCTGACTGCACATCTCGCTAACCCTCTTCCAGCCTTGACTAGGTACCGAAGCTGAAGTGCAGCACAGCATTTCTGAACCTGATTCCTCTGAGCGATGCCACACGGGATGGAGTCAGTGTCTGAGAAACTGACAACGCAATTTTCTGGGCTGTCGTATCTCCCCCCCCCCCCCCCCCCCCCCCCCCCCCCCCCCCCCCCCCCCCCCCCCCCCCCCCCCCCCCCCCCCCCCCCCCCCNTCCCCCCCCCCCCCCCTTCACGCTCCCTCTCCACCCCTTCACCCTGTCTCTCCTTCTCCTTCCCACATGTGGTGGGTGTTCTCACCATCATCAGCCTCGTACTCTTTCCTGACCCAGTCCATCTGACCCACTGTACGCCACTCCACCTTGTACTTCAGGACCGGCACGCCGCCATTGGCGTCGGGCTCGTCAAACCTCACCAGCGCAGTGCTGGAATATGGCTCCACTTGCTCAATGGAGGGAGCTGATGGGACGTCTGCAGGTGACAGAGAAACCATTATTTCCACGGGGAACAGGGCTGAAGGACGGCCAACTTGTATTATGAAACGTGCAGATCAGCGGCTCACAGAGTCTCTGACACTTTCTGTTACGAAATGTGAAGTTATACCACATGCAGAGCGCCTGAACCAAGAATACACTTTGTCACGATACAGACAGTGACAATGTCACGTGGAATGACAGTCATTGAATTGTGACAGGTTTCTGAACTGAAATGTGTTGCCTCCCAGTCCTGCACCATTGTCCTCATGTTGAATAATGGGTCTGTGTTTAATTAATTTATTTTGAACTGAGTCACAAGAGATTCCGTCATCAGAACTATACTTGACTGCAATTAAAAATACTCATGTGTTTCACACACATCCTTATTTAATGCTTGTATATATTAGTCAGCAGAAATGAAAATACAGAAAGATACTGTGATCTTAAGTACATACAGTCAGCAAACATCTGCAGGTACTGAACGACCAGCCTGTGCTAAAGCTGCAAGTGGTCGCCTCTCACCCACTGTTACCCACCTGCCTGAATGAGGAGGAACTCCTTAGACTCGGAGCCAATGGTGTTGGTGGCTGTGCAGTTGTAGCTGCCGAAATCTGTCTGCGAGTCTGGGGTGACCTGGACAAGAGAGAACAGACATGTTTCCTGACCTCCTTTCCTCAACTGCTTTGGGGTGTTCTAGTTGTACTCTGCTGATGCCCGTCTCTTCTCAATAATTCACGACTGGCACAGGCGCTGGGTCTTGGGTCTGGTTCTGGGAAAGTCTGCCACTGAGCCTTTGCACCATTTGGCCACAGTGAACGGGATACAGGGCTGAGGCAAGTTGAGCATGACTCGCCCAGCTGTGATGTAAGGCCAGACCCTTCATGGTACAAGACATCAGTATATGTACCTGTTGTGGTGTGAAAAGTCGTTATGCAGTAATTTTGTATTTTCTTCCTCCACTGACATTTTCCTCTAAAGTAACAACTGTACCCGCAGATCTCTGTATTTTATGTGAACAGTCATGATTAAAGACCTTTTTGCTAAGGTACTAAATCAAGGAATTATCTAGCGTTTGAATGAGCAGCCTTTTGGTCTGGAAGGTTCAGTAACCGCAAAGGTACAAGCACAGGATTAGAGCACAATCCTGTTCAGTGGGACCGGAAAAAGAGACGCACCTCAAGGTAGCTCGCGGTTGGGGTGTTGTAGATCTTGATGTTGGTAGTGTTGGCACTGGGCAGTTGCTGGCCATCACGGAACCACATCACGGAGGCACTTGGGTGGGCCAGCACTTCACAGCTGATATTGACTGCGTTCCCCTCCCAGGTGTACACTGTCACCAAGCCCTGGATTTTGGGTGCATCTGCAAGAGCAGCAGGGCTGTCAGAGATTCAAACTTCCCTGTAAAACGGTGCTCTAGGACACAATACAGCTAAAAAAACATTCCAGGAGCGAAGGAAGAAGATCCATAAATACGTTGTGTGAAAAATTGTTAAATGCTGAGCAAAAAAAAAAAAAAAAAAAAA
>UFQX01001474.1:0-15110 GCA_900497675.1 Arapaima gigas | reverse complement strand
GAAAAAAAAAAAAAAAAAAAAAAAAAAAAAGGCACTGATAACAGAGGGAACTGTTTGTGAAATCTAAACTGTGTTGTGCAGTTTCCATCTTGAATTTTTTGTGTAAACTGGGCTTTCAACCCCTCCGCATAAAGTTGAAAGACGGTTTAGTTGCTTGTAATCACATTGTATGTATAACACTAGCAGCGAAATGGAAGAAAATAACCAGTGTGCAGCGTCACTCAGAGCACTCTAGCCCGCTGTCCACAGATGCAGCGGCAAGGCTGTGGAATCACAGTGATTTGGAGCGGTCACCTGGGACGCCCAAAGCTCATCAGCTGGAGATGCAGCTCCACCTGTTGAACACAGACAGCCCGCTATGATCTCATTCCCTCCTTAGTAGTAGCCTACAGAAACCACCGAGAAAATAAAGGTTTACTGTACGCTGCAGGCACCTTGGGCCACACTGGATCACCAGTAACAGAGGAATGTTGGGTTTGTCTATCGAGATCCAGTCTGAGGTTGCCTCTCAAACTCCAGCACAGGGTTGGATGCCGCAGCCTGCATGCCTAGCAGCTTCTTTATTAAAATTCTAGAGGAAATGTGTCCCCTTTGATGCCTTTCCCAGTCGGGTTGAAAATGCACAATCATTCGAGAATTCATTCGCAACACTGTGCTTTGGATAAAATAAAGCCTGCATTATAGTGCTGCTTTCCAAGAGGGACCGGGCCATCTTCTTCTACTTACACCGTAGTGTATCTCACCACTTTCCTCATCCTTTTCGTCCAGCACTGCACCTTATCTACGATCAGCCTAACGGGAATGATCTTATTTGGGTTTTGTCTGTGGTGGACCTACAGCTCTGGTCCGAACAAAGCACCTTTTTTTAAAATCTCTAATTATGAAATTTCTCCATGCACTGAACCAAAAAAAACTGATTACAAACAACTCAGACTCTCTAATTGCAATTCCAAACAATTTTATCAATTGTGTATTATGATGCTATCTGGAGTAGCAGCCCAGACAGCTTGTTGCTGGGGCAAAGGAAATTAATCCAATTAGTCTTTCATTATCTAGCATTTTTCCTGCTCATTTTGAAACACTGTTTTCTGAAGAGTGAGGCAACATAAAAATTAATTTCCTATTTCACCACATTGCTATTGGATGGCAGTGTTGCTTCGGTTAAACAGCAGGCTATATAATGTGGTAACAGAAATGTTTTTACTCCTTAAAATTAAATCTCACTGGGCACTATTCTGTTTGTCAGGCACAAAATTCAATTGTAAACCAACAAAGTTCTGAAACTGGGGATTAAAAGCGGCAACAAAAAAAAAAAACGATGAAAATAACATCAAGGAATGTTTAAAGTCCAAACTCTTCGAGCTCAAAACAAGCTGCGTCTGCAACTGCCACCTTATCTTAGATTCGGCACCTTTCGCTTAGCTTTCACTGCATTCTATTCTATTATTGTGTTGGCAAGTGTGAAAAACAACAAGCAGGATTGTTGCTTAACAGGCACTTTTGTCCAAAGCGACTTATGGAGAGCATAACTGTAATTTCACACTTTGTTAACTTCTGTGGGTGGGCAGCCAAACAGTCACAGTTTCATTTCCTTTTGTTTTATATGATTTTCTTGTTGACCGATGTGTCAAATAGGAGTATCTCCTCTAACTCAGAGTGGACTAACAATAAGCGTCAAATGTGCACTTAAGAGTTCCTCTGAGAGTGTAAGAATGAGAGTAGAGTGCAAAGCTAGGGTTGGCGGTCCTTACAGCGCACTTCCAGGTACATGGTCTGGGCGTCGTGGCCGATGGAGTTGCGGGCGAGGCAGAGGTACTGTCCGGCGTCGGTAAACTGGACGTACTTGAGGGTGAGGGAGGACACGCGAGCGTGGCTGCGAACCACCACGTTGTTGTCCAGACTCTAGAGCAGGGAGAAGGAGGCAGGTGAGCTCAGGCTTGCATGAATCATGGCCTGATTAAGCTGTATGTGGAAAACATGTTTCTTTTAAAGCTTTATGGATAAATAAGACAAAGGACATGAGTTAACAGTGAAGGCACTCTGCCACCACAGCCATTTAACACTCTAGGCAGCACTGTGTGTGTATCTGTTCAAAAACTCAAAGTTCCCAAAGGTTCCATCTTTGCACACATCATTAGATATGTCCCTTTAGCCAATATGTCCTGAAGATGTAGAATGACACTGGACAGGGGACTGACATACATATTGTCTTTTTTCCCCTTCCAGTCCTAACAGCTTGCAGGCAGCATTGCATAGCGGGTTGGCAGAGCGACTGGAGCAATATCAGTCATGAGGGGGATGTGAAATAGGGGCATTAGATACTGTTTTCAGGGCCGTCATGCTCCAAACTGTTAGAACAATCCATTAACCACTGCTCCCTGTGTTCTCCACTGTTCCTTGGTGTCCTACCTTCTCTAACTACTGCACTTCATACCTGCTTTCTGGTTTACACCTGAGGATTCACTTCAGCCTCTGTAGAACAGCCATCACGGTACATATCCTGAACCCTGATCGCTTCTTACACTTCTGTGATGCATGTGCATAAGCAGGCTCTCAGTAGTGTGAATGGAAACTGTCTGCTCTACACAACCAGATAGAGCTGCGGTTCTGTGTGCGCTGCTTAGCGCACCGGATTTTGAAAAGCACACATTAGAGGCAGCCCTTATGAAGCACAGCGCTTTGGCAGAAAGAGCTCAGCCCTTCACAAGAGCCTCCCTCACCCCTTCTTAAAGGGGAGCCCTGCAGCTTTAATCTTGATTCAGATTCATGGCCTACTGAACAGAAAGAACAAAATAGGGAGAAGAAAAAAAAATCACATTGCTCTTGTGTAAAAAAAAAAAAAAATATATATATATATATATATTTTTTGCTGCTGTGTTAACACTGATTGTAATGGCTCAGTAAATGAAAAAATAAACAGATCCCTGTCAACAACCTGCATTCATCCCTATGGGCTGTTTTTGTCACAGGGGCATTATGCGCTATTTTAAAATAATTGAGTGCAATTATGTGTATTTAAACAAGGTGCCTAAAACACTGATGGCATAATGCATGTTTCTTTAAATAAACCGTTCAATGCAGCGAAGCATTAACATTCTTATTATAGCCCTCTTGTGATTTTTCTTTGATTCCTATGGACCTTTAAACGTGAGCAATGCTGCATTAGATGCAGACAAAAACACACACCTACATATATTGCTTTGATTTCAAACTAAAAATCAACTCAGCTGGAGGGAAAGACCTTAAAGCAAATCAAAAAATACTTACAAAAGAAACTAATAAAAATGTGTTCAATATGACCAAATTATACATGGCTCGAGTAAAACAATATATTGCAAGCTATGAGCAAAATTTCATTATTTTTCTTTTTTTGATGTATGGGACATTTTGTATTGATTATATCCAGTTCCCCCAGGGTTAAAATCAAGCACACATAAAAACAACAGGGGCAGGAAGGTGCAACTTAAAAGTACATAGCATTCTGCTCAACGGCAAACATAATAATGCCAACAATACCTGCAGCGACAATAATTATTCACTAAATATCTACAGTGTAAGAGCACTGCAAAATGTGAGGCTGAATCTTTTTCCAATGACACAATTTAATACTGAAATAATCACTGAAATTAATTAAATGTGTGCAATTCACTGGACCATGATGACCTGATCTAACAGCGCACGACCCCCCTGCCTGACAAATTTGACTGATTTATTAGTCATGTCAGCCGACGCACTTTTATTCTGCACAGTTGTCTGACAGATGTGTCAGAAAAAAAAATCCTGGTGAGGCCTCCTACGCTCTTTGTCTCGTTTTCTGGAAACTATGAAAAAGCGGGCATGTGGCTGGTAAATTTAGCTAGTTAGCAATGGAACGAGTCGCTCTTCATGCCTTTTATGGGTAGCAGATGGCTGAGTAATTAAGGGAAATACTTTTAACAGGCCGTAAGTATGCAGCCAACATATATTTGTCCGTATTAACTAATAAAAAAATAGAATTGAACAAGGTGAGAGTATCTGCCAAGCAAAATATGCAACTCATAGCTATGAGGCATTTATAAAGCAAATCTTTGCATAATTAAATCAACAAAAATCTTTTATTTGTTACAACATTTGTAATTTAAACAAATGCAAACAATTTCAATAATAATCTGATAGTGTATTTAACCAGTTCTCAATATAAGGCAGTTTATAGTGATGTACAGCAACGCAAAATACATTAACCTCGTTGTGTTGAAATGCAGTGGCAACTAGCAGTGTAAGTAAAGTACAGCACAAAGAAATTACACATCTGCCAGGTCCAATCAAACTAAAAGTACACCTACAAATAGTGGAACCTGCCTGCTCACATCGTACAGACCCCTGTATTTCTGACGGGTTTGACACAAGTATAGAAACATTTTCACTATCTCTCTCTACTGGCTGTCTCAATCCATCTATTCACAAACAGTAAGTGGGTGGGAGTGATTAGCATATCTTTTCTCACACTGATAAATCACAGCATGTGAAAACTTTGTATTTAGATGTAAGGAAAATATTTATTTTGTTAACTGAGATTTATGCTTACATTAAATATAAACTGCATTTAAGTATTTGGTAGATAATCTTGACATTAAGACTTAAGTCAAAGACTTAGTTTGCATGAAATATTTGCTTTTTCCAAGTTAAATATGGAACACTCTGTCATACCTCAATAGGCTCTATACACAGCTGCATTCTGCATATTTCCTGTGAAACCTCAGGCAACTTACAAACTTCTGGTCTAGCACACAACCTGCAGCCAGCTAGTTAGCAGCCTCTCTCAGTGAGCACTTTTCTACACATTTTTAAGTTGCAGCTAGTATTTGTTACTCAGTATTTACATTAAAAACAGCTTCAATTTAAAAGACCCATGGACAGCGGTGCAAGGGAGTGTTACTGTGTTCCAAATTGTACTGCCTCTACAAAGTTTAATTCCATACTGTTTCCACACACACACACACACAGAGTATAATTAAAAACTACATACAATCCATTGTATTGTAGTGTCTTGCCTTTGCTGGTAGTTTTGTCAGCTGATTATAAAGAGTTACAATTGGCCTAAACTACAAAAAAAAAAAAAATTCAAAATGGCTACACTGTTTGAGATCTGGAGGGTGATGCTGATAAGCAGGACGCACCAATGCACCTTTGGTCAGAAACTGTGGAACTGAAGACGAAGATTTCAATGGCTTCAAGCGATTCGGGTGAGGACTCGGACCACCTGTTTTCGTAATCTGTGACACATACTTCACATTGACCAAAGATATTTAAACGTTTATGTCTGGCATGCTGTTCATGATTACATTTATCAATTAGTAACGTTAAGACCTGTATGTCACTTATTTCAATCTCTGGTTTGCTTGTAATGTTTAATTTTAACAAAACACGATAAACTTTCTGAGCAACTCTGGAGCAACTTTTTAACAAAAAAAATACTGTTACCAGTTTATTAGGTGGGCCCCCTCACATTCAGAGAAATTGCACATTCCAAGTCATACTTCGTGTGACTGCATGATTGTGTTCAACTGATCATCGGAACAGGCAAAATGAGTGACCTTAGTGACTTTGAATGTGCTACAATAGTTAGTGCTTGGCATGCCGGTGCTAGCATCTCCTAAACAGCTGTTTTCCTGGGCTTTTCATGCACAGTCATTTCAAGGGTTTACTGAAAGTGGTCTGAAAAGTACCAGTGATCAGCATTTCTGTGGATAAAAACAGCTTGCAGGTTATAAGGGTCAAAGGAGAATTCTGAAAGAAAACAGACAGACCACAACCAGGCAAATCACACCTGAAATCCAGAGAGGTGTGCAGAAATGTTACTTCAGACTGTGCAACTTAAAAGACTTTGTCTTGAATTGGCTACAACAGCCAAAGACCATGTCAGGTGGCGATGCTGTCAGCAGTGAACAAGAAAGCGTGTCTCCAGTGGGCACAGGAGCATCAAAACCAGACAGATGAGAAGTGGAAAAAAGTCTCCTGGTCAGATGAGTTCAGGGTCCTTTTGCATCACGTCAATAGAAGGAACTTAACACAAGGAACACGAATCCACAAAGCCGGTCCTGATGGCAACAGTACAGCCCGGTGGTGGCAGTGTGATGGTGTGGGGAATGTTTTCTTGTCACACATTAGGGCCCTTGACACTCATTAAAGAACATCTAAATGACACAGCCTATCTGAACATTGTTGCTGACCAAGTTCATACCTTCACGGCTACACTTCTGACATGATAATGCACCACGTCACGTATCATCGTGTATGGTCATGGTTCCAGGAAGATGCCCGAGGTTTCATTGCTTCGGCACCCTGCATATTCCCTGAATCTCAACCCTATCAAGCATCTTTGGGTTGAGGTGGAAAGGGCTGTTCACGGGAAGAACTCATAGGCCAACCTGCAGCATCTACACAACAAAAAAAATTTCTGTATTCTATAACATTCCTGCACAATAGATCCACCATCTTGCAGAATCCCTGCTCAGACAAATTCATGCTGTTCCGAAGGCCAAAAGAGGTGTAACACGTTACTAAATAGGTGCAATTACGAAACTGGAATCTCACCGAAGCGCCATTTCTCAAGAACACATTTAGAGTGCTAATCCAGGTTTTTACTGTATACATTAAATCACAGAAAACAAGTTTGAGATTTATTTTCATCAAATGTATTCATCTGTCTAACAGTAGAAGATTGTCTCAAAACTGAAAAGATTTAAATCTAGGGAACTGCTCACAAACAGCATTAAACACAGCAGAGTCTGGATGTCTTCTTGTATTCTGCTCCTCCGTGGCTGCAGCTGCAGCATGAAGATGCAAACGCAGGAGAAGCAAAATTCTCACTGGCGAAATACCCAGTTTTCTTTGAAGCAGTACATTACCCTTGTGCAATTTAAATGTGCACATGGGTAATCTAATCTGCATTTGCCTGGTTGCTGGCTGTTCCACATATCTCTCCTTTGCCTCCTCCCTGTTTACAAGCACTTAACAAATTGTATTGGTTTGAAATGTGGCTTTGAACAAGAGGCTCACCAGATAAATGTGCAATAGTAATACAATTAGGATAATCCTTTGAACCTTAGTCTCTGACAGCTAAGCTAGCTTTGTTCGATGGTGCTCATTTTTTCATCTGAAAAGTGGCAGATGAAACTCTAATGTTATTTCGAGAGTTGGGCTAATCCAGGGAATCCAGGCAATCCAGGTCTTCCATTACATCATCACACCTCTCCAACAACCTGTGGGCCTGGATCAGTTCAGCCTGACCCCAGTTGGTCAGTGTGTGAAAGTAGTCCGTTACCAGCCTGATTCTGGGCAGCGTGAAAGGACAATATGGCACCCATTTGCTGCCGCTTGAAACAGTCTCCCCAGAACTATTTCAGAGCTCAGCTTTGCAACCCTAAGACTTTTCCTGCCCCTCCAAGACCATGGTCACGTGCAAATACTGGGTTTCCTACTTCCAGCTGGCACAAATAACCTCAGAGGAGAATCTGAATGCCGGTTTGCTTCCAACAGGACGAGATATATGGTTAAACCACACCAGCCCACTTTCACAGGTTGGGGAAACATGGCTGCAATCAGTTTCTGCTGATTACAACTGGTGGAACAGAACATGTTCTTGTCTCCCTCCCTTTCTTGCTCCGAATCCAGCCCCTGTCCTCTGTTCACAGGAGCCAGGCTTGAACTTGTGAGACACAACGTGTGAATCAGCTTAGCCGAACCCACAGACCAGCGAACTCTCCCTCCGCCGCAAACTCCCCTGCGTTCCTCTCACGCAGTGCCCACTACTTCAGTCTCAGTGTCGTCAGGATTTTAATGAAAAGCTCAGCTCATGCATCTGCTAGCCAATAACATTGGTTCCTGAGATCAATGCACACACATATATAAATATATATTAGTTAGGCACTCTGAGTGTTAAGAGCTTGTTAATGATGTGAAAAAGTTTAATGTACTCGTGCAGACATCAGTCTGTGTTTGTGCACGAAAGTTCCGGAACAGTTGTTAAGTTTGTAACTTTGGTATCTTTATGACTATTCAGTGGGCCAGTGTCATTCGACTTGGGGGGTGGGGGATTTTGCAAGAAGATGCTTTGCAGTGTGGAACGTTGTTGCAATCGTGCGTTCGTGCATCTTATCTCTCTAATGAAAGGAGCAGAAGGGCCCTATTTTCCATCCAGCTTTTTAAGAGGAGGGGGCAACTTGATGAGCCGAGAAAACAGGACTGTGTTTGAGAGCCTCGGGAAAACCTCCATTAGCCCTCAGGCAGGCACACCAATTTGGTGCTATTCCCTCGGCACAGAGGCTGTCAAATTAGCTCAAGCCTCATATGTCCCGTTTCAGGCTAAAGATGTCTTCCCAAACCTTAGGATTGACGTCTCGGGTGTTTCTGAAGCCCACGACCCCGAAGGAAAAGCTAGGATCACGATGCACACGATTTGCGTATTAGCTATGATCGTGCCTGTTCCACAACGCTCTCTGTTGACTGATAGCTGCAATGTTTGCCTGTAAAATGTACATATGGACTGCTTCAAGGCACAACAGTTTCACTGACAGAACAAACTGCACAGTGTGATAATACTGCAGTGCCATAACAATTATGATGCTGCCAAAACAGAAAACCCATTAATAAACAATGAAATCATGGAACGTTCTAAGAGAACTACCTACATACACTAGCTGCTAATCACTCTGTAAGGATTTGAAGTGTGAATACCTGGCTTCCGTGGACTTCTCTGTCAGAGGACTTCCAAAGTCACGGTGTAAAAATGGAAAAAGAGAAGTCACACTCTGAAAGAGTCACGGTCAAGCTTTGTCTCCTCGGATTAAAGCAAATGCCCTAAACGTATCACCGTTTGCGCTACACATAAAATGCTTTTTCCTATGAAGTTGGCAACTGTCGGCAGTGCTTCTCTTAGTTTTTTGATAAACCTGAAATCTTTAAAGAGGGATGGAGTTTTAATGCATATTTGAACTGCTGGCGACTCCTCAAGCTATGTTGGAGGAACAGGTCACCTTCAGCCCTGCCTTACTGCCTATTTATACAGTAAATTTGTAGTACACAGGAAAAAAAAATATCTGTAACCATTGATGTCAAACTACAGGGCGGAGTGAAAACACTTCTCACAATCTGCATATATGCTGGCTACAGAGCAAAATTTAACAAGGCAACAAAAAAGCAGGAATCAGAAGAATGGGTCTCTAGCTGAGAGAACGTATTAGTTTGGTTATGCAAATGCAGCCATGAAAATTATTACCCAGGATTTGCCGAAATGACTATCTTTCGGAGAAAGCCTGTTTACGTTTCCGGTTTTAACACCTTGCGAGATCGGAGGAGTGATGGGACTCTACAGCTTTGTTGGTTATAATAGTTAGTCTATGGCCTTGAAGAGTAGCACCACCCTGGAGAGGACCAGGGCAGAAAGAGGAGTAAGAGTGTTGACTCGCCCCTGTCCCACAAAGGGGGGTGAGGTGTGGCTATAGAGGCACTTTTTTTTTTGTTTGGCATCCTATCCCAGAAGGAAGCGCGACCTCTCTTTCTCTACACCCAGCAGGCAGACCCAAAAACTGGCAGCAAGGACCGGTGATATGATGGGAGTCAACAGCCCGGTGTTAGGAGGAAAGGGGCTGGCGCCAATCTGTTATCCGGTTGCCGGCTCTCAGGACTGGTGTTTCTGGGTAAGCCGGGCCCAGGGGGAAAGCCAACACTCCCCTCGGCCGTTTGCGGCGCTGAGCTAACATTAGTACCTACAATCTGGCTACGTATTTAGTAGCCATACCTTGTGCGTCTCAGGTCGAGTCCAGGAAGCCTGGAGAAAACGAACAAAAGAGAAAAAATAGAACACACAAAAAAAAGGGGGCGAAAAAAGAAAAAAAATCCTTAACAATGTTCAGTCACAGTTGAGACATGCATTGCACTGAAATGCACATGCACAGTTATCGCTTGCGAGAGCAGCCTGAATTTCATCTCTTGCAGTCCAGAAAATTAAGGTCATGTTAGAAGTTGCATTTTTATAAAGGAAAAAAAAACAACAATAATTAGCATTATTCACATGTTTTATAGTTTCATTAAGTTTACTGATGAGTCATTAACATTTTTAAACACTTGATGAACACTGTACTGTCACATAAAGCATTTACATTTCATTTGCAGCATGCACACTGGTGGCTCTTATTCAATTTCCTACAGAGTGTCAGCAACTAATTGTTTACATAGGGTAATATTACTAGATATTTATTTGAAGAATTTGATATTTATAATATATTTAAATATGCTCTGATATGTTAATACTCTTCTAAAGACCCTCTCCAAAGAGGGGCATTAATGCCAAACAAATTTTTAACCTAATTAAAAAATTGCGCTGTTCAAACCAGGCCCTAAGGATGCTTGTTCCTCTTCTGAGACATTAAAAAAAATCTCACGTTTTATTCCTTCCCTGCAATTTGTGGCTCAAAACTATTTTTATAAAAGAAGTCAAAAGCCCAAAATGTATTTGATGTTCACACACGATACCCGTTTCAAGATGTATTTCTTGGTTATATACATTTTGGACATTTAACTGGTCTCCAAACCTGCTGTAACAGAATAACATACACTACCAGTCAAAAGTTTGAGTACACCCAGGCAATACTTGCTTGTGATGAACTGGATGGTGCTGCAGAAGAGCAGACAAGACATGGCAGCTCATTTCCTGATCAAACTTGAGAACCAAATGCCTTGTGAGAGGAAATAATTTCCAGCGAGTGTACTCACACTTTTCACTCGTACTGTATGCCCAAAATTCCAAAAAAAAAGGTTGCGCAGAAATTTGGTTCTGACAGAGAGAGTATTTTTTCATTGTTAGAGATGGGCGGCACAGCCAAGATACCACCCTCAGAACCAGGGCACAAAGAGCATTAATGCTCCATCAGTATTATTTTTATATATATAGTAATATTTATATTACGTTTATGATTTACTTTTTACTTTACATAACATTTACACTGAATTGGGTACATATTTGAACCACAACTAACAACGATCTGTAGTTTAATTAAAATATTTTAAGACGAATTTATGTAAAAGGATTTCTTAAAGAAAGTCACGGCGTCATGACCGGATGTGGCGTTACAGTTTAACACAGGTAAGGACGAAAACAGTGGGCAGAGCTAGATGCCAAAGGACATGAATACCCTTTGTTCAAACACCAGGGTTGTGGAAAAGTCCCTCCATGGATCTTTGTCAGACAGTTTATATTTTTAGCAGAGACTCCTTAGCACGTTATATTTTCTGCAGTCAACCCACTGTTTAAAAAGCTCTGCCACAGGATTTACAAGGTTTCTAAAAACTCAAGTGTTGCTTCACAGGGACGGGGTCATTTTCCTATGTATAAATGGGGCCCGTTTTGGAGTTAAGTGTTAAAAAGCCGCCAATATGTTTTGCAGAACAGGACACTGCATGAGCTTGTTGTTCATTAAAATAAGGAGAAGTTACCTTAGGCGACTTATAAGCAAGTCAATCTCTGGACCCAAATGGGTTGAGCACCTCTAAAACCCCTCAGCAATATCACGCACACCTCGATTACCAAATTAACTTTGGATATACAATTAACTTAAAGCAGATTTAGAATAGAACTATCGTTCCTTCACTAAATTCCCAAGTCATTTTGCTCCCTAAAGATGTACCTAAGCACTTACTTGTAAAACCTTAATGATTCTTTTAAACTGACAGTTTGATGCTGGCTTGGTTTTAATTTTCTGCAAACTAGCTTTAAAACGTGAAATAATTAAATCTCGCTACAGTTTCTTAGAGAAATCAAAGAGTTCTAGTTAGTTTTTTTTATTAACCGTGTTGTTTGTTTGCTTATGCTTTATGAACATGCAGGCTGATTTCCACGAACACGCTGAATCGACGACACAAACAGACTAAAGAAACAGCAATGGAAGATGTCGCTGGGGCTTTGTACAAATGGCACAGGATGAGATGACACTGGACCACTGAAATTCGTGACAGCTTTTACCAGGACAGTATCGACATGAGCACTGTGAAACGCCCGCTTGGCACTGGCTCCATAAACAAGACCACTGCCCGAGAGCCGACACCGCGCTGGAGAGTCGGGCTGCGGCGATAAGGGCAAGCGAAGCTTCGGCAGCTACCTGCAGCGAGTGTCTGCGATTCGTTCGTCTGAGTTGGCGCTCTGATCTGATATAAATGTCACGCAAGTCTAATTTTCCACTTTTCCCAATTCAGGGTTACACTCCAATTTAGAACACTCAACATTCCCATCCGGATGGCATTTTGTAATTGCATGTCATGGATAAACACAGTATCGCAGTCATTAGGTTTCCATTTCCAAAAATTGAATAATAACTAGTATAATTACTGTAAATTGGGATGACTAATCATTACATGTTCGGTTATTAGAGTCCTTAATACGTCAGAGCTTGTATAATATCACAGTGGCTATTACACTATGAATCAGTAAGAGGAGTACAAGTATAGGGCACAACAGCAGACGCACCTCACGTGTATTCAAGTTTTCAAAGCCCCCTGACAATATGGCAACAGAAAACGGGAAGCCTTGAATAAGTTATAAATGATAAAAGCTAAATTATATATGTCTTTGCCTCATTTATTTCCAATTTTGGAAAGGACACAATAAGTTATCGTGTGTGTCTGGGAAATGTTATACTTTAAGACAACCTGGCATTTTTTAAATTAAACTACTTCAAATATGAGCAACAAAACATTCCTAAATGAGCTACAGAACCCATAATAAAGCACCAGGGAGAAATTAAGTGAACGCTACCAAAAACAGACAATATAGAACAGATGAATATAACTGTACATATAAAACATGGTAACATTGAATATGGCATGCAAGGTTTCTGGTTTAATAAATGCTGGGCTCAAGGAGAGCTCTTGTTTGATGTTCCCGGTACTTTATGAAGACTGATCCGTTGTGTATACAGTGAGGCCAGCCTACACTCCCTGTCTGCTACTGCTGAAGGTCATGACTCTTTTAACGGTTTAAAGTTGACCTTTTACACAAAGACACAAAAATTCTTCATACGCCAGAGCACAAACAATGGAGACAAGTGATTAAAAAACAGGTGGCATATGTGTGGACGAAATATGCCTTGGAAACAACTGCTTGGCAGTGCGCACTTAAGAGTAGATGAGACTGGAGCCTACAGCAGACTGAGTGGGCATTTCACCTACATGCACTGCATTCAGCAAAAGCATTGAGGGTAGGCCTGAGTGTTCAATGGATCTTGAAAGTTCCTCAAAGGCAAAAGGCTGTCTGAATTTCAAGCCCCTATAGAACTGTCACATCAAATGTGACGAGAGACACACACCCACACACACACACACACACACACACACAACACAATACAACACAGAGCTTTTGAATGTGCAACACCCAAACAAATAAATTTAAAAAAAAAAATGTAAACAAAATCTTTTTATGTAGCCTTTTTGATGATTCCACAAAGCTGTATCACAGGGTTTTTGCAAGCAGTGAAGGTAGAGGAGTGAAGGGGTCAGGAAAACATAAATACAATTCAACGAGAAATCATTCCATTTCTGCGTGCAGTCGGCCCACCGTGGCTAGTGGCCATATTGAAATAAGCATCCCATCAGCATGAGAGACTTGTTCTGCTGTCACCTGCTGTGTGCATAGGTGAATGGGGGGCCATTGAAACCACGAAAGAGCAAAATCAGAGATGAGAACGTCTGCCCGAATGCTTCATGGCAAGCTGAGCTTCCCTTCTTCCCCTGGCTCACAAAAAGACTCCACGTCCTGGGTCAGCATCCGGTTATCTTCCCGTCTCCTAGCAAACTGCAGCCCCTGCTAAAGAATGCTCCTGCTGCTCATCCCTGCCTGCCGCCAGGTCGCTCACGTTAATGGCGGCCTGACCCGAACTTGGCCCATTTCACTTGGTCTGCCCCAACACACGCAGATAAAGCCTGAGGCAATGGTGCAGTGCAAGGTTTAGCCGGTGATGCTGAATACTAACAAGCACAGAGGATGGAATACCTATATATACACATCATCTGGCTCAGTGGTGAACGTTCCAGACATCATTACAGCGGGAAATTCACATTCTTCTGGTGTGTCCTTCAAACCATCGCTTCAGTATGTGAGTATACTAGTTAAATGCTAAAGACTGAGCACACATGGACTAACAGCCTGACATGGAGATGAGGCTAGATGGTTCATGTCTTCTAACACAGTGAACTTGAGCACTCTAGTTAATAAGAGCCGACTGTTCTGAATTTTTTGCAGGCAGGTCTCAGACAAAGTCTGACAGAAAGTCACAGTCCAGTGGAGAGAGCAGAAGCAACAGAATGTTAAACCACTGTAGAAGTTATGAGGAAACCTTAATAGTGTTCTCGACAATATCGCCAGTGTTCTTCCTTCCTCCCCGAATCAGCTTTAGGTACTCCTGTCTGAATGAGCGCTAACCCATGTTCCTACTGCCTTAGCTTCATGGCGGGCTAGTTGGGGGGTGGCAAAGTGGAACAGACAGGAAAAAGACAGCAGCCTTTCGGGGGCAAACCCAATTTACCTTTAATCACAAGGTTGCGTGTTCATGCTCTGGTCCCTGAACTGATTGATGTGCTCATTAATCTAAGCTCTGCTTGTTCTGGTTGTGTCTGAATCCTAGAGGTTTCGAACTGGGATAGGAATACATAGAGTGCCTTGTAAAAGTATCCAAGTGTTTTTATTGTGAAATCATACGCTCTAAGTTGTCTGAGCCAAAATATGTTATTTGCTTGTAGATATTTTAAAGAAAACGAGGAGCTGAAATATGTTACTTACACAGGTTTTGAAACCCCTGAGCTCTGGAAAGTCCCAACTTCACACAGATAAAATGCTGCTCCCTCAACAGACACTACTGTCTTAAATGGATACAATCGTTTCTTCCTGTGAAACATTACAGTAACGACTGTATTGTCGACATTTTAAAAAAAAAGAAAAAGAAAAAAAAACTTTTAAAGATCATTTGTGAGGCTGTGAACCTGAAGGAAAGGTGTGAGAATGCAGACTAAAGAACATACTATAGGGGTTAGAGACAAAGACATAGCAGTGCACAAATTAGGAAAAGGGGACAAAAATCACTTCT
>UFQX01001473.1:0-36698 GCA_900497675.1 Arapaima gigas | reverse complement strand
GACATACTTTTTATATAATAATAAATTATTTCTCATGTAATAATTGAGATATGTTGTATATTAACATGGGAATATTCAGAATGGGAATAAGCGCCATGGTGTCACACAGTATGTGGGTTTTTGGTTTGACAGTCTGTGTGGAGTTTGTATGTTCTCCTAATTTCTCTGTGGGTGCTCTGGTTTCCTCCAGTACAAAAACATGGATAAATCGGTGTCTAAATCTCGTGTGTGTTACATAGCTTTGTATATAGATATGTGAATGACTATAGAGCAATCAGTGCAGTTTATCCATACTGTAAATCACCTTGCAGAAATTTGTCAGCCAAATGTTAATTAATAGTTACTTTTTGTTGCTTTGAACAAACGCATCTGCTGAATGATTCAATATAAGTGTAAAGGTAAATGTGTCACATCACTCAGCAGTCTGAAGGTGCACAAAATCCAAAATTCTTCCTCACAAATGGGAAGAAATGCCTTGTAAATTTAAGTAGGGCTATTACATGAAGCTAAAGTTGATAGGTGCATCTCAGGGATCATTGTACTGGTCCTGAATGATTAACTTCAGAGGACTCTTTAAAAATCTCCCCAAACTGATTTTTAATGGTTTAATCTGAATTAATTTATTCTGTCTTCTGTCAGTCACATGCTATCCGCAACTGCTTCTGGGAACAGTGGTATTTTACTGCCACTTCAGCAGGGCCTTCAGTGCAGCTACAGAGCTTCTTGCCACCTGTCGTGTGACTGATGGCTGCCCTTTAGCTTGCTCTGTGCTCCCTGCCATCTTAGAGGGCAGTTTAGACTGACAAACACTTCAGACACTTGGAGTGGCTCAATGGCTCTGTGTTGTCTTGCTACACCACTGAATTCACGTTGACTCTGGCCAAGCCTTGTAGCACAGTGAACAGCAGCATCGCTTCCCTTCTGGCCCACTGTGCCATAAGGAGCTGGTGTGGAAGCAGGTGATGCCAGCCTGCATTCAACAGAGATGGAGCTGTGCTTACTGAATGCCTGAGAAGGAGTTACACATTCAGAGCAGCTCTCAGATGTGGGAAGGAACTGGAACACTGCTCAGTTCTGTATGAGTTGCAATGATTCTAGATTTTTCAAAAAATGGTCTAGTTTGTTATTCCATAACTATGGAGAGAATGCACTCAAGATGTTCTGTGGGGGTATTGCAGAGATTTTTAAGTACTGGACCTAGTTATTTTAATTCATACATTCCAGCCTAATAAACTGTTTAATAAACATTTGTTAATTTAGCTGACAGTTTTCCAAAGTTAGTCACTATCTCACTAGCTCAAGAATGTATTTTAGTTTTCAACACAGAACCTCTCATTTTAGAAAAAGAAATAGTTTTAGCTACTGTGTGCCCAACTTTATTTGCATTGTAGGTCAGCTGTTGTCAAAAGGCAAAGTCATTTGTTATGTTGCTAGCTACTTGTTCTTCACATTTTCTTAACTAATCTTAATATTTATTTTTGGGATTTCTTAGTCTTTGGTCTGATGTCATCCAGATTGTCATCATACTGGATAACAGTATTTTGGTCAGCTGTTCTCAAATGTGGGTTGGCTGGTTTTGCCATCAAATTTGTACTTCCACACTCATCCTTCTGGGAACAGTTTAACCAGAGTTGGGGTCTTTGGTAAGTGAAGGGCTTGGGGTATAGCAAACCCACGTGCTTTGAGGTTTCAAACCCGCACAGACATAAGCATACACACAAACAAGATTATCCAGACATAAGCCCTCATGTATGCTCTGAGTAAGTATTAAAATTTAGGGTTCTGACCAATGCACACCAACAAAAGACAAGCATAAATGAGTAAACAGAATGGTAGACTCAGACACACACACACACACACACACACACACACACACACACACACACACTTGTGCATTCAAAACAAATGTTCAGACAAAGGCAACGGCACATGGACACATGCGTGGTATTTGGCCCAAACTGCTGTTGGCTCTCAGGACTTGCTCTACTGGCAGGGCTGACTGCTCTGTCACAGCCCCGATGGCCAGATGGAAACTCGGCAGAGAGCAACAGAGCGAGAGTGCTGGACTGTGGACCTGCACGTATTGTACGTACTACAAGCAGATGGTAAGTAGGGCCTGCGGAGGCCAGTAGAACACCTCAGCAAACCTGCGCCCTATTTAACCCCCTAAGGGTCTCACTCATTTCAGCTGGATTAAATTTATCTTCATTTAACACCCTTGTTAACAAAGATGCAAAATATGGAGGGAAATCCCTCTAGTAATACCATCTGATGGCTGCATGTAAGAGAGTAAGAGAGTTGAATGTGCAAGGAAAAAAAGACAAAAGGTATAGCAATGTTGAATGTACCTGAGCCAGACCTAGCACAGTGAATAATATGTATTTCTTTACAAGTTGATTTTGCTGTATGTTTTAAGCTACATAAAGGAGAGCAATGTTAAATACCAGTGACACTTGTTAAAGACAAGGTGTAAATAAACTGGAACAAAAAGAAGCACAAGAACGAAGCTCTTGTTGCTAGTTGAGAAGAAAAAAATCTGAATTCACTAAATTCTGGGCCACTTGGCCAGCCACCCCTCTTGAGTATGTAGTGTAGTTAAGAAGAAAGTTAGACCCCTGTGGTACCAATGGATTCATTCATGAGAAAATGTGTATTTGGTAATGAGACAATAATTAAATGTGACAATTCACTCAGCTTGGCTATTGTAGGACTGCTGCCACAGCTGGGCTGAAGTGAATAGAGCATAGAAAGAGAGAGAGCTTATTTATTTCTGAAACCAACAGAGCCTACTGTAGAGTGTGAGGAACTCTGTTTGAGCAGCTGTACTGGAACATGGACTGGACTCATGGTAAATCCTGGAAATTAGAGATAATGCGTCTCAGCGAATGATAGAGTAGCCTCTGAACTGTTCTTTGACAGGCAATAAGGGGGACCTTGTCTCTTATTGTCTCTGAATGACCTGAGGATGAAGTGTTTAAGATGCCTCTCAGACGGACACACTTGTACAATGATTCAGCTGATGCTGCACACATTCTCCATTTGCACTCATTTTCTTTTAAAGGTATAAATCACCAGGGCTTAACATGGACTCTGGTTTGTACAAGCAGGTAGTTTGTATCATGACCATCGTAAAGTGAGATGGCATTTTTTTCTTAATGATGTCATTGCAGCTGGCATTGGGTTTCTTGTGATGTCACCAGCAGCAGGGCCGTGGATCCAGGCTGAAATGGGAGCCCTAGGCAATGTGACCCTCCAAAGAGCACAAAACCCTAACTGTGTGTGCTACAGCTGCCATCACAGTGCCCTCCCCACACTGCCTGTCAGACCCCCTTCTCCCAACTTGCTCAATGCCTCCCGTGTTTGTGTAGCTGCTCTGCAGGAGCAGTTAAAGGGGGGCATGGAGGCTTCAAAGGGGATGTCTACCCTCAGTCACATTATCCCAGGAACTCAAGTACTGAACATGGAATATAATGTAAGCCTTTGACTGTATGTGAGTCATGCCTCCAGTTTAGTGATCAAAATGTTTTCACAAAGTTTAAAGGTGGAAGTAAATAAAAAGCAAGACAGGAAAAAAGCACATGCCTTGGAGTTCAGGTGAATAACAGACAACTATAAGAAAACCTGTTGAGTCAGAGGTGAGTCAGGAAGAATGTGGAATTACACACAAACACAATGAGCACCCTGTTTGTGATTCATAGTAGAACTTGCTCTTCTGAAACATCCTTTCCCAGGATGAAATGGAGCACCTGCAAATGGAGAAACAAGCAGCTGAATGACCACACTGTTTTTCTGTGTGTATTACCGTGTTTATCAGAGCAGGGCACTGCTACAATAATGTCAGGATCATGCACATTTCAGTTTCATAGCTGACACCTGCATAGTGTACAAACTGGTTTCTAACACAACTATTATCTGTGTTCAGTAATGTAGTGACAGGGTGATGGGACTCTTCCCAGAATCCCTTGTCCTTTAACGTGTAGTGTGTGCTGTTTTTATCATATTTTTGAACGTGTGTTGTGTTAATTCTCTTTTATATTAACGATGATGTAACTGCATTGGATTTCTGTGGGAGTACTGAATATATGTTGGATCTCATGTAGTTGTTGGGTTTGCAAACATGTTTCTAGGGGAAAACTAAGTTCTGGTAGATTAATAATAACAAAAACTGCAACGTGGGGTCCCTGAGTTGTCTTTTATCAGAATATAATTAAAAGCAAGTATTCATATTTCTCACTGTGTCAGTTCTTGCAGCTAAGGAAGCCTGTCTCGCTACTTTACCCTTATTCTCTAACCTGCTTTTCTGTGAATTCTTGAGCAGACTCCAGTTTAACTCCCTAAGGGATGCAGGGTTATTTTTCAGTCCCCTGTGACTTTATCTTGACTTTCAGAAAGATATATTTCAGCTGCATTTTGGGCTTTCCGGATATAGTTCACAGGATGACTGTTTGATGTTACAGGTGGTTTCACAAATCAAATAAGAGCGGTACCTATTCAGACCATTAATTATTGTTAACCATGGTAAGACCACAACAGCATGACCTGCAGTCAACTCTTCTGCAACTCAACCTGCACACTCAGGGGTTTTGAATACTTTACCACATTACTGATTAATGGCAAGGTCGCTCTCGCTCTCTCTCTCTCTCTCTCTCTCTCTCTCTCTCTCTCTCTCTCTCTCTCTCTCGCTCGCTGTCATTCTTGTGTTGTGTAACAATAGCAAACAGGAATCTTAACAAGCAGACACTGTTGGTACACTATTTGAGTTGAGAAGAATATTTTCAGATAATATTGAAAACAGATTACCATATATGTTGAAGTAGTAGTGATTTGTACTGTCAGCTTTATTTTTTTAGACAGGTTTCTAAAAATCTGCCAACCTAGGATTAAAGATTGATGTGAAGCTCAGAAATTCATTCTTTATTAAAAGATCAAACTGAGGAGGTAGAAATTTAGGATGGAGTAAAGACAGCTTGTCTATGTCTTGTTCTTTACTGTGGTGACGTGGATTTCCAGCTGACAAGATCATCAATTTTTCACAGTGTGACTCTAGCATTCTAGTATACTAGTTCATTCTAGTATACTGCAGTAACTAAAAGCATATTCATTTAGATTTCACAGGCACCGTGATGCAAGATACATATTCATGTGCCTACCCAGTGACACAAAGCCAGGGGTCTGAGTCAAAATGCCCTTTATGCCAAATGAAGAAATGGACTGGTGAGGTTTTCTCTGCAGACTATAGTTCACAGCAACACCTTTGGTCAGCTACAGGTGGAATCATGTGAGTTGTGTTTTTCTCTAATATGTTGTAAAGACTACAGACTGTGGATTGAAAGTAGAAGTGGGCAGCTATTATATAGTAACTATGAGTATTTAAATTGGAGGAAAAGACTAAAATATATTATAATAATACACAATGATTAATGTAAAGACTGAGTAACTCTTAATACTAAGCATTAGTCCACCTAGACTGCAACTAATTCTTAAATTGCCGGTTTAAACAAATATATTAACAATCCATTAAATATTTTGTGCGAGACATTTAAGTATGGTATCTGTATTTTTAAGATTTACAGCAGAATTATAGTGCAGCTGCAGGAGTGCAAGAAAGCATTAGTTTGTCTAAAGACTTTTTTGTGTGTATGAAAGCTTTTGTGTCTCCATATTTGATAAATGTGGATGAAAGTGTTGACTTTGTAGTGTTGTTTCCTAAAGCAACATATGTTCTCTGATGGCTCATTCTGGCACTTTGGACCTCTGTCATGGGTTACGCATGGAGCTCACCTGATCCCATTGTCACTCTTTCTCTCACTGTGTCTATGTCTCAGCCTACAGGCACTTCTGGTCACTCATTACTTAGGGCCCTGGTCAGTTTTATTCACACCCATTTTCATAGAAGGGTTCTTCAATACACAGAAGTTTATGTGCATACTAACACCACGAGACATCAGGGTTGTTTATCCACCTGATTCCTTTATATAGCCCCATTTCACATAGGTTCAGCTCTCAACTCTCCCATGGACCTGTGAAACTGAATACAGAGATTACGTGTACTGGGCCCAGCTGCAACAGAGGTGTAATGATTCAAGGAAACACCTCTCCACTACCAACCCTTGCACTTAACTTGCTGCCAAGTGAAGGCTGTCACACTTGAGAAAATCTTTGCCATTTTTCAGGGCTGTTGAGGAGAAGTGGGTTTAAGCCTGTAGCCCCTGAGTCATGTTTCCTCAGAGTAACAATAGGTCCATCACTTCAACAGCAGGCAGCCAGCCTTCGCGATATAAAGCTAAATTTCCTCAGCATCTTCAGCATGGATGTCACTTTTGAACAAAACATCCTTTACTATGCACACATCCAAGATATGTTACACTGTACAACAAAGAGTTTTAGTGCCACATGAAAATACGTAATTCTTATAGAATGCCCTTAGACCAGCACTCCACTTTGCCAGGAGCTGAGCACCACCTCCCTTGATAATGTGATCAGCATGCCTGCACCTCCACATCACTTTACTCAGCTTTTACTGTCCTACACAATGCTGTCCTTAATAGTATAACCTGTATTAGTTGCTACAACTGACACTATTTTTCAATGTGTAGAATGCCCAGGACAAGTGGGCAGCCACTGGCACTTGGACCCCCAGAGGCCTATTTTTCTCCCTCTCCTTGTGATTGGATAGTTTTTTGTTTTCCTCTCCTCAGTTACTGGCAGGCTTATCGTATTGCGCTTATACCCTGTAAAGTTGCTCTCATTAACATTTAACTTTTAACTATAAACCTGTTATCCATTGTTATCCTAATCTGCTGTTTAGTGTTGTCAGTCACTGTGTGAAAAGAAGTGCTCTATACAAATAAATTCAATTGAATTTGTTTTTGTGTTATATGCAATTGTTTTGAAGTTGAATAGGTCCCTCTTTTGTGGTGATATTAAAGGTATATGGCTAATTCTGGGAATGTGGGAAACAAATCTAAGGGGGAAAATATGTCACTTCAGGTACATTTTTCACATTGCCGTTTGTATTTCTTTCAGCCTAACTTGGATGTGAGGAGTAAGGATCATGGATAAAGACCATCAGCATATTTCTGGCATGGAGAAAAGATATTCAGGAAAATGGACATCAACACATGCTGGCAGAATATTGCTGGATCTCTGTAAGCAAGATTCCAGAATCCTCACAGTTATACACAACAGGCATTTAGAAATATCAGTAATACTGAATATATTCTTATTTCTAATCACATATTTAAAATACATTTTATGTTCATATTTATCTTCATTTTTGGTTTAATAAAAATACATGATTACTCTGTTATCTGATAATCATATATTAAACATTATTTTAAAATATTTTTTTCTATTAAAAATACAGGAAGAAAGAATAGATGTACAAAATAACTACAGTGAAGAATGGGATAGTGGTTGTACAGGAAAAGAGATTCTGAGAACACACTGTGTCTGTCAGTGTCTGCTGCCACCCAGCACTCTCCCTCCAAGGCCACCCTGCTCTGAAAGCTTTCTATTGTAACACAGCACAAACCTTCAGTTAGCAACATTCACCTCAATGGTGACATTACTGATGGGATAAACAACTTAGTTAAAGAGAAAAAGAAAATTAGGCCTTTTAGGCTGAAATCAATGGACACAGCCATACTTTGTGTTGAACATTTGTGGACTGTGATATTCATATCTTTAAGAGTTAAGAATGGGATAGGATATTATGACCTAAAGTGGGTGGATGGTGCTCATTCTGGCCTAACTAATGCATAATGTATTGTAATGTTGGGTGGAATTGTGGCTCCTATCATGCAATGTGTAAATAGTTGATTTGTCTAACTGTGGAAGGAAAGCCCAGGGCTTGGAAATGACCCTGAGGCTGTGTTGCCTGTATGATAAGTTCTGTAAGTAGGTTGCTTGTTTAATGTGCTGTGGAAGAATAACGTTCATATTCCCACAGCTCCACCTTCCGAGTCCTCTGTCTGTAACGCCATCGACATGGATTATTACAGTGGTGTCAGAAGTAGGATGGGTAGAGAGGTGGATTTGGGTGGTGCATCTGAAAGGAACAGGTCCCAAGAGGGAGAACTCTGTTTCCTGTGGGAATGAGTGGCAGATGTAGGCAAGAATATCGTTTGGCTCCAGGAAAAGTCACGGGAATACGAAGGATGCCTGGAGGAAACGGCGAGTAGAACGCCCCCACAAGACCGGTGGAGCAGTACGGCAGATTTGGTGGCTTCGTGGGATGGCGAAATGCTGCAGCAGCTGCGTGCAGAGGAACTTCAGCAGGTCCGCTTGCCGCGATACTCTGGCGTCGAACCCTGGCAGCTGTTCACTGCACAGGTACGGTTGGCAGCATGGCACAAGGGGTGGAGCAACTCCACTTCAGCGGTGCAGCTGGGATTGGCGCTGGAGGGACGAGCACTGACCGTCTTATTGGACGTTGCCCCCAAGCAGCACGGCGACTTTTCTGCCCTAATGGCCGCACTCAAATGCCGTTTTTGGCGACAAGAAGCGTCACTCTGTTACCGTAACTGCCTGCTGCAGAGACACCGTGAGAGGGGAGAGTGCTTAGGAGTGCTGGCGGCGCGCTTATCCTGCATATCCACCAGAAGTGCAGGAGGACCTGGCCCTGCACAAATTTCTCCAAGCCCTGGTGCCAGAACGGCTCCAGCAGCATGTGAGCCTCGCTGCTCCTGTCAACCTGCAGGGAGCCCTGGAAGAGGCGGAACACGCGGAGGCCATTCTGGGCGATGCTGGTGAGCGCGAGCGCGTGTACCACTGCCAGCCATTGGTGGCCAGTGGTGCTGCCGACAACGGGGCTGCATGGTGCGATGGCCAGACAGCGCTCACCTGCTGGCGCTGCAAGAGGCGTGAGCACTGCACATGTGACTGTTGAGAGACCTGGACTTCGAGGAAGCGCCGTGGGTGGGACACCGGCAAAAGGGATGCGCCGCTGGGGGAGTGTTTGTCCCAAACCGGTGGGGAAATTGTCTGCACTGTTGCCTTCATTTGGCAGAAGTGAGCATGGCGTCCTCAGGGCGCCTGGAGGGTTGCAGGGAAGGACGGAGCCGGACCACCAGAGGAGGCGCAGGAAGGGCAGATGCAATGGTCGCAGACGGCGAGCGGCCAGAGCAAGTTGCGCATGGTCTCACTGGGGAGTTGTGCGACCGTCACTGTCCAGCAGTGTGCACTCGGAGACTCCAACCCTGACACAGGGCGGCGGTCAGGAGCGATGGGACCAAAACCAGGTGCGAGGCAACCCACCTGGGCTGAGTTGGCTGCCTGTGGCTCCCCACCTGTGCAACGATGGCAGTGCCACGTTACCCCCCTGTCTACGGACACTGTGTGGGCTGAGTGTGTGTCGCCGGGACGGTTGACCCTTAAGGGGAGGGCTGTGTAACGTCTGGTGGAATTGTGGCTCCCATTGGGCAATGTGTAAATAGTTGATTTGTCTAACCGTGGAAGGAAGCCCAAGGCTCGGCAATGACCCTGAGGCTGTGTTAGTTGTACGACAGTTCTGTGGGTGGGCATGTTATTTAATGTGCTATGGAAAATAAAGGTCGTGCTCGCTACGGCAGCACGTGTACTAAAATTGGAACGATACAGAGAAGATTAGCATGGCCCCTGCGCAAGGATGACACGCAAATGGAAAATAAAGCTCGTAGTTCCACAATTTTGCTTTCTGAGTCCTCCGTTCGTAAAACCACTGACACGGATTGTCACAGTATTGACCAGTTTAAGTAAATAAATATGCAAAGGTTAAAAACAGAAGGAGTGTGTCTCTGGATCGATGAGGCAGATGTTCTCCCCGACTCAGGTGCATAATGGGAATGAACAGGTAGGCTTTGCATGCTAATAGCTGCACTGCTGAGATCTTTAGTTCACATCCAGATGCAAGGCAACACAAAGAACTTTCATTTTTGTAACTTCTTACTTGTGGTAACATATTTCCAGTTAAAATACCAGCACTGGAGCTACCAAAGCACTGTAACACTCATGAGCTTGGTTGTAATTGAACATAGAAAACCTGATTTTACACAAGTTTTGGAACAAAACTAAAGCATTTCTTTGGGACGGACTCACAAGGCCTGTGTGTCACCAGGATAGCAAACCACAATGATGGGCGCACCTGGGCGTGATCACCATTATGCAGCTCTGGTAGGGTGTGTGACTTTCAATCCTGGCAACCTGCTGTAGGGATAAATAGTGTGATGTATCACAGCATTTCTTGCCCATGGAGTTACAGACATGAAAAATCAATGGTTGGACTTGCAATTTATTCTTTTATTTGCTGTAATAAAAGAAGAAGAATGCTTATAACTTAATGCTAAGCAAAACAAGAAGAAATTAAAGATGTCCTGGCAGATAACTGCAAAATCAGAACTAAAATATTTAACACATAATAAAAATAAATGACAAAACCAATTTCCCAGACAGTTTAACTTTGTCCTAATGGAATGATTATCATTTAATCCAAAGGAATTCTACAATGTCTGGGGACCCTTTGGGCTTTAATTTATAGTACTACATGATTGTACTATGAAATATTGTGACCCTTTGCCCTTGTGTTGTCTATGTCAATCTATTTGCCATTTCTCAGTGTACTGCTTTTGCATATGTTTCTGTGGCCTAGTGCTGTTAATAAAAAAACCAATTCCCCAAAACTGATAATATTAAAGCATCCATGGCCATCAGACACTTTGAAACTACCCCTCTTCTCAGTCTCAAAGTCTCTTCTTAGAGCATCTCAATATGGGTGTCACAGACTGTGGCTGATGCTTTTTTCTTAACACACCTTACCCAAGTCCTGTAGATGGTCATTTGTCCCTCCTTAACCCCAAAATCAGACCAGTTGGTTCTTATAAGCACTTACACCTCAGTTTTCAGTCACACAAATCTTGGCGTCCTAAACCCATCCTGGGTACTTGGGCCCTTCTGTATTTTTCATTGCATTAATGGCAACATAGAAACAAAAGCAGCAATGCAGAAAAATAAAAGGCAAAAAGAACATTCATATTTTGGACCATCTCTATAAAGAGGAAAGATTGAAAATAAGCTATAACCGTAAAATCTTGTGTTAAAACTAAAAGAAATAAGACACAAATCTTCAAAGCAATATTAAAAAAACAGACTTTGTTTTCCTTTTGGTATGGTATTAAAACATCCTGAGATCCCAGCCACTAGCTATAATGAAATCATTTTAACTGAAAAAATTTTGGCATAACAGTAACCCCTGTCATACAGTCAGTTGTATTGTTGAAAAGAACTTAAAGTAACACATGTGACCCAGTGTGGTAGGAAACAGAAAAAGGAGAAAGATGGTGAGAAAAAAACAAAGGAAACAGAGGTGTAAAGGGAAAGAGAAGGATATACAAATAAAAACTCTAACAACCCACAGAAAGCTGGTCAGCCACTAAATTATATTTACAGGTGACAGGCAGAGATGATACCTCCTAACTTCTAACTAGCCTTCCCAGACAACACCTCTCCCACCAGGACCCACCACAGGCAAAATAAATAGAGTAAAACCCCACAAATAATTATGAAAACTGATATAAGACAATAAGATCCACAGCAAGAAAGATAAATGGTATAAAATTGTATCTAAAGTTATCACATGAGACCCAAATAAGAAGCTGTATAAGATTCAATACTTCAGCTTAGCCAGGAAATCAGTGGAGGGTTTTGAGTGTGGGACTGCTGTATATCCAGTTTTTTATTCAGCACTATGAAATAATTATTTGCCTTATTTTAATTAATTTATTTTTGTCCTCACACTTTGAAGCCTGCAGCTGAGACATGGGACAGTACAGTTGCTGACAAATTACATAACACACTGCCGGAAAAGGGAAATTCCTAGCATATTTCACCAATCAAGCCTTGTAGGCCTAAGCGCAGAAAAACAGGAGCAATTATTGAGCTGTATCTTTTTTCTGTTTTATAATCCTCTCAGATGATCAGGGTACTTCACAACAGCCTAACGTCCTCTCTCATGGATGAATGCTATATAAAACTATATATATATGTATAAATAAGAGGTGGAAGTTTTTAATGCAATCCATGAAAATATGTCTGCATGAGACAGTTATGACTTTTCTGAGATGAAGTGTTATCACACACTTGACAACAGGTCAGTAACAGATCTGTTTATTGTACAAGTGTTGAGGTTAACATTTACTGCAGCCTGTAGCTGTGTAGATAACAGATGTCTTGGTAGCGTTTAAAAGGATGTTTGCCACTGCTACATACTCAAACTCTGCTTTAACAACCAGCATTCATGCTGCATGAGCACAAATGGAACCTAAAATACTACTATTGTGATCAGCGTTAACTTTATTCAATTAAAGTCATTTCAATTTATTTTTACAGAGGGTTCCTTCTCATATGGTGACTCAGAGTGCTGAACAGTAGATTAAGATAACTTTTTTTTTTCCCTTTCCGGATAAGAATGGACATTCTTGACAATTGCCAAGCGTCACCAACCTGTCCATCGCGACAGTTGCAATCTCGCCATTCATCATCTCCGACTTTATTTATTTAAAATTTTAAAACACTACAATAAATAGTTAAAACCATCATGTAACAATTAAAACTTTCGTTATAAAATCCAGAATTAAAACAAAACATATACAGAATACATGAAGGAAGAAATCTAAAACAATTAAAAACATACCCCATAGTAGATTAAGATAACAGAACAAATAACAGGTAAATAGTGAGGGTATGGATAGAGGTTACATGTTGGTTACATGAGGTGCAGGCTTGCTGGTCTCATTGGACCTCATCAGGGGAGGGTGGTCAATAATCTGCACCTGTGATACAAAGAATCTCAAACTAAACAAGAGGCGGTGTTATGTGTCTGTGTTGCTCCTGCTGTTTGGTGGTTGTTTTTCTTCTGTTTTTCCCTGTCTCTCTTCTGTGTTTCAGGTGGTTTGCTCCGTCCGTCAATCATCGGCCATCGTCCTATCAGAATGTGCCAACCGTCGACCTGGGGGTAGGTCTTCTCCTTGATAAGCAGCACTGCGACACCCTGGAGGCTAGCTATTGGGCTCACTCATTTGTTTGCTGTTCTCACTACTTGTATTTGGCTTTATTATATTATTGAGTGTGACTTCTGGCTTGATTTTGTTTTGGCTTAGGATTCTGGTTTTGGATAGCAGTTTTTGTCTAGTCAGCTGTGTAAATAGTCACGCACTTGATGTCACGTTGTTCACTGGGGTGTTGGCTTGGATTGAGAACAGGGTAGTATATGTGCGCACCTACATTGCACTTCACGTAGGGTTCTACATACTGTTTAGACACATTAGGTAAGTGGGTGGGTGCTAACCCCTGTATTTTCTGTTTTAGTTTAGACTAGAGTAGTTAGGTAGGTATTTATTTTTGCACTATGTTCAGAATAGGTAAGACACTAAAAATACAGATCATGTGTCTATGCAGCCTTGCCTTTGTAATGCGTGCAGAATGTGGCTTTGCATTGTCTTATTGAAATATGCCTGGAAGAGATGTTGTCTTGAAGGCAGCATATGCTGCTCCAAAATCTGTATGTACTCCTCAGCATTAATAGTGCCTTCACAGAAGTGCAAGTTACCCTTACCCAGGTCACTGACAACCCTCATACAATCAGAAGCACTGGCTTCTGGACTTGTAGCTAACAGGTAACAGTTTGAATGGTCCTTTTTCTTTAGTTCAGAGGACACAACATGCATTTCTTCTAAAAAAAGATCTGAAATGTTGATTTGTCCAACCACAATACACATTTCCACTGTGTGATGGTCTATCCCAGATGGCTCCACGCCCAGAGAATTCAACAGCACTTCTCAACAGTTAACAAATGGCTTCCTTTTTGCACAGTACAGTTATAACCAGTATTTGTGGCTATAACTATGTATTGTGCTACTTGATGAAGGTTTGTCAAAGTACTCCTGAGCCCATGTGGTTATATCTCAAACTGGTACTGATGAATGATGGTTCTTGATGTAGTACTGTCTAAGGGTTCAGAGATCACAGGCAGTCAGCTTAGGCTTATGCCCTTGCCCTTTACCCACCAAAGTTTCTCCAGATTCCTTGAATATTTTAATTATATTATGCACTGTTGACAGTGAAACACCCAAATCCCTTCCAAGTTGTCTTTGACAAAAATTGTTTTAAACATTTGACTGATTTTTTTTCACACATTTGTGTGAAAATTGACAATCCTTAGCCCAGCTTCACTCCTAAAGGACTAGGGCTTTCCTGGATATAGTGTTTATACTGAAGCATGATTACAATCACCTGTTGAATATCATCTGTTTCTACTCACATTATTTTCTATTAACTCATTATTGGTCCTAAATTGCCCCATCCCAACTTTTTTGGAATGTGTTGCAGGCCCTCAATGGCAGGAATGGATGTATATTTACAAAAAAATTATTTTATTAAGGAATTATTTGTCCTGGTAGGCAACAGCCTAGGCCACACTACCTACTGGTTATGAAGAAATCAGAACTAGGTGAGACCAGTTAAACACAAGAGATCAAGTGAAATGAAGAGTTGGGATGGACTGGTGTCCCCTGCAGGGGTCTCCCTCTCCCAACAGCCTTGTGTAAAATAATTCTGGGATAGGCTTAGGACTAATGCTGATGAAATGAAAAAATGAAGACTGTGATTCTGGGTGTTACAATTAGTGCTATGAGTCCTTGGGTTTGCAAACAGATGCTGTTTATGATGTTTTAAGGTCTTGTTTGGAAGTGTTTGGTAATTTCAGGGGGGGTTGTTATTTGGCTTGAGGTTTTTTCATTTGTGGTGTGGAACATAAAACAAATGCATCATTAAGTTAATTTGTAGCTGTTTCATAAACCTATGTGTTATAGTCTTGTCTTCGACTCCGTCAAAGGAGGGAACAAATGTCCATAACTTTCAGTATCTTAACTAAATGCTTGCTGGTATTTGAGCAGATATGTGTTTTACAAATCACATTGACTACTAAACTTTTCTGCTATACGTGGAACAGTGTTTCTGAGATCTACTACATGAAGTGGCTGAAATGTATAAATAACTTGAAAGTCCTCTGGGGTAATGATGCATTAAAAAAAATCCAATAAATAATCATTATTCTGGAGTATAGAACAGGGAAGCAGTATTGCCTCTTGACTTATTTAACCTTAAGGTTAAAGTTACACAGTCCCTTGGCCCAAAGGCTGTAGACTATCCCAGAAAGGGAAGTTCTGGAACCTATTTTAGCTCATTTATGTTTTGTGTTGTGAGATTCAAGTCCCTGAAAATAATGTACTATAGCTGAGCTGAGAGAGATGACCTCTAATCTCTCATGAGCAATAACTGTTGCATCTAACTTGATATGCTGAGTGGTGATATATAAATGTACTTTTGACTTTGCCAGGAAGTAACATCTCCTTGGTATTTTAAGTGAAGTGAATTGGAGAACAGTCTCCTATATTTTGATGGCTTATGTAACACCATGTAGAGTTATATGGAGAACTCAGATGTTGTCACTATTATCACCTTCTAAAAACCTATTGACTAAATGATTATTAGGTTGCAACTTGTACTGACAGGATGTGTTAAAACTGTTTTGTAAAAAATACTAAAGAACAGAAGTGTCTGAGATTACTCAGGGGTCCCAGTATAATCACCCAGATTGTTGCAGTGCTCTCCACAGTCTTAGTCCTCCTATTTTTCATTCTAACCCTGAATGTAATGTGAGGTTTTTTTTTGGTCCAAGTCATATCTGGGATGTAAGATGCAGTTGTGTGGGTTAGCAGTATTGCAAGGTGGACAGCGTGACCACGGGAAAGTTCCAGTGCCCCTACAACCACAGTATTTGGCCATGTAAAAATATACAAACTTCATACACATTAATTGACTCTATTTTGACCTTTTCAAGAAAAGCTGTGGGTTAGAATACATAACCTGAATGGTTATTTGAATCAAATAAAACATATCAGGGTGCAAAGTGTAGGCCTTTGATACCATATGCAAATTCTGGTGTAAAGTATTGTCTGTGGGAAATTGTACCCAACTAAATAGTGTTGACAAACATAGACTGAAAAAACTGCTGTAGTTTATCCAACGTCAGCCTTTCCTTTGGTAGCTATTTTAAAAGCTGCCTACCTGCAGAAAGAATAGCTGCCCAGTAATCTACCTATTTTAGCATCCCGCCTTGTGAATTACTGGTAAGCCCTGCAAAATAAAGGACCTGCAGCCTCCATGAGAACCAGTATGAACATGTCACAGGTACTAATTTAGATATGTAAATGCTGTCTCATGTAAATTAATTGCATCAGAGTATCCCCACCTTTAAGTTAAGTGGCATTTTTCAGTACTTTCTATTTTGAACTGGATCAATTTATAGTACCATGATATGGTAAATGTTCTTTCAGACCAGGCCTTCACACAGCTGTAAGACTGGAGTCTTGGCTGCCCAGCCTCCTCCTGCCTCTCTGTCCCCAAGGACAGGGCTATATGAGTGGGGATGAGGATTCTATCAGTTTATTAAAAATGTGGCTAATCAGGTGAGTTCAATAAATCAGTCAAGAGGAAAAGAAGATGCTGCTGAGAACAGAGGGAATAATAGCAACAAGGCAGGAGGAGACATGACTGGTGGGTTGGGAAGCCAGGACATTAGAAATGTACACCCAAGTTTCCTGCTGTGTCTACAAACTATGTTTTTGGCTGTGAGTATCCTTTATTTCATTCCCTTTAGCTGCACAACTGAGAACATTAAAAGTTATATATACTGTCAACCTTTTGATTTCATTGAGGTATGATTTATATGTAGTTTTAAAAATTGCAGCGAAATAGACCCAAAATGAAATGGTCATAATAGACATAATGTCTTTGCAAGAAAAGTTTATTTGGTATTTGATAAAATCGAGTCACTTTTTTCCAATTATTGCCAATTTATTATTTTTAGGAGTACAATGATTTGTCAATATAAATGGCTCATACTGCACTTGCATTGGAACAGTACATTCACTACATTACCTGTAGCAAATATTTTTACTAGCAATTTCCTTTACTCAAGCTTTGTCTTCATTTCTAATTGCATACCTACCAGTTTGACTTTGACTCAGGAAGTATTGCATATTACAGATATATATTACATATTGCATATTACAGACAGGTGTGTGAACATCTACTGTAATAAAAATGTGGCTAAATGTGCATCAGCAAGTCAAACTGCTACAGTTCAAACACCAACCAATGTCCAGAAATTACCTGTGATTTCAGACATGGGCTGAAATTCAATATTTGTACCCTTTTCAGTATGTGTTAAAGTGAGTTTTGTGGTAAATTTAAAAATTGCAAAGCGTATACAACCACCACATCACTGTTAAATTATGGGAGACATTAATATAAACATTTATGTGTTGGTGAAGGACAAATAAGCAGTGCATCTATTCATTTCATGGTCTTATGTTTGCATATCACACTCTCCTTTCCTATAAGGAAACCTTCCTTCCATAAAACCCCATATTTTATGTTCTCTGCTTACAAAGGGAAACTTATCCCTGCACTCCCCTGTCCAAGTGACAAAAACTAAAAATAGACTAAAGTGAAGATCCAGGACTTAAATGTGAATGAGATATGTTACAGGGCTTAGTGGATGTCCTTAGAGCTATCCTATTGAAGAAGATGGTAGTGAATAAGAAAGAATGTGGCTCATTGACAAATTATTTAGGGTCTGGTCTGGATTTAATATATTGTAATGTCAGGTGGAATTGTGGCTCCCATCATGCATTGCTCTGTAAATAGTTGGGTTGTCTAACCATGGGAGGAAGCCCACGGCTCGGCAATGACCCTGAGGCTGCGTTGGTTGTACAGTAGGTCTGTGGGTGGATGTGTCATTCAACGTGCTGTGAAAGAATAAAGTTTGTGTATTTATTCACTTTCACATATTGAATGGTATTTAACTGTATATTTTTAGTGTTTATCCATTGTTGTGTATGTATTATTTCGTGTTATACATATATTCTGGCAGTATTCGTTCATGTGCATGTTTACTTTAGTTAGTTTTGGTAGTGTTTTCACTTAGATGGGTGCATGGATAATTCCGTTTATATGTTTAATTATATTTATCAATTTGTTGTTTGTTCTTTGTTAATGACTTTGAGTGTTTGTGTTTAACAATGTACTTTTAAAGGAGAAGACATGTTTGCACCCTGAAAAAAGGTAGGTTAGTCCGGCAGTACCCTGGAACAGGCCAGGGGACCGCCCGTTTTCTGCGGTGGAGTCTGCCGGTAAGTTTCCTTTGGTCTTTTGATTTTTAGTTAGAGCCTTGGGGTATGTTTTTAACTTTTTTAGATTACACCATCATGTACTGTGTATGTGTGCTGGTTCTAGCTTGGATTTTATAATTGAGTTTTAATTTTTACATGACGGTTCAATTATTTATTGTAATGGTTTTAGAAGTCTTTTAATCAAGTCGGAGATGATGAGTGGTGAGAATACAACTGTCGCGTTGGACAATTTGGTGCCGCTTGACATAGTCAATGCGAGTCCATTCTGATCTGGAGGAAAAACAAAATAAATTTTAAAAAAAAAAGTTTGTGGTCCCACAACTCTGCTTTCCGAGCCCTTTGTTTGTAACACCGCTGACGCAAATTGTTACAATGGTGTCAGAGTGGGATGGGCAAAGGAGGTGGCTTTGAGTGGCATGTCCGAAAGGGATGGCTCCCATGAGAGCGAAATTCATTTCCTGTGGGAACGAGTGATGGATGTACGCGAGAGTCTCAAGCAACTCCAGGAGAAGTCACGAGAGTACGAAGAGTGGCTGGAGCAGATGGCGCATGAGTGGACCGTCCCCACAGGACCAGCGGAGCGGCGCAGCAGATTTTCTGGTTTTGCAGGACGGCGAAGTGCTGCAGCAGCTGCACGCGGAGGATCTTCGGCAGGTCTGCTTGCCGCGATACTCCGGCAGCAAACCTTGGGAGCTGTTTGATGCACAGCTCTGGTTGGCAGTGCGGCACAATGGATGGAGCAACTCCACTACGGCAGTGCAGCTGGGATTGGCGCTGGAGGGACGAGCACTTGTTGTCTTGTTGGACGTCACTCCGGAGCAGCACGGCGACTTGTCCGCCCTAATGGCCGCCCTCAAATGCCGTTTTGGGTGACAAGAAGTGCCGCTCTGCTACTGCAACTGCCTGCTGCAGAGACGCTGTGACAGGGGAGAGCGCTTGGGAGGGCTGGCGGCGGACGTTCAGTTGTTGGCGCGGCGAGCTTATCCTGCGTATCCACCGGATCACTTCTCGGCCTTTTGGCTAAGGTCAAGTGCAGGTTTTAGCCTCTAGAGAGTGCTAGATTTTAGTGGAAGTGGAAAGGATTGTAAGGTGTGGTTAGTGGGTGGCTTGTCCGCCGCTGCCACAGGGTGACCCCAGGTTTTATTTACTTTTTAGCACCTTTTCATTAGATTTAGGCTTTTAGTTTTAGGGCCCCTTATAGGCTTTTTAAAGGCTATGCTGGAGGATGTCTAGTACATCCATGAAGATGTCAGCGGGGAGGAGGAGGACGACGACGATGGCGGCAGTGGAGAGCAGGAAGGCCTCGAGGATGGCAAGCTCAGCGGGGACGAAGGTGAAGTCTTCAGGGTGCTGGGCCTGGCCACAGGACACGTTCTGTGCATGCAGGACAATGGCTCCCAGCGCTTCGTTGACTTGACGGTCCTCACAGAAGATACGTACCAGAAGGTGGTTGAGAGCTGTAAGCTGGAGAAGGAAAGGAAAGGCCTTGAAGAAATATCAGGCGGAGCAGTTGAGGTGGACGGATCGAAAAATTATAACGGTCCACATCTTCAACCCCTTTGTCCCTGCCAAGGCAGTCAAGGCTTTCCTCAAGGAGCACGTCGACCTCCTCCCCGGCCGCAGGGAATTGGGGGACGGGTTTGGGATCTGGAACTGGAAGCGACAGTATCAAGTTTGCCTGCGTTCTGACCCTGTGGCCCCCGAGGGACTTCATCATCCCCCGGTTTTCTTCCATATTGGAAGCAATAAAGGGTACCTAGTTTACCTGCAGCAGCCTCCCCTTCTGTCGGATCTGCCACGGTAGAGGGTATACCAGAAAGGCCTGCAGGAACATGAAGTGCCACAATTGCCTGGAGACCAGCCATTTCGCCAGGGACTGTAAGGGCTCCTGCCGTTGCAATTTTTGTAAAAGTGAAGATCATGTGGCCTGCCTCTGCCCCCAGTACAGGCCCTCCTATGTGGACGCCCTTTCAGGCAACAGGGGGTCACTGGTCGAGACTCTGCAGGACCTGACTTTGAAGGGGACAGAGAAACCAGAGGCAGACCCGGAAGTAAAGTGAATAGGACCCTGGCATGACCGGGGAGATCCAGGCGCTCAGCCCTGCCCCTACCCTGGGAGACTTTCTGAGAAGAAAAAAGGAAGATTCTCAGTCTGGGAAAAAGAAGAAGAATAGCAGAAGGGGGGCTAGACAGCCTGAAAAGGAGTCAGCCGACTCCTCGGACAAAGGCCGGGAGTGATGTCCCTCCCCGCAGCAAATGGACGATGCCTGGGTCATGGGGAGGACCCCCTCAATGTCCCCTAGTCAGGGAGACAGAGGGGGAACAATCCTACCTGACCTGCCCGATTTGGTAATTTATATGGATGACAGCAGGTTTGTGATGGACGGCATGGCCGAGGCTAATTTTTTTGAGGAGGGCCTTTTTAATGGCTTACTTTTAATGTTTTAGTGCTTAGTTTCTTAATACCATACCCCAGTGGCTGATTTTAAAGTTTTATCACTTAATGTCAGGGGTCTCAAAAATTTATTCAAAAGAACTGCTGTGTTTAATCAACTCTTGTCCTGTGCCTTTAACCTGTGTTTTTTGCAGAAAGTTCACCTCCGAGACCAGCAGGACGTGACTCTCTTCTCTCGGGAATGGAGGAAGGGTGAGTCCTACTGGAGTGTAGGTGGCGTCCACTCTACAGGCGCGGGGATACTTTTTGGAGACCACACCTACAATAAAGTAAGGCCTTTTTTTGTTAATAGTTTTTTTGTTTCATCTGCAGTTTTAACCTCACTGACGGTTTTAAAAAGTGTAACCCCAGCAATCTGGGCATTACCTGGCGCAACAGCCACGGGGCCTGTAGTCGTTTGGACTACATTTTAGCATCTTCTTCTGTTATTTTCAAAAGCGTAACTCTGTTTTCAACAAGGTGAAGGATTTGAAATGTAAGAGGGGTTTTTCCTCCTTACGGAACCCGCAAGGGGAATCCTTCACTGACACTGTCCGTATGCTGGAGGTTGCATCTTATTTTTATAAGAACCTTTTTAAAGTAAGGGAAACTGACCCGATGCTAGAAAGGAGCTTTTTAGACAAGGTGTCATCCTTTGTTCCCCAGAGTGCCCTTGGGAGCCTGGAAAGCCCCATCACTTTGAGTGAGTTGACCGAAGTGCTTGGGAAAATGAACTGGCGTAAGGTTCCCCGGCCTAGACAGCCTGCCGGTAGAATTTTATTCTACCTTTTGGGATGTCTTAGGGCTGGCGTTTTTGTGTGTAGTTGAGGAAGTGCTTAGCCGTGGCATGCTGACTAGAAGCACAAGGACCGGAGTGCTCTACTTGTTGTACAAGAAGGGCGATAAAGCCGACCTTGCTAACTGGAGACCCCTTACAATGCTTTGCGTGGACACAAAGTGTATCGTGAAGGTCCTGACCGAGTGCCTGAAGCAGGTAATGGCTGATCTGGTCCACAGGGATCAGACCTGTGGGATTCCTGGGTGATCGGCAATCTGGAACTTGCACCTGGTTCAGGACACGATCGCTTGGGCGGAAGCTCGAAGGGTCTCCTTAGCTTTGGTCAGCCTGGACCAGGAGAAGGCGTTTGATCGAGTCGATTACCACTTCTTGTTTAACATGTTGAGCAGGATGGGTTTTGGCCCTCGGTTCTTGGGATGGGTCTGAACGTTGTACACAGAGATAGGTAGTCGAGTTATTATTAATGGCTCTCTTGGGGGTTGGGTGCCCCAGCTTAGTGGAGCAAGGCAGGACTGTCCGCTCTCCCCGCTCCTTTACGCTCTTTACATTGAGCCTTTGGCGGCTGCTGTTCGTGCTCATCCCGGAATCGACGGCCTTCTCCTGCCGGGAAGCAGTGGAGAGGTCTTAAAGCTGGCCCAGTATGCGGTCGACACTACGTTGTTCGTGTGCTCAGATCAGTCTCCCGGTCAGGCACTGGACCTGGTCAAGGCGTTTGGTCATGCTTCTGGCGCAGCACTGAACCTCAGCAAGTCGCTCATCAAATACTTTGGCAGTTGGAAAAATAGGACAGATGGCATCGCGGGTTTTCCCAGATGTGACAGTCCTGTTAAAGTGCTCGGGGTTAACTTCCTTGAGGAAGGTATGGCTAGGGCGAACTGGGAGGAACGCTTGGCAAAGGCCAGACGGAAAATCGGATTGTGAAGGACCAGCTCCTTCTCCTTTGTAGGGAAGACTTTGGCCCTGAAGGTGGACATCTTTTCCACGTTGTTGTACTTGGCGTAGGTGTACCCCCTGGCCATCTCTTTGAGAAGAGGCCTTAGGAAGGACATTTTCAATCTTGTCTGGGGGGCGAGTACGTGAGGAGGGAAGTCATGTACCTTTCGAAGGAGGAGGGGGGTAGGGACGTGCCAGAAATGCCCTTAAAACTGGATTGCCTGTTCTTTTCCTAGGTGTGCAACCATCTGGTAGCTCCGCTTGAACATCCCCACCAGCACTTTGTGCATCTTTGGTTGGGTTGTTCGATGCTTCATCTGGTAAAATCCTGGACTAACATCGGGCTGAACGCCGAGACCCAGCCTATTCACTACAGGCATGCTGTTAAGTGGGGTCAGTCCACCGCAGCGGGGATCGAGGCAGGCACCCTTCTCAACCACAGGGGTTTGTATAAGGCTCTGTTGGAGAGGAGGGGGACTTGGGCTCTGTTGGGCCTTGAGGACGGCAACTGGTCCAAGATTCAACCTAAGGGGCTCAACCACCACTTGCAGGACCTGAATTGGCACTGCCTGTTGAGTAAGTTGCCTTTGAAGGATACACTGTACAGGCACCATTTGTCTAGCCACCCACACTGTCCGTGGACCTGTTGTGGCGAGAGGGAGACCCTCGCCCACGCCTTTTAGGACTGCGAGCAGGTGAAGGAGGTCTGGCATTTGGTAAGTTGCCTGTGCAGAAAGGTTGAGCCGCAGATGGTTTTGATGTTTGACAAAGTGTTGAAGGGGTAGAACTCTGGCACTCAGAAGGCTAAGGCCGCCCTGGCCTAGCTGGTGATAAGCGTGATCAAACAGACGCTTTGGAATGCAAGATGCCAGCTGGCCCAAACAGGGGTAGACTTGGGCGTCCAAGGGGTGTACTCAAAAATCCAGGCCTACCTCAGCTTTAGGATGGAGATGAACATCACGCAGTGGGGCTACACGGAAGCCAAAGAGAGGTGGAAAGGCCTCTTTCGGCTGTAGCCTCGAGATTTTGTGGCATACTCTCCTTGGGTAAGTAACACACGTCTGTTTGCGCATACAAGGAACTGTGACCACTATTTTTAGTCAGTGTATGTGTCTATTTTTTCTGTGTGTTTATGTTTTATGTTAGGTGTAGGGTTTTTTTGTATTTATTTATATATTTATTTATTTATTATCAAATATTTAGAGGTGTATTTTTAGTTTGTTTATTTATATATATGTGTATGTATATGTATTGTGCAAGTGCATGGGCGTGCGCTGCAATTACCGCCAAGTATACTCTGGCTGGTTTTTCGTGTATATGCATGTGTGTATTTATTTATTTATTCCTGTATTTATGTATATTTAGTTGTTAGTTAGTGTAGTTTAGTTTCTGTCACTGAGGTGGGTGGTTATATAGGGTATGGTCTTTGGTTAAATATATATTTTTTGTTTCGATGTTTATTTATATTTTCTCACTTGGTGTTTGTTAGTCCTTGATATGTATTGTTGAGTGTTTTTGTTGATAATATTAATTTACAAAAGGGATGATGTGTGCACACCCACAAAAGGTAGATTAAGCCCGGAAGCACCCCGGGACAGACCAGGGCCCGCTCATCTTCTGTGGTGGAGTTTGCCGGTATGTTTCCTTTTATTTTTAGTTTGAGCCTTGGGATATGTTTTTAATTGTATTAGAATTTTTACCATCATGATTGTGAGTATTTGTTGGTTTTAACTTGACTTTTATGTACCAGTTTTAGTTTTTACATGACAGTTTTAACTATTTATTGTAATGGTTTTAGAAGTTTTTTAATAAAGTTGGAGATGATGAATGAAGAGATTATAACTGTCATGATGGACAGTTTGGTGGTGCCTGACACTGTGTCTAAGCATGTCTATTCTGATCCGGGAAAAAAAAATAAAATCTGCTGGAAGTGCAGGAGGACCTGGCACTGCAAGTGTTCCTCCCAACCCTGGTGTTAGAATGGCTCCAGCAGCACATGAGCTTCACTGCTCCTATCAACCTGCAGGGAGCCCTGGAAGAGGCGGAACATGCGGAGGCCATTCTGGGTGATGCCGATGAGTGCAAGCACGTGTACCAGTGCCGGGCGTTGGTGGCCAGTGGCGCTGTGGACAACGGGGCTGCATGGCGCGACAGCCAGGCAGCGCTTACCTGCTGGCGCTGCAAGAGGCGTGGGCACTGTGCATGCAACTGTCAAGAGCCCCGGACTCCAAGGAAACGCCGTGGATGGGCCACCGGCAGAGGAGATGTGCCGCTGGAAGAGTATTTGTCCCAAACCAGCAAGGAAATTGTCTGCGCAGCTGCCATCACTTGGTGGAAGCGAGCACACCATCCTTGGGGTGTCCAGAGGGCTGCGGGGAAGGATGGAGCTGGACTGCCAGAGGAGGCGCAGGAAGGGCACGTGCAACGTCCACTATCCAGGAGTGCACGCTCGGGGACTTCAACTCTGACACATGACGACGATGAGAAGCAATGGGACCGAAACCAGGTGCGAGGCAACCCACCCCAGCTGAGGTGGCTGCCTGCCGGTCCCCACTTGTGCAGCGATGGGAGCACCACGTTACTCCCTCTCCACGGACATTTTGTTGGGCTGAATGTGTGTTGCCATTATAGTTGACCCTTAAATGGAGGGCTGTGTAACATCGGGTGGACCTGTGGCTCCCATCATGCATTGCTCTGTAAATAGTTGGGTTGTCTAACCATGGGAGGAAGCCCAAGGTTCGGCAATGATGCTAAGGCTGTCTTGGTTGTACAGTAATTCTGTGGTTAGGTGTGTCGTTCAACATGTTGTGAAAGCATAAATTTCATGTTTCCACAACTCTGCATTCCGAACCCTTTGTCCGTAACACTGCCGACACGGATTGTTGTAACATCAAGCTTTATGGATGTGAAATTTGCCCAACGTGGAAATAAAGTTTGATGTTTTAATTTTTGGCTCGTCAAGCTTTTTGTTATAGACCACAACGTGTTTACTCAGCGTTCCACTGACACGCCCTTATTCCTGCGTACCCATGACATTACTGCCCACCAATAAAATGCCACATATTTGGTGTGGGCGGGAGCAGCGCTGCTCAATGCCGCTGGGGTCAGCACATACGGGAGGTCAGAACCGTAACGTAGATCACCGCAGCGTGAGGTCGACTGAACTCTGTTAAAAGTCCTCAAAAGGTGCATTCATTTAGTACAGTACTGCATTCAGCCTTAAGCTGTTGCAGCGCACGAACTCCTTCACCAGAATACAACGCGAAAAAGGAAGTTGTGGTTTCTTGCAGTTGCTACTGCTGAGGAAGTAAGCTGTCACGTGATCCGGAATGGTTCCAGTCACAAGTTCCACAATGAGACGTAATTCATGTCCATCATATACTAAAATGTAAGGTGTACAGCATACAGTGTGCAGATTTCATTATATACTTTGACATGGAAGAAAGATTTCATGAAGTTTCTTGTGTGTTTTCTGACGTTTGTGTAAGTGGCTCCATCTGGTGGCCCTGTGATGACATCACTAAGCTACTTATTGAGATCACATGGAGAGCAGGCAGTTGATTAATTCTTTCTTGAATTGAAAGCCATAGAGGTGCTATAGTGAGGGTTTGTTAAAAATGTGTATATAAAAAGTTACAAATACATGTCATTTTGGATCACAATGTCTTTTCCCCTCATTTCATTTTGTTATGAAAGTAATACATCATGTTAAGACATTAATGATTCTTGGTCCAAAAAACCTGATCTGTATCAAAACAGATAGGCTAAATGTAGCTTTACTGTGCAGTAACAGTGACCACTCACAGTCCTGGTTGCCCAGAGAGAGGGACAAAGATGAAAAGTAGATAAAAATGGGCTGTAATGCTACTTATATACAGCAGTAATGCCAACAAATGCCAGTTAACGTAAGGGCTCATTACTGACCCAACTTCCATGCTAACTGTGGAAATATTGTATGTCTGTCCACTGAGGAGCTTAAAGATGGCCTCCCAAGGAACAGGCATGGGGATAGGATATAAAGCAGGGATTCTGATGGCCAATACCTGTTGCCCCCCTGCAGTCTGGTTGCAGGTCCAGCAGGGAATTGCAGGACAGTGGAGACAGCCTGCTGCTGGGAACTAGGCATTCCGTGGTGCAGCAGAGAAGCAGCCACCTCTTTAACTCGGATAACATTTAATGTTTGATAGAGAGAAATGACATCCTCACCCACTGTTCAAACAAACAGTTCCTCTCTTGTAATGGGCTCTGTAATTGCCCGCGAGAACCAAACGCCTTCATTTTTTTTACTGCAGCACCAACATACCATTTAAGGGAAGGCGCAGCACTGATTTCCACTTCAAGGCCTGCATTTATTCATTTAACAGACAGGTTCCTCTGGACATACAATTTAGGAATATGCATCAGTAATAAGTATTTGTTGCAAGCAGAGCCTTCATCAGAGATTTTTGTTGCATTTAACCAGAAAATAATTGGAAGCACATCGGTTACCGGATTTTTATTAATTATGAATTAGTGGTAAAATGAATTTGGATTTAAAAACAAAACTGAATTATACGCAGAGTTTCTAGCTGTGTTAGCAATTTGAGGAACCGATGCGATGTGACAGACCCGGCTTCATTTTGTCAGCAGACACTGGCACCTAGTGACAAGTTACAGCATTTCATGCTATTTTACTAAAAATGGCATTTAGTGACAGGGATCAATCTGATCAGGAAGAAAAAGGTGTAACTACCTGATCAGATGGATTAAAGGCTGCCCAGGCTGAGAAGTAGTTCCTATTGGACTCCACCTCCTTTTGTCACTGAACATATTTACTGCTGCTTTGCAGTGCTCTGCAGTGTCATGCCCTTCTACCGTCTATGACATTTACAGTACAATTTACAAATGCTTTTATCTGTTACCAACCTTACTGTATGTATGACTATGTCTGCTTCCTAAACACTTTAAGCAGTACAGATTTTAGTAACCAGTACACCAATTCTTAACTTAAAATAGAAAATATTGTAATATATACTGAAAATTAACCTTGCCATAAAATATCAACTTCTCTAGAAGAAAACTGATTTAAATAATTAAGCAATAAAAGTACATGTCAAGAAAAATTTAACCAATAATACCTCAATCAAAAAGTATAATCCAAATTAAAATAAATCCTAATCTACCAGTTTTAAAAGCAAAATCTTGATTTTCATTGGGGAAAAAAACTTGGAACTAAGTTTTGTAAGTTATTCAATAAGTATTTCAGGCAGGCATAATGAAAAACCCTTACAGAGGGGTTTGGTTCATCTACCTGGCAGGTTAAAATGCATCTTAAACTACAATTTGTTTTCTACAAGAAAGGGAAACACCCCCCCATTTTATTGTAAACAAATGTTCTCAAATTTAGAAACGTAAATTAATCAATGGAATGCAATCACATCTCATCTGAACACTCCATCCCATTATTTCAGTTTATTTTTCTACAGCACTCTTCTGAACCTGGTGGAACAGGAGTGAAACATATTACATTGAAAGAGTGCACCAAAAATGTGCCAACAGCAGCAGAAATGCATTTCCCTGCACAACAGCAGGCCTTTTGGCGGATATGGAGCAAATGGATGTCTGGGCTGTTGAACTCCAAGTCTTGCTGCTCCAAAGGCACTTCCTGGCACTGGAAATCCTGCAGCAACAACTGATCACCACAAATGTGTGCAGGGATAGACACACACACACACACACACAAAACATACTGAGCAATTATAAAGAGGAAAATTGTGCACACAGCAGGTTAAAAAATAACTGCCTAGTCTTCTGATTTCATAATTGTGGGACTTGTCTCTGAATGTGGTCTGAGGAGCTGCCAAACCATACACATTAAAGGTCATTATGGAGGTGCTGAGATTGGGAACTCATCACATGTGCACCCTAAGCAGTTCCCAAAGTGAAAAACAAAGAGTTACAAATGATTTTCCTGGACCTCAAGTGACACTATAGTAGTCTGTCGCTCAGTGCTTCTTTTCTGTCTCACCCCTGCTCAGCTCTGTGACGGTAAATCACAGTTGATGACCATTAATGCAATGCCTGCTGCTGTCTGGAAGGGGATTAGCCGTAGTCCACTGCCTAAAACCAGTATGAACCATGATAACATTTGTTTTAATTTTTTTCTTACTTTTCTTTGAACTCATCTGTCCACATCACTTTTCTCAACTGCCTTGCTGGCTCTGGACTTGACCCAAATGCTCCACGTGGAACAGATTGCTGCCTTTACACATCTTAGGGTGAATGTAAACTGGAGAAGGTAGTGGGATCCCATTGCTGTCACCCCATTGCACTTCTGTGAAGCTCAAATCTGATGTATCAGTGTTGAAGGGGGTGGGCTGGGGATCTGCAGGTGTGACTGGCCCACAGAGCCGGTACTCAGCACACCCTTTTGTTTATTGATCCCCTTGGCATCATCCACTGAAAGGCTGTGTAATCTGAATATGTCATCTGAATGGAAGTGTGGAAATATGGTAAACTGTACTGCAGAAGTACATAATCTCTGGTCATTCCTGTCACTGTGTCACCCGCATGGAATTAGTTAAGGGAAGATTACTTAGTGATTTGTTTTGTTTTCACTTTTTTAGACTTTATGTTAGGCAGTAATGTTGAGGAAGAGTCACTTGGACATACTTTTTATATAATAATAAATTATTTCTCATGTAATAATTGAGATATGTTGTATATTAGCAGTAACAATCAAATTTTAATTTACTGTCATTTGATTGCAATACATATAAAAAGAAAAAAGACAAGGCCAGGGGCCCCACTTCACAGACTAGGTAATCCCTCTTTACCTTTGAAGCCGAAGAAGGAGCCGGACACAAAGAAATGGAGCACACTTTGGAAAACACAAGGGGATTTGTGTGAGCCATCGAGTCCCACTGTATATACAAACACAAAGAGAACAAAACCAGAAAGGAAAACTCTGCTGCACCTGTCATATCAGGACACTAAACCCAAAAGTGTGCACGCGCACACACATACACAGATGCACACACACACAGACAGAAGTCCAGCTACAAATACACTAGGGAGGAACACAGTGCTGCTTACACTTACCAGAAACAGTCTGTTTCGGCAGAAGTGTTACGGACGGGTTTCTCTTCATGACCGAAGCGGAGCTGCACTAGACTTCTGTGACCGTCATTACGGTCTTGTTTTGTGGGGAGAAAAACACAATAGAAACATTAACATGCTTCATTCTTCACATAAGCAGCGATGGTAAAGTTGTTGTACTTACCTGGAAGCAGTTAGAGAAAAGGTGGAAAACCAACACAACCCTCTTTTGTAAAAAAAAAAACAATTACACAATAGATGCAAAAAAAAGAAAGATAAGACCAAGGGCCCCACTTCACAGACCAGGTCATCCCTGTTTACCTTTGAACCCCTAAAGGGAAGCCAGACACAAAGAAATGGAGCACACTTTGGCAAACACAAGGGGATTTGTGTGAGCCATCGAGTCCCACCGTATATACAAAAACAAAAAGAACAAAACCAGACAGGAAAACTCTGATGCACCTATCATATCAGGACACTAAACACAAAAGTGTGCACGCGCACACACACACACACACACACACACACACACACACGCACCCAGATACACACACACATAGAAGTCCAGCTACGAATACACTAGGGAGGAACACAGTGGAGCCAAAACAAAAGATGAACAAATTTGTGACACAGTACACAGTGCTTACGCTCAGTCACGGCCGCACAGCAAAACCGATTCTAGGTTTAGCTACATGTATATTACGTACTTCACTATGGATTAGGGTAAGGGTTACAGTTAAGCTTAGGGGTAGTTGTAGGTCTTGCTTTGTAGCATAGTGGATTAGGAGTCCATCTTCCATGCAAGACAGTTAGGTTTGAGTGTCCCTCACGGCCATGTGTAAATTATCTACGTTCAGCTCCATGTAAATTACGTACTTCACTATGGGTTAGGGTTAGTTGTAGGTCCTGCTTTATAGCATAGTGGATTAGGAGTTCGTCTTCCATGCAAGACAGTTAGGTTTGAGTGTCCCTCACCGCCATTTGAAAATTATCTACGTTCGGCTCCATCTATATTACGTACTTCGCTATGGGTTAGGGTTAGGGTTAAGGTTAGTTGTAGGTCCTGCTTTGTAGCATAGTGGATTAGGAGTCCTCCCTGCATTCAAGAGACTGGGCTTTGCTTTTCACTCACAACCATATAGAAAAACTGATCTGGGTTCAGTTCAACGTAAAAGACTTACTTCACTCTGGTTTAGACTTAGGGTTAGGGCTAGAGTTAAGGTTAGGGTTAGGGTTAGTTGTAGGTCCTGCTTTGTAGCATAGTGGATTAGGAGTCCGCCCTGCATTCAAGAGACTGGGCTTCGCTCTTCACTCACGACCGTATAGAAAAACTGATCTAGGTTCAGTTCAACATAAAAGACTTACTTCACTCTGGTTTAGAGTTAGGGTTAGGGTTAGTTGTAGGTGTGGCTTTGGAGTATAGTGGGTAACGAGTCTGCTTTGGATGCAGGAGAGTGGGATTCGTTTCTCAGCCTCAACCATTAAGAAAACTGATCTGAGTTCAGCTCCTTCTTAAAAACTAATTTGGGTACCTAGATGTCTTTATAGTCTAGGTAGCACAGTGGGTAAGGAGTCTGCCCTTCATGCATTAGAGTGGAGCTTACTTCTCAGTTACGGCTGCACAGCGAATCCAATCTGGGTTTATCTCTATGTTTTAGATTTCCTTCGCTATGGTTTAAGGTTAGGTTTAGGGTTACAGTCAGGGATAGTTGTAGGTCTGGCTTTGTAGTGTAGTGGGTAGAGAGTCCGCCTTGCATGCAAAAGTGTGGCGTTTCACTCTCAGTCACAGCAATACTGAAAAACTGTTCTAGGTGCGCACCAAGTGAAGGACTTAGGTACCTGTATTGCTACAGTGACATTATGGCTGTGTAGCATAGTGAATAATGAGTCCGCCTTACATGCAAGACAGTGGGGTTTGGTTCTCAGTCACCGCTGCACCGCAAAACCGATCTAGGTTCAGCTCTATGTATATTACGTACTTCAATAAGGATTACGGTAAAGGAGACAGTTAAGCTTAGGGTTAACTGTATGTCTGGCTTTGTAGCATAGTTGTTACAGAGTTTGTCTTCCATGCAGGACAGTGGGGTTTGAGTGTACCTCATGGCGATGTGAAACTTATCTCCGTTCAGTTCCATGTAAATTACGAACTTCACTATGGGTTAGGGTTAGGGTTAGTTGTAGGTCATGCTTTGTAGCATAGTGGATTAGGAGTCCGTCTTCTATGCAAGACACTTAGGTTTAAGTGTCCCTCACAGCCGTGTGAAAATTATCTACGTTCAGCTCCATGTAAATTACGTACTTTACTATTGATTAGGGTTAGGGTTAGTTGTAGGTCTTGCTTTGTAGCATAGTGGATTAAAAGTCCGCCCTGCATTCAAGGGTTATGGTTAAGGTTAGGGTCAGGAATAAGTAAGTGGGTAAGGAGTCTGCCCTTCATGCATTAGAGTGGGGTTTACTTCTCAATGATCGCCGCACAGCAAAACCAATCTAGGTTTTGCTCCATGTAAAAGACTTACTTTGCTATGGTTTAAGGTTAGGTTTAGGGTTACAGTCAGGGAAAGTTGTAGGTCTAGCGTAGTGGGTAGAGAGTCTACCTTGCATGCAAAAGTGTGGCATTTCACTCTCAGTCACAGCACTATTGAAAAACTGATCTAGGTAAGCACCAAGCGAAGGTCGCGCCTTAGGTACCTGTATTGCTACAGTGACGTTATGGCTGTGTAGCATAGTGAATAATGAGTCCGCCTTGCATGCAGGAGCTCGGGGTTTGAGTCCCAGTCAGGGTGATATGGGAATCTGCTCTGGGTTCAGCTCCATGTGAAAGATGTATGGTTGTCTAGTGCTGCACACTTCACTCTTGCCTGTGTAGCACGGTGGGTAAGGACTCTGCTTTGAATGCATGAAATTGGGGTTCAGAGTCAGGACAGTTTAGAAATCTGGTTTGCAATCAGCGAGTGAAGGACGTGTTTGTCTACCACTTTACATTTTAGGCCTGGCTGTCTATCATGGCATCTGTTGATAGACCATGGTCTATCATTCACGAAGCATGCAGAATAACCTTGGTCGATTGTCACCCCCCCACCGATTTTGTGGCTGTAGTTACCTGTGTCGGTGTACAGGTAAATCTGTTTACTTACAACCAGCACGGGAAGACCTTTTTTCTTTAATTTTGGTTTAAGGTCTTCTAAATCAGCTGTTTGATGCCTTTCAGTTATATATGGTAGTCTGAAACACCGTTTCACAGGATGAAATTGAGCATATGCAAATGGCGAAACAAGTAACAGAAATGCCTACTTTCTTTCATGTGCATATTGTCAAGATCAGGCTTTTTTTAATTGCCGCCGTGCGTAGTGTTCATTTTTTTGTGGTCAATAATGCAATGGCACTCGTCCCATAAAACCTTATAAACGCGAGTTACATCTTGTTTCAATCATATTCTCGACCGTGTGATGTTAATTCGCTTTTGTATTAATGATGTAACTGTTGTGGAATTTTATGAGCGTACTAGATATTTGTCGGAGCTCGTTGTTCGGTTTGTCTAGTCAAAAATAAAAAGCAAGTAGTCAAATTTTTAATTGAATCTTGCAGCTGTCTCCCAACTTTACTTGTTTTCCAGATCAGATTCTGCTTAAGGAATGCAGATTTTTTCTTTTTTAAATTTTTCCAGCAACCTGTGATATCTTGACTTTCAACCAGGCAAGTCTGTCACAATGCTCTTCACACCAAATGAAGCAAAGAACTGCTGCCGTTTTCTCTGCAGGCCATTGCACAATGCCTTTGGTCAGCTACAGGTGGCCATCAGGTCTTGAAGCATACATGTAGGAGATTAAAATATTCAATATGGAAATCTGATCTAAGATCAGATAGAAATTTATCTTGTTCTATGCCTGGCTCTGTATCATGGCGGAGTCCGCTTTGCATGCAGCAGAAGGGAGTTAGACTCTCACCAACCCCCCCGTACTGAGTACTATTCACGGCTAACTAAACATAGGTACCTCTAGCTTTGTATAGTGTGAGTTTGGCTTTGCAGAGTAAGGTTTGCCATCTGGTTCACAAACCCTGGCTTAAATTATTTAATAAAGAATGCGTAACCACAAAAAAGATATAACAATGTTAAATGAAGCTAAGCCACACGTAACATGACTGATGTATTTATCTTCAGTGAACTATTCTCACACGCAGTACGATAAGATTTTTGTTCATTTTGTTTGAACGTCCTTTGAACGACCTGTTTGATACCTTTCAGATGGAGACACGTAGACTGATTGAGGGTGCACAAATTCGCGCTCATTTGGTTTTACAGATCTAATAACAACTGCTTACCATGCACTTACTAGTTTGCACAAGCAAGTAGTTTCATGACCATCTTAGTGATCAAATTTTTTTCTGATTGATGTAATTGTAGCTGACTGTGGGTTTCATGACGCCAGGCTGGAACAGGAGCCCTCGGAAACTTCATTTCAGCAACCTATCATCACAGGGAAAAAAAAATCGCTGCCATCACAAGAGAACCCGTTATTAGAGATGTCGAAGAATTTGACTATACACACAAAATAAACAACCTGTTTGGAATTCCTAGTAGAACATGCTCTTTTGAAACAGCCTTGTTGAACGTGAGCACTTGCAAATAGCAAAACAAAAAAAAGACTACACTGGTTTTCTGTACATATTATCGTCAGGATCAGGCACGTTTTTTTTGGCTGACACCTTAGTGTGCAAACGTTTCTATCAATTTTTTTCTGTTCAGTGTTTAATCATATATTCGCCATATAATGCGTTTATTTGCTTTTATATTACTGATGTAACTGGATTAGCTTTCTAAATATATGTCGGAGCTCATGTAGTTGAGTTTATCTGGTAGAAAATAATAAAAAGCTAGTACATTTGTTATTGTATGTTCTTGCAGCTGTCTCGCTACTTGACTTCTTGAGCAATTTGACCTGAAGGAATGCAGGGTTTTTTTTGTTTGCCCCCCCCCCCACCCCGTGATAGCTTGAGAACTACATTTGAGGGTGTCCGGATACAGTTTACAGGATAACTGTTTGATACAAGCGCAAAGTGTGCAGCTGTTACAGGTGGTTTAACAAAACAAATGAGCGGTACCTATTCGGACCATTAACCATGGTCCAAGATCAGAACGCCATGACCTGCCGTCACCGCTTCCAGAATTTAACCTGCACGGACAGGTTTTGCATACTTTAGTAAATACAAGCTAGCTCAGTCATGTGTTGTATAGCAAACACGAATTGTACCAAGAATCCACTTTGTACACTGAGCATGCTGAAAACATATTACGATGTATGTTTGAGTAGTAGTAGTACTACTACTGTCAGTTTTAGTTTTTTTAATCCTACCAACCATGGATTAAAGAGCTATGTGAAGCTAACAAATTTATTCGTTTTTGAACGAGAAACCCGATGACATAAAAATTTTGCGAGTAAAGCCAACGCGTTTAGATCGGATCTGTTTTTGTGGTTATATATGGAGTCCTTAGTTGCTAACAAAATTTTTTTTTTTCCTCCACAATTTAGGACACTAGGCAATAGGCTGTCAAAATGTGCTTCACACCAAATAAATCAAAGAACTGTGCTATTTTCGCTGCAGCATCTTGCACAATGGGGTTGGTCAGGTACAAGTGGCCATGTGTGAATTCAATGTGTTGTTAAGGACTACAGACTGTGGTTTGAAAATAAAACTGGTCATGACTGAAGCAGTAACTATGAGTATTGAAATTGCAGGCGACACATTTTGATAAAGACTGAGAATCTCAAACCTATTAGGCTACTTAGACTGCAACTTCAGACGGCTTAGACAAATATAACAACCCCATTAAATGTTTGTGCGAGATTTAAACATCTCGCACAAACATTTAATGGGGTTGTTATACTTAAACGTATGAATGTACTTTTGATTTACAGCAAAATTATACAAGTGCAAGACCGCAACAAACCACTTAATAAATGTTTTAAAAAAAAGTTTCATGTTTTCTAAAGCAACGTGTTCTGGCACTGGACCTCTGTCAATGGTTCGCGTTGTCGCTGTCTCGCTCACTGTGTCTACGTGTAGAGCTGCTGATGACATTACAAGGTTCTGGTCAGTTTTATTCACAGCTTGGTTCACTATATAGATATTCAAATGCACATCATCACCACCAGATAAACATTCGCTATTCACTTGATTCTTCTTTTCACAGCGGTTTAGTTCTCAGCTTATGGAAGTGAATAAAATTAGAGTACGTGTATTGGGATCAGCTGTGATCAACAGTTGTAATCTCCACTACCAACTTGCTACCAAGTGAAGGTAGTCAGAAAATAAAAAAAAAGCTTTTTTTTTTTAAAATAGGTGTTGATAAGCCGTTCTCAGTCTGTAGGCCCCAAGTCATGGTTTCTTCAGAATTACAAAAGTCCGCTACAACTGCAGCATTTCGCAAACATTTTGTGTGTGTGTGTGTGTGTGTGTGTGAAGCACATGAAGCTGATTTTGGGCCAGCACTTCATTTATTGCCCAACAACGCCTAATTTCACGTCATCAGCAGACCTGCATTTCCATATCACATCAATCAATAGAACTGATATAACAACGCCCAAAAAACAAGAGTAACCTACGGTTTAGCTGAACCCAGATCAGATTTCAGTATTCAACTGACTGGGACTCGAACCCTCAATCTCCTGCATGCAAAAATGACTTCTTATCCACCGTGTAACACAGGCAAGAGCAAAGTGCGTCACATTGGCCAACCTACATCCTTCACTAGGAGCTGAACCCAGCTCAGATTTCCGTGTTGCTCTCACTGGGACTCGAACCCCATTCTCCTCCAGGGAAGGCAGACTCTATACCCACCGTACTACACAGGCAAGCATAACGTGCAGTACTAGACAACCATGCCTCGTTCCTTGGAGCTGAACCCAGGGCAAATTTTTGAATTGCAGTGACTGAGACCGTGATCCCAGATCAGATTGACATATTGCCGTGACTCAGACTGTGATCAGACATCAGATCTCCGTTTTGGTGTTACTGAGACTACGATCCAAGATCAGGTTTGCGTTTTCCCGTGAGTGAGACTCTATTCCCAAATCAGATTTCTGTTTTGACATGACTGCGACTTTGATCCCAGATCAAAATTTTGAATTTGATGTCTGATCCCAGATCAGATTTTTGAATTGCAGTGACTGAGACGCTGATCCCAGATCAGATTGACATATTGCCGTGACTCAGACTGTGATCAGAC